>CM023458.1:6673374-6805346 GCA_013339765.2 Haemaphysalis longicornis
ACAGAAGGCACACTATAAACCCGTAATGCTGCGCTGCGAACGGAATTTAACTTCCATCTTGACCAAATTAAGCTCGGCCGGCGCTAATCGTGTTTTTCTTTTAACAGGCGTAACATTAGTGCTGGTAAATGCCTTATGTGGTGCGTGGAGCGCCGATGATAAGCCCACACTTCGAAATAAGCGGCCCGAAAGCCGGCGTCCCGCGGGCCGCGCTCACCGCAACCATGTTGATGATGATGATTTCTATTGGTTTCCACTTTGTATCCGGGTGATGACATGTCATCTTACCAAAAAGGACTAATATACCCAGAGTTACTCAATATAGACAGTTGCGAAACTCCGCTTCAGAACCCGGGGCGGCGCTAGCCCCCCACTCCGTGGAAGCTGAGGGGCACGTCGACGCGCGCGGCACCTAGGAGATGAAAGCGGAACTTCGCTAAACTATTATTATTCAAAAATTTTCTGTAAAATAAAGATTGCTTTTTAAATTAAAACTCAATAATTACGTAAAATTTACTTGTGTTTTTGCGGCTTTTCTTTTTATGACTTACGGCAGCACCCGCAAGCACTTGAGTACTGCTTCAACGTCCTGCCGACAGACTACAGGCTAGTCAACTTGCCCCGTGCTTGCCCCGGCGCAGGGGGGCAACCGAAGACCGGCTTTCGATACATGGGGCCTATGGGGAGTTTCGCAACTGTCTATATCCAGTAACTCTGTAATATACCTACCAGTCCCGGAACGGTGGTGCCGCGGCAGCAGTATTTGGCACTAGGCGCACTCACGCCGCATTGGAGGCACGCGGCAGGCCGCACGTCAGTGCGCCTTTCATCCAGCGGCCCTGGTCTTGGGATGTATCCTGATGTCACTTAAACCAGTGACCTTTCTAATTTTATTTTAAAATTTTCCTTTGCTATCTTTTCAAAAATACGTTGTATGAAAACGTTCTAGATCGAGATCTTTAATTTGATATCTCCGAAGCCCTGGTGGCACCACACAGACATTTAACCCAATCTGTGACTCACGTCACTATCTCATGACTATAACTACGCAGCAAATTTTAATTTTCCCTCCATGATTCCCTTGAACGAAAATTTCATTTGATACCTGACAAGCCCTAGCGGCCTCATTTTGACTTTTAACCGAATCGAAGACTCACGTGAGTATCTCATGACTATAACAACGAATACATTTTTAATTGGTTTCATGTGATTTCCACATCGAGTCCTTTATTTGATACCTCACCAGGCCTAGTGGCATCAATGTGACTTGTAGCTCTATCTTGGACTCACGTGACTATCTCATGACAATATCTAGCTGGCGATTTTCAATTTGTCGAGCGTGATTCCACTCCCTGAGACCTCTAATTTGATACGTCACAAGCCCAGTGACTTCAATTTGCTTTTTACCGAAACCATGACCTACGTGACAATATAATCGCTATAGCTAGAAGACGATTTTTATTTTGTCCCGCGTAATTTCACTGAGACCTTTAATTTGATACCTCACAAGCCCTAGTGGCACCAATTCGGCTTTAAACCCAGTTTATGATTCACGTGACTATCTCATGAATATAACTAGGAGGCTATTTTTAATTTGTACCCCATGATTTCCATCATCGTGACGTTTAATTTGATACGTCCCAAGCTACAGTGGCGGCAATTTGACTTTTAACCAAATTCATGACTCACGCAATTGTCTCACGACTACAACTAGGAAATGATTTTTAGTTTGTCCCACGTGATTCCCCTCATCGAGACCTTTATTTGTATACCTAACAAGCCCCTGTGGCATCGATTTGAATTTTAAGTGAATTTATGACCCACGTGACTATCCCATGACTATAGCTAGGAGGCGATTTTTAATTTGTCCCGCGTAATTCCTCTCACCAACACCTTTCACTTTGATACCTCACAAGGCGTAGTGGCATCACTTTGACATTTAACCCAATCTATGACTCACGAGAGTATCTCATGGCTATAACCACGAAATAATTTTTAAGTTGTCGCACGTGATTCGCCTCATCGAGACTTTTCATTTATTACCTGACAAGCCGTAGTGACATCCATTTGACTTTTGACCCAATCAATGACAAATAATAATTGCCATAAATTAGATAATTCATTAAATATTGAGCGTCGCCCGCACCGAATATTTGACAAAAAATGTGCGTGTCATATCAGAGTAACGAGCGGTTCCAGCTTTAATCAACACGGAAACACGCGTGCTTTACATGCACACGCCAGAGCAAGTCCGCACAATTGATACAATTTCCTTCCGCGGATGGCGCTCTTGAACGGCGCCAGCCGTGCCACCTGTCTTACGTTCGGGCCCCTATACTGGGCGCCCCCAGCTGCAACTCGTACCCTAACAGGTGTTGTGTTTTGAGTAAGTTGCCGTGATTGAACTGTCCACAGGCACCGCCGAGCGAGCAAGCCGTTTGCATCTCGGGTTCTTCAGATCGTCTTAAGTTCCCGCGCGCTGGTGCCTGGCTCTCGCTTCTCGAGCGCTTTTAGGTTAGCTGTTTGACTGTCGCTCTTTGGTTTTTGTGCGCCTCAATAAACTACAAGGTCAACCCCCACCCGGAGCACGCATCCCCTGTAGGCTACACTGTTGAAGGTGCTGGGATCGATCACCTGATGCCCAGGACCCCCCCCTTCCCCCCCCTCCCCCTGGCAGCCCGGTACGGCCACCCTTTTTTGGCACCCCTGTTCATCGGAGGAGCCGCCGCCAACTCGGCGTGTCCCCTGAGTACAGCGACGCGCCGAGACGCCAAGTGCTTCAACGGCAACTAATGGTGCAACCAGTTGCCTCTCAGGTAACACTTCCATGCTGACGCGTTAGCAGATGTCGAGGACTGGCTGGCGGAGTTTGAGCGTGTCGCATCGTTTAACCAGTGGGACCCACAAAAAAACTTAGGCATGTTTACTAGTCGATAAAAGACGGCGCCAGGACCTGCTACGAGAACCGAGAGGTGAGGGGTGAATTGTCGTCGTGGGATGAATTTGCGCAGAAAATTCAGAAGTAGTTTGCGTGCACAGACCACCGAGAGCGCGCAGCGACTTCCGGAATCCCGAATCCAAAAGCACAACGAAAAGGTCGGGATGTTCGCGGAGGACGGCTCCTCTACTTTGAAGAGCCGACCCCATATGTCCGAGTCGAAGAAGCTGTGACACATAATTCACGGTGTAAAACAGCAGCTGATCACTGGCCTCTTGCGAAATCCTCCGCGTGCTGTGAAGGATATCATCAAAGAGGCGACAGTCATCGAGCGAGCCCTGCAGGAGCGATGCCGACAGTACGACCGTGGGTTCGGCAGATCCTCCAGCGCCACTGACACTGTGGTGACTGCTGCCTCTACCGATCGATCACTGCGGGAGCTCGTGCGACGTACCGTTCGGGAAGAGTTGCAGCTCCAAGGACTCGTTTCGTCCGAACCGGCGTCTGCATCGGTCGTCCACATGGTGTGCCAGAAAAACAGGCGGGCCTTAACGTTTGCTGCCCCGAAAGAGGAGCCACCGCGGCTCCAAGCAAGCTGTGTCGGCGTAGCGTCGCCAATCACCTGCTGCGACCGCCCCAGCACCCACCACCTCCAACAGTGTAGCGTACAGCAAATGCGTGCTGCCAGTGGTCGTATTGTCTGCTCATTGTTGCAATTGACGAAAAGCTGGCCAATAGCCACTATGCCACTATAATGATGTATAAACGGGGTTTAAGAACTGGAATACCTCAAAAGAGAGGAAAACCTTTCCAGCAGGTTTCAAAGTTATCTGATAGGCATACAGCAGTAATCATGTCTGGCCGAGATGCTTTGCGCCCCCTAATCTAAGTACGGGGCTATTTGCAGACTAACTTCTCTAACATTTAGGATGGCAAAAAAAGTCGAAAAAACTGTTACAGCGTACCCTTTCAAGCAAACGGGTATTATTTATCACATATCCCGAAAATGTTTTTCGCAGACCGTAGAGACAGGAAGGCGCGCGCAGCTCAAATACTTGCATTTCTTACTTCCATTGAGCCACCATAGCTTGTACCATATGATGAAGTATAGCCTGTTGCCTCGTGCGTACGGGCGAAAAGCAGGAGGTATGGAGTGAGAATGCGTACTCTTGAATGATGTAAAGGAGCCTTAGCGGACTTCTTTCTTTTCAGCAGCGCCGCTCATTCCAACCTCTAGATTAATCGGTTGGAATCCTCCAGCCTCCGGGCGGACAACTCTAGAGTTATCGGCATTTCGACAATGCGAGCACCAGTGACGCCTTCTGGGAGAATCATCTTCAATTATCGGGCGTGTTCTACGACGTTGATGTTCGTCAACGAAAGTCCCGACCATGCACTAAACGTTTCGCTGCAATTTTTTGACGGCACCTACTATACGAGGTACAAGCTGCGATGGTTCTGTGACAGAACCCAGTTGTATTTACTACTGTTAAGGGGCATTGAATTTCTTTGCCATCTTGCACTATTTTCCTTTGCCTGCCGACGTATATTTTGTTGCATCTGTTTCGGGTGCACGGTGTAGTCTTCCCAGCATCGCAGTGCCCGCGAAAAGGTAAGTATCTCTGAATGGAGGTTTGAAACATATAGCATTGCAGTACCGGTACCGAGCACTCGTTGTAGTAAACATCCCAAGTTCAGAGCACAAATTGTTCCGTTCACGCAATTTCAGTGCTCTGAAACAAACACACTGTATTTACACGTGTAAGTCATCCACTACGATTCCACGCCCAGCCCTTCTCCAAAAATGACTCGTTTGTAAATAAAATGATATGAAAGAGAAGGAGAAGAGACTGCCTACCAAAGCGCTTGCATTCAGAGAAAGTGAATTTTTCCTGAACTGTAGAATATAGGGCCCCACGATTAGGAAGCTTACACCAACGTTCAAGGAAAGATATCTAACGAGCATTGAGTGCCCTGTAGTGTGTTGGGAAAAGATTTCTTTTCCTGATACCACTATAGACGATGCGCTCACACAAATGTTTTGAGGCTCAGCGAGCGATTCTGCTTGAATATTTCCAAGCGCCAGCTGGTTCCTGCTGCTGGCACCGATAATATTCTTGTGCGCACATGCAGTCCCGGCAGTGTCTGCTAATGTTTGCCGTCCTACCAATGTTGCCGGATACATCTTCGCTCACGTTGTCATCCTTCCCTCGAAAGCGCTCATTTAAGTAGCATGCACCCTGGTCTATTTATTTGTTCTTACAAAAGAAAAAGTATTCAATGTACGTCATCGCCCCCAGTGTTGTGCACGGTGGGCTTTTCGTTCCTTTTGTGGACATCCATTTGTTAAGAAAGGGTTTTTGAGTTAAGAACAAGTGGCCTACTTCTCGGGAGCGGAACAACCCTTTTATCAGCACGGATGGCTATCTTGTTGGAGTTGCTGAAAAAAATTAAGTGACACCACAGAAAGTTTATTTGGTCCCAAAACACATTACTATTGGCCGTTCCATATTTGGTTAACGTTTGGTGAACCCAGTTGGCAGTACAGGTTAGTAGAGTTTTTGGGGAATCGGGGGATCGCAAAAATTCGACTTGTTGCTTAGGACTGCTCAGCAGAAGCTGACAAATGGGACTTGCAAAGAAAGGTATAAAACGCAAATTAAGGATGACCCCCTTCCGGGGCAGCACAAAACTGTTCGGCTGAACTAATGCCAATGTACTTTTGCCACTGATTTTCTATCCGACTTTTTTCTGGTAGACGTGTTCCGCCCGTGTCCAAATGTGCACCTTTTCACGTTATGCGGTCGTAGTCCTATGGGTATCCAATGGCAAATTTCCGTCGGTCAGTCGACCGACGTACGTTGATACGGCCAGTAGTGCTCTGTCTATGCGACAGCCACAATTGTGCGGCCGAACTTGGGCTACCCGAGTCCAGCCGAGCTGTGGTCGTAGACTCCAGCCAGTATAAATCTGCCGGAAGTTCAGCCATGCTACGGACATTGAAGTTCTACCACGGTACGTTACCTCTTCTGTGGCTGCTCGAACACCACTGCAGGCTGCGCCACCACATGACTAAGTCGCACTGTGCAGCCGCAGAAACCCACTATTTTGGGTCCACTGCAGCCAAATCAAAATTTTAAACCACGATATGACCCACCGCCGAGCCTTCAGCGCATCCCTGCTTATTGATGAGGATAATGTTTCCGCAAAATTTATTTATTAAACGCTGGGGAGAGCTTGTTACTCTAATTGCTGTGCTCTTCTAGTGTCGAATGCGGACAATATTCATTTCTATGCTATAGCTGGATTAGTTCTATCGTCCAGGTCCAGATATCTTCTGTGCGACCCAGCTGTGATGAACCGGAGGCAATAGGGGCAGGGCGCTTAAGTTGGTAGGTGGAATTTAACAAATATAAAATACATGCTTTTAACCAATTTCTTTAGGATAATCTTATTGAACACTGGCATGCTCTGACAATACCAACTATTTTTGCAACAGTTACCGGGATAGTTGTATTGTGTATAAAAGCAGCACGTTCCATGTGATTTTCTTCACACAAAAAGTATGAGCAGTTTTGATCGCGTTTTTTGGACAAACTTTATACTCTATCAACTTTTGCGCTGAGCTTTCAGGGGCTGATACTAAGAGAGGTCGAACAAGTACCTTCGTTTTCGATCAGTTCTTGATGTTTTCATGAGTTAGGTGCACACCACTTAATTCTCTAAAAGAACCTAATTATCCTCTAATGTCGTTCTTTGCTAAGGAAGTTGTAGACGTGTTACAAATGATGCCCTGCTTCTGGTAGCAGACGTTCTATCCAAATTAGTGCTCACGCAAAGAAAGGTGTAAGAATAGACTTTCATAATTAGTTTAAAACCAATAGCATACCAATGCTAGTGCGCATACAGCAACCTTACATACTTGAACGAATAAAGCAGCTTTCATTGGTCGACTTTCTATGCGTAAGGCTCTCAACCCCTCAGAGGCGAACTTCTGGCTCGGTCCACAGTATAAACACCATCCTCTCGCTTTAGAGTGTTGCATGGCATTTCTCACGCGCCTCTCGAAAATGGCGTCAGTCATACATTGCACTCTAATCATTCCAGTGGCCACGTTTTCGCACTTTCAGTGGGAATAATGACTGCGTCTTAGTACTTTTTTGTAACGGCTATTGAAACTAAGAGTAAATATTTGGTGCCCTAATATTCTCATTTGCTAAATAATGCCCACAACGAAGCACTTTTCACCAGGTGTATTTTTTAATTATTTATTTTTATTTATTTGATGATGATGATGATTGCTATTGGTTTCCCCTTTGAAGCGGGGCGATGACATGTCATCTTACCAAAAAAGATATTTATTTATTTATTTATTTATTTATTTAATACTGCTTCGCGTTTGCATGCATAACAGCAGGGGGAAACTGTCACGCGTCTCACTCGGAAGAGAAATGAGGCTCGGTTTGAAGCATCGGATTTCCACGCAATATATTAACAAAACAAAAGAACTGAAACGAACGGAATCATAGCAACTGAACACACATATATCACACTAAATAGAAAAAAACCGGCACGACCTCACAATCCAAAAATCTAGCCAATAATACATGAACTGTCTACGCTGAAGTCAAACAAGTCCTACACTGTAGCACGTCGAAGCCGCTGCGATGCCGATCGCGTGGCCCGGCGGGTAGGCTTCCGCGTTGCTGAACGTCGCAGCACGTCGCAATGGCCCGTGCTGGTCGTCAGTGGTCTAGATGACCGCGGTGCGATGCCACGGCTTCGCTGAGCAGCACGACTCAGCAGCAAATCAGCAGTGCGAAGCTGCTGGTCATAGGTGGTCCCGAGCTGCCCACTGCCAGACCGTGCGATGCCGCTGGTGCGTCGTGGGGCACGGCGGTCGCCGGCGGTGCGATGCCGCCGGTCAGCAGGAGGCCAGCAGAGCGAAGCTGCTGGTAATAGGTGAATCCGAGCTGCCCGCTGCCAAACGGTGCGATGTCGCTGGTGCGTTGTGGGGCACGGCCCCAACTTGCCACCGTTCCTCCAAGACCTCGTTCCACTCTGTCCACTCCAACTTCGTTTCCCCCGTCTTCACCTCGCATTCTATCGTGTTAGGCTACCATTTGCTAGTCAGACAACCTCCTCTCCCCCTAATCATACCGTGTATGTTCTTCATTGCCCCTTCTAAATCTTCCTCGCATCTCGTACTCTGGTTCTTCTTTCTCTTTGTCTTTTCTTCCATCATCTTCTGGGGCCAATCCCCCTTGCGGTATGGGTTCTTCTTACCACATGACATTACCCCCCGAAATTGAAGAGTTCTTTTTTTGTTTAAAAAAAACTGTTACACCACGCCTGTTCGTGGAAACAAAGTCCGCAGTCCGTACGTCACAACAACCTCAGTCTGATTAACCTTACAAAACAAAATAACTCTTACACTTATCTACTCATGCAAAGTGCTCTAATATACCAAAATCAAACACATCAATAAATCTTAGGATTGCAAATACTCCTAATCACTCTACACTTCTCAACTACCTCATTTCCGTGTAGGCTTCATACTCCTACAATATCTTGTAGTCTGCACCATAGCACAACTTTTATGCTTTATCTTATTACTCTAACCTATTCGTCCCCTTTATGAGTCCTCTTTCAGTCCAGGTCATCTCCGTGTATTCCATCAGGTTAGATGACCCTTGCCTTCATCTTCACCTTCTTGCGCCTCTTCAATTCAGCACATTTAACTACACTATCCATTCGCTTATCAGACCCAACTTTCTTCATATTGCTCGTGTGTTTCTGGCACACAGCCTTGCTTGATGGTCGCGCTAGAAACCAACGCTTTAGCTTTTCATCGCCTACTGGGCAGTAGTGTGCATCTCTCTGAACGCCTTTAGTTTGAAAGGCCCTTATCGGTTCTTGTCTCTTATGCCGGGAGCTACCTTGCGTGCCGTGCTTACTCTGTATCTTTCTACAGCTCTTGTTCCGCTTAGATTGTTGTCTCTTTTGCAAGGTTACTTTTCTGCTGCGACCTAGCTGACGCTTTCCAGATAGCCCCTTTTCGTGAGCGCGGCTATGCCTACGTGCACTAGCCTTTCCAAGCCTCACTCTTGCTGTTTTCGGCTCCTCACGATTGCGAAAGCATGCCCGTTTTTGTTCGCGCCCGTGTTGTGGAGGTTGCTTACTGTACTCTCGCCTAGGCTTCTTGACTGGGACCATTAACTCCTGCTTTCCATAACTACCACATTTCAATTGTCGTGGCTTTTGATCGGCAACCGCCAGTTTGCCATTGTACGGTTACAGCTTGCCTGGTGTCTCTGCACTTGGTTTAGTACTCCTTACCTCATTACCAACCTCAGGCATGAGGCGTATCGCTTCAATTTCTGAAGTCTTTTCCTTGGTCATTTCCGAGATAATACTACTCTAAGTGCGCATAAGGATCTCTGCTGAACCCAAAGTAAAACATTCTGGAAGTACGCTATCTCTTCCCACACACCGAGTGGTGGGCACCTCATTCTCAATCATTATTTGCTCGGGAACCTTGAAATAAAGTGAGTCATCAGAGCTACTAGGCAGCAGCGCACTGTCTTCACATGGCAAGGTTTCAGTGAACTCATCATCAAGCGCCTGGTCAGCGATTCTGCCCCATCCGGACAATTCACCGCGTGCCCAATCAAGCGCGCCTTTCTCCTCAGCGGTACTTTGCGAGAACCCTTTTTGTTTTATTTTTTCATTTCCATCACAGCACGGTGCAAAGTGCGTTCTCTTAACAGCACGTGCTTCTTCACTGTCAGCTATCTGCGTACTTTCTTTTTCACGTGGCTGATAGAGGTCGGCGACCCGCGTGCCTTCAGACTCACGTGCGGCGTGTTCACCGTTCTCTCTTCGTCCTATTTCCTCGCGTTCCCGCTTTAACTCTGCTAGGCGTATGTTAAGCTCCAAAATTTTCTTTTCCCGCACAGCTTTCATCTCATCTTCTTGTGCTCTCTCTCGTAACCTTGTACTTTTCCGTTCGTACAAGCTGAGCACCTTCTCCTTGGTCAAACCTAATGTACTAGCCAAGGTTAAAATCTTCTCGAGATTCATCTCTCCACCGGGTGAGACGTGTGGTTGGGCCAAGGATAGATCCTGGCAGACTCACCAAATATTGTCACGCCTCTCACGCGGCAGAGAAATGAGGCTCGGTTTGAAGCATTGGATTTCCACGCAATATATTTACAAAACAAAACAAACTCAAAACTCAAACGACCTTAATCATAGCGACTGAACACATATATCACACTAAATATAAAAAACCGGCACGACCTCACATTCCAAAAATCTAGCCTATAATACATGAACTGTCTACGCCGAAGTCAAACAAGTCCTACCCTGTAGCACGTCGAAGCCGCTGCGATGCCGATCGCGTGGCCCGGCGGGTAGGCTTCCGCGTTGCTGAACATCGCAGCAAGTCGCGATGGTCCGTGATGGTCTTCAGTAGTCCAGATGACCGCGGTGCGATGCCACGGCTTCGCTGAGCAGCGCGGATCACCAGGAGGTCAGCAGTGCGAAGCTGCTGGTCATAGGTGGTCCCGAGCTGCCCGCTGCCAGACGGTGCGGTGGCCCTGGTGCGTCGTGGGACACGGCCCGAAGGGTCGCCGGCGGTACGATGCTGCCGGTCAGCAGGAGGCCAGCAGAGCGAAGCTGCTGGTAATAGCTGAATCCGAGCTGCCCACGGCCAAACGGTGAGATGCCGCTGGTGCGTTGTGGGGCACGGACCGAACCTGCCACCGTTCCTCCAAGACCTCGTTCCACTCTTTCCACTCCAACTTTGTTCTCCCCGTCTTCACCTCGCATTCTATCGTGTTAGGCTACCATTTGCTAGTCAGACAACCTCCTTCTGCTCCTAATCACTCCGTGTATGTTCTTCACTGGCCCCTTCCAAATCCTCCTCGCATCTCGTACTCTGGTTCTTCTTTCTCTTTGTTATTTCTTCCATCATCTTCTTCTCCGGCCAATCCCCCTTGGAGTAGTATGGGTTCTTCTTACCCCATGACAGATACATAAAAGTCTCAAAACAAATGCCAAAATATTTCTCAAAGGGCGTTGAAAATAGTTATTTTAAACAATGGGTACGATCACAGATAGAAGATAATTACACTATCGAATATATCATAGAATATTAATTGCGCAAGGCGTCACTTTTAAGGGAAACTAAATAATTTACTTCAGGTTTGTGTTCCCGATATGGGATATGTAGAATGGCGCTTGAATATACTTCTCCTCAATTAGTCCAGTTCGTGAATGGTACATAATATGAACAAATTTCAACGAAAGGTTTCGCCTGCGATCTTTCACGTCTTGCCATTTAAGTTTATTTTTCTTTCTCTCCTGCTAAGTTGACGAGTCATATTACCTAAAAGGGATCGCACTGAACTATTCTTTGTGTTTTGAGCGTACCGACCAGGCTTAGGAGTACGAATCGCAGAAAATACATGCGTACTGGAAAATTGCGAGCACATGAGTGATTTACAGTCGTCCTTTTTATTTGGATGAAGTTTCGCTTAAATATTGCCTCAAAAAACACAAAAGGTTTGCATTGTTAACTGCTATGTTGTAAACATGCCTACTTCACTTCAAACCACTCGTTAAATAAAGTCTTAGTCATTGTTATTTACTGGCCGCTCTTAATGCAGCGTCATTTGCACTATACGTATTCAGCTGGTATGAACGTTTTCTTGTAAAAGGTATCTCAACACACTTTTTAGCATTCGACGATATTTATGAAGTGTCACACGAGGATCCTATTTCATTAAAACCGTGCTGCAGGTAGTCTGAATCACGTTCATTCTCTATAGTCTTGTTACGTATACAGTCCTTCGCGGAGTTTTTCAATGCAGATTTGTAGCCAATTGTAATATCATTTATATATAACAGAAACAAAAGAGGGCACACAAGTGAGCCCTTGGAGTTTCTGAGGTCACGGAAACATATCCGGAAGATGAACCATTGAGAGTGACCCACTGCTCTCTTAGAGAGATCCTTGCCTATCCATGCTATAACCGATGCATTCAGTGTATAGGTCTGCAATTTATTAACAAGGGGGTCATGTGGAACAACGTCAAATTTTTTTGTTAAGTAAAAAAAAAAACAATCAAGAACTTTACGCTTATCGCTTCCTAGAGCCAAATCATGCGTCAACGCAACAAGCTGTGTTGAGGAAGAAAAACCTTGAAAAAATTTGTGAAGACTAGGATTCTGGAGATTATGTTTAACCAAAGCTGTGATATCTCAACTGTATCAGAGCTTACCTGCAGAAACCACATCTGTGTTAAAATCCAGACTTAGTCATTGACAAGAATCTGTTATTCGATATCTAAAATAACCGTTGTTTTTAAACAGGTAGTTATAAAATTAGATGAGGAAACAGTGCAGAGAACCAAATGCAGCGTACAAAAGCACGATCTTAAATAATTGTGTATAAAACCAACAAAATTATGCAACATTGCTTTTCGCAGTATCATTGTCAGGCAAATTACCGGAAACTTGCTCTTTTGCGCGCCCTAGCTTTTCATTGCTGGGGAGTCCTTGACATGGCGCCAGTTGAGCTCCTGCGTGGTGGCTGCTTGCTCCACGCCCCTGTAGGCCATTTAATTTCGGTGAACCACGGCCATCTCCGGTCGGAGATCTAAGCCGGGTCGACGACTATAATGCTCTGCATTTTTCCAGGGAGCGAATAGCCTCGAGCTTGTGCGTCGACGAGGCCCGCGGGCGAGGCACAGGCAGTGCTATGACGGGCGAGTCTTAGCTTGATGCATTATTCTTGTGGCAATAAATGGTATTCCGATTGCCAAAAAGCTTAACTGGTAATGTCCAGTTAGTCGTTGCACCTTACCGGATCGCCTAGTACCCATCATTATCATAGCTTGACAAACTAAGTTCATTATTTTAAAGCTTAGAAACACCGAGCGGATCAAGCACGCGTCTGCGTCGTTCAGCTCCCTAACGGTTTATTCCTAACCGGAGGAAAAACCTGACATACGCCGGCCGGTCTCCTTTACAAACACCAGTTGCCAGAAGTGCGTGGGTTGTCGGTGCCGAGATGCGTACTGTTGTTCGGCTGTAGACCAGTTACCGAAGGAATAACGGAAGGAATAAGGAAGGAAGGAATAACCGCAGCGATAGCTCAGAGGTACAGCACTCGCCTCGTATGGAGGAGGTACTGGGTTGGAATCCCGGTACACCCGGACACCCACCGGTTTCTTTAATGGGTACAGGCGTCCCTGGTTGAGTTCGTACCCTTAAAAGGGGATTTCACGTCTGGAAAGCTGCCTTTACCCTATCGAGGGGCCCCTGACCATTGTCCATCTGGCCGGGCCCCCGGCCATCATGCCGCATTGCGCCATTGCCGGGGGTGAAGGAGTCTGGTGGCATGTCTTGCCAAAGGTGGTTGCGAGTTGAGCGTCCATCGTGGCTGTGGAAGGCACCATGTGAATTTGTTCCTTGGTTGCGCCGGGCACCTACCGGTGAAATAGGTACAAGCGGCTCCCCAGCCCGGCGCTTGGTCTTACTGTGGGTGTACAACGCTTCGGAAGTTCACCCGGCTTGCACAGGAAATCGCCCCTATGGAAAGGGGCGGCTGCAAAAACGCAGAAACTTTTTTATTGCTGGTTGCCAAATATTCTTCGGCCTTTCGATTGCTGTAATTCGGCCGAAGACCACTAACCTAATAAAAAGACGTAAATTCTGGGGCCGTACGTTGGCCGGTCTTCTTCATGACACTGGTTCCCAAAGAAAACAAATATTCTGCCACCGGACGCGCTGTTCAATTTAGAAAAAGCGAATGCACGGCAGCAGCCCTCCGCCCCGTCTCCTGCCCACCGCCAACGCGAAAACTCCCGACACACCGAAGTTTTTGTGTTCCACTTTCATCCGCCATGCAAGCACCGCTTCCGTACTCGAAACTGTCCTTGGGCCTGGCAACACAACGCCCTAGCAACTGAGCCACCGCCGAGGGTCTCGCTGGAGATTTCCTTGTATATATAAAGATGCTTGGCTTCTTTCATTGCAGTGTATAAGCAAAATATCTTTTTTTAGCAATTACCTCTAACTGAAGGGATGCTTTGCGCGGATGGCTTTACAGCCCGGCTAGCAAACATGAAAAATGTTCCCGACAGCGCCTACGGTACGCACCGCATTCCAGTGTCCAACGTGGTCTTGTGGACTTGGCCACTGATGCAAAAGTACTCCAACCTCACACCTCATGTTTGGGTGTTCTACCTGCAATGTGTGTGTCCTACTTCTTTTCGGTAAAACCCTGATAAGCGCGCAGCTGGCGCTTTCGGGTCATAGAATAGCAGTACATGTAACAGCCGACTATTGTATCTCAATCTCTGTTTTGGGATCAGTGTTGTGGAGTTACCAGTCCGGAATTGTAATGAATCCGGAATCATTCCACACTTTCGCGACCACGCAATGGAATGGGAATGGAATGGCGACAATACTTGAAGGAATGGAATGGGAACGGAATTAAGCGCCTTTTGCCCCGAATGGAATGGAATGGGAATAGAATTACATGCATTTTTCCCAAAATAAAGCACGCTTTTCCTTCTACGCACTGTTTTTTTCAAAATATGCAAAAATATGCAAAAGATCCCACCAGCCCAAGTTCAAACATTAGTAAGCCGGAGCCTTGGATATAACAATAACTCCGTACTGTTAAAATCGATTGGCTGATTACAAGCACGGTATATTTATAGGCAGCGAATATGCTACAATTATATACTTAAATACAGTGGTGCTACGAAGTTCGTCGCGATTCTCCGCCTAATAAACGCTGCTCTAAGCCGTTGGTATCCGTCCTGGAGAACTACCTTGGTAGCATCCCCCCCCTCCCTATCTCTCCCACCAACTTCGCCTTGTGATTTTTTCGACTCAAAAGAATACAGAGGCGGCGAAGCAGCGGTCAACAAAGTGACTTGCACAGGCGAGTGTCGTCGAATCGCATGCTTCGGCGTCCGCACTGCGGGCTTTTTATCTTTCGGCGCGCGTGGTTCTCGAAACGTCGATTCACATCGAGAACATAGTAGATCCAAGAAGATTATTCTGGGCTGTTCACGTTTGATCGGAATGCTCTCCCAATCACGACAGATAACACATGCGGCACAGAAAGAAAGAATGAAACACGCGCTACCCTTGGCGCAGAGATAACACAGACCGGCGCAGCCGGGCGGTAAAAGCAAAACACAAATAAACAAACCCAATGTATGGTTCGCGGCAATATCACAAATTGCACAAAACCGCGCACTTACAGTTTTCGCAACGTGATTTATCATCCATATTAACAAATTATCTTCGGCATTCATGGCGTGTCATCTATCCAAATCATAATGCTGACATCGTCTTTACTGATCAGAACGCTGTAGAACAACTCGCCGAGACTCCTCCGCACGTTGAAAATATCCGTGGACGTCGGCGTTGAGGTCGTCGTCTTCTACATGCGGAAGCATGGCGTCGAGCATCGTAGTCGGCCTTCTACCGTAGACAAGCTCGAACGGCGTCAGCTGCGTCGTCTCCTGGATAGCCGTGTTGTACGCAAACGTGACATACGGGAGCACTTCGTCCCAAGTCTTATGTTCAATATCAACGTACATTGACAGCATATCTGCGATTGTCTTGTTCAGACGTTCTGTTAGTCCGTTCGTTTGGGGGTGGTACGCCGTCGTTCTTCGGTGATCCGTGTTGCTGAAGCGTAATACTCCTTGCATCAGCTCCGCAGTAAATGCCGTTCCGCGGTCGGTGATTAGGACTTCCGGGGCTCTATGTCGCAGCACAACTTGGCTTATAAAAAACTTTGCCACTTCGTGTGCAGTCCCCCTCGGAATAGCGGCGGTCTCTGCGTAGCGCGTCATGTAGTCTGTCGCTACGACAATCCACTTGTTCTGGGATCGTGACGTAGGGAACGGGCCTAAAAGGTCCATTCCAAACTGTTGAACTGGTCTTGATGGGACGGCGATTGGTTGCAGAAGTCCGGCGGGTTGTCGGCGGCGTTTTTCGTCGCTGGCAGTCACGGCAGCTCCGGACGTAGTGGGTGACGTCAGAGGTAAGGCCGGGCCAGTAGTACCTCGCCTTGATTTTTCCAATAGTGCGGGCTGTGCCGAGATGTCCGGAAGACGGGTCGTCGTGGAATGCTTCCAAAATTTCGTCACGAAGGTCCGCGGGGATGACGAGAAGGTAATTCGCTCTTGTTCCGGGGCTGAAATTCTTCTTCACGAGGACGGAGTTTCTCAGGCTGATTGCTGGTAAGCTGCGTTTGAAGGTCCTAGGAACGGCAACGTTGCATCCCTCGAGGTACTCGATTATGACGCGAAGTCGAGGTCGGCACGCTGCTGGGTGGCTATGTCGCTCTCCGTCACGATCCCGAAGAACGCGCTGTCTTCATCGCGTCTTGTGGTGGTGGGTCGACGGGGGCGCGGGACAGGCAGTCGGCGTCGGAGTGTTTCCTTCCGGATTTTTAAACGACTGTAACGTCGAACTCCTGCAGGCGCAAGTTCCACCGCCCAAAACGGCCAGAGGGGTCCTTCAAATTGGCGAGCCAACACAGGGCATGGTGGTCTGTTACAACCTTGAATGGCCTTCCATACACGTATGGGCGAAATTTTGAAATCGCCCATATAATAGCCAGGCACTCTTTCTCAGAGGCTGAATAGTTTTTCTCCTCCTTCGACAGACCACGGCTGGCATAGGCGATTACCCTTTCGGAGCCGCTTTGCTTTTGGACAAGGACGGCACCCAGGCCTATATCACTGGCGTCCGTGTGTATTCCCGTTTCGGCGTTTTCGTCGAAATGAGCGAGCACGGGCTGGCTTTGTAGGCGTTTTTGCAGCTCGCAGAATGCTTTTTCTTGGTCGTTTTCCCAGCTGAAAGGGGTGCTATCTTTCGTCAAGCGCGTGAGTGGCTCTGCAATGCGTGCGAAGTTTGCGACGAAGCACCGGTAGTATGCGCACAGCCCGACAAATCTTCGCACGCCCTTCTTGTCTTTCGGCCTTGGGAAGTTCGCAATCGCTGAAGTTTTTGCCGGGTCAGGTAGGACTCCCGCAGCGTTGACGACGTGGGCCAAGAACTTGAGTTCCCCGTTTGCGAAACGGCACTTTTTAGACTTCAGCGTCAACCCCGACGTACGAATGGCCTCGAGTACAGACTCCAACCTTGCAAGGGGGTCGTCGAAAGTCCGGGCGAATACCACAACGTCGTCGAGGTATACGGGGAAGGTGTGCCACTTAAGGCCAGCTAGCACAGTGTCCATGATTCTTTGGAACTTTGTGGTGCTGTGCACAGCCCAAACGGCATCACCTTGAACTCGTATAGGCCGTCGGGGGTTATAAATGCAGTCTTCTTTGGGTTTCTCTCCCCTTCCACTTCAATTTGCCAGTAGCCGGTCTTCAGGTCCATCGATGAGAAACTTCGCGTGGCAGATGTGGTCGAGGGCGTCGTCGATTGGGGGTGGGGGTACACGTCCCTTTTCGTGATTTTGTTCAGTCGCCGGTATGAACAAAAAAACCTTAATGTGCCGTCTTTTTTCTTTACGAGTACGACGGGCGCAGCCCAGGGGCTTTTCGATGGCTGTATAATGTCGTCGCTGAGCATGTCGTCTACTTGAGTCCGGGTGGTTTCCCCGTTCGTGTGAAGAGACGCGGTACGGTGACTGTCGGGTAGGTCGGGCTCCATCTACGTTTATTATTCGGTGCTTCGCTAGAGGGGTCTGACGTATTTTTGCGCTCGACAAAAAAACATTCGCTATAGCGACGCAGCAAAGCCAATAACTTGTTCCGTTGTTCTTGCGGTAGCGCTCGATTCACGTCGAAGGGCTGCGGGAGCTTGAAGGTTTCTACGGGTGTGCGTTAAAAAGTCGGCGACCGCGATCACGTCACTTGCTTCTTGCGTTTTCTTCGAGGAATGCAATTGCCGCGCCCTTGTTTAAATGCTGGTTTTCCTCGGTGAAATTAGTAACCAAAATGTGGGATTGGTGTTCCTTGAAGCGCGCAATGCCTCTTGCGACCGACACACCACGGTCGAGAAGCACCCTTTGATCAGTGTCTACGATAGCGTCGACGTCAGGAGCAGCATCTTCACAGTAGACTGGACCATCAAGCTTCCCGGGGTGGCAGGGTGACATGATCATCGGCAATCCTAACAGCTGCACGCCCGTTTCGGGGTTCGGTTCCGGCGTCATGGAGTGATTGGGGGAAAAAATTATTGACTTGGTCTGCAGATCGATTATTGCACCTTGTCCATCAAAAAGTCCATTCCAAGAATTACGTCGCGGGAGCAGTTAGGCAGAATGACATACCCCGCAGGGTACGTTGTGCCGTTTATGGGACGCGCGATGTGCACGTTCACCTTTGGGGTCACGAGGTGGCCTCCTGCTGTGCGTATGTGCGGACCGTCCCATCGGTCATAACTTTTTTCAGTTTTGACGCAAATGGTCCGCTCATTCCGAATAGTCAGCTCCCGTGTCTACGAGGGCGACTACGTCAAAGCCGTTCATGGAAACCTTGACGTCAGATGCAGTCTTCCTCGAGTTCCGGGTTCGTTGGGGCGTCGTATCTCTGCTTGTACGTGTTGACGGTTCGGCTCTGTGCATCGTCGTTGTCGTCGTCTTCTCAACGGACGTCTCGGTCAGGTCGGGTACGCGTCGCGCCGGTTTCTGTCGTCGTGTCCAGGAGTCTCTTAGGGCTAGGTCGGGTCGTCGGGTTGAGGGCATGTCGTGAATGATGGTCTTCAGCGAGTCGCTGCGTCGTTGGAGGGTTTTCATTTTTCCGCCGGTGTGCAACTTTACCTCCCGAAGTTGCTGCTTTTAGTTTCCCCCATGTGGGCTCGGGGACCCTCCCCGTGAGAAGTCAGCAGTGCTGCGGCGGTTTGGTGACTGATACGGGTAGGGCGACGGTGAACGGCTGAAGCGGGCTGCTCCTCGGTTGGTGTTGGAGAGGTATTCTTCGATCTCAGCAGGGCGCTGGCCGTATCGGGGGCGTGGGGCGTCGACGGAGAACCCTCGGAAACCGAGCCTCTTGTAGGGACAGCGACGGTAGATGTGGTCGGCCTCTCCGCAGTGGTAGCACAGCGGGCGATTATCGGGCGTTCGCCACACGTCGGTCTTCCTTGGCGTCTGGTATTGGTCTACAGGGCGTCGGGCGGGCGGCATTGGACGGCGGTATGGCTCGGCCCCTTCATGACGGGTTTGGGGCAGGGCGGGGTTGACGAACAGCCCAGGAGTAGGTCATGGGTTGTGGTTCGCGGGGTGCTTCCGACGGCGTAGAAGTTCCCACTGCCTTTTGGACTTCTTTTCGAATTACGTCGGTGAGGGAAGCCACTTGAGGTTGCGGCGTCGTTGGAAAAAGCTTCCTCCCTGAACACTGCTCGAAAGGTCTCTCGCAATGTATCGGAGCTTCCATTTGCGGCACCAATGGTCTCCGAGAACAGCGCGTTGACAGGGCGGTCGTACTGCCTCGTTCGAATTTCTAGCGTCTTCTCCATCGCGGCCGCCTCAGACGCGAATTCCGCCACTGTCCTTTGGAGGGTTACGGACTACACAAGCAAAAAGCTCTTGCTTCACTCCTCGCATTAGAAACCTGAGCTTCTTTTCCTCGGTCATTTCAGGGTCCGCACGACGAAAAAGTCGCTTCATGTCCTCAACGAAAATCACGACTCCTTCGTTGGGGTGCTGCGTTCGAGTTTCAAGCAAAATCGCAGCTCGCTCTTTTCTTACCCCGGTAGTGAAAGTCTTAAGAAACTCCCTTTTGAATTGAGTCCAGTCGGTCAAAGAGTTCTCATGGTTCTCGAACCAAGTTCGAGCAGCATCTTCTAAGTAAAAGAAGACATGCCGGAAAGTTTCTTCGTCGTCCCACCTGTTGAAGATGCGGACGCGCTCCAGCTTTACAGCCATTCTTTGCGGTCTTCAGCGGGGGCTCCCCGGAACGATGGCGGTTCTCGGGGCTGCTGCAGGATGATTGGCGACGTTGTTTCTTGCACCATGGTGTTGGTTGCAGCGTTCCTTCTCTTGGGCCCTTCTGGCAGAAGACCAAACTCGGGTAGCAATCCTTGAAGTCGGGGGCTTTCTCTGGTTGTACTGGCTTGGCGGCTTCGAGATGTCGTAGAGAGCATAAAGGCTCAGTACCCCGCACCTTCACCAGATGTCGCGAAGACAAGGACGATGCAGTTGTCTTGAATGAGAAACACGTTTATTGGAGCGAACTTTTGCTCCCCTAACAACTCAAAAGAATACAGAGGCGGCGAAGCAGCGGTCAACAAAGTCACTTGCACAGGCGAGTGTCGTCGAATCGAATGCTTTTTAGGTACGAATGTACTTTATAAGCGACCCCGAACCTTCCGCCGTCCGCAGTGCGCCTCCTCCTCTCCCCTAGCAACGGCGCGAGGAGCGGAGGGGAGCGTCTGTAGCAACGGCGCAGCGACGTCACACCCCACGTGACCGCGCGCGCTCCGCCCTCCCGCCCGTGGCTGGGGCGCGCCCCCCACCGGCTTCGCACCGCTCCTCGCGCCGTGACGTCACACTCCACGTGACCGCGCGCTGGCGCCCTTGCCGTCAGCTCCCACCTCCCCCTCGCGCCGTGACCTCACGTGCTCTGCAGCTGGCGCGCCTCTCCCCCGCTAGGTTTGCACTCATCCTCGGCGCGTGCCTCTCCCCCTCGCGTGACATCTCCCCCTCGCCGGTACTGCGCCTTCGCGCGCGTCTCTTCCGCCGTCCCGATCCCCCCCCTCCCCTAGCAACGGCCCGGAGGAGGAGAGAGAGCGTGCGTAGCAACGGTCTCGGCGTAGCAACGGTCTCCTGCTCGGCTTAGCTGCGGGCAGCGCGCCGCTGTGCCGGTTCGCTTCGCGTTCCGTCCGCGTGAGGGCGCTCGCTCGTCGGCTCCGCATTCCGACGCTCGAGGGCGCTTTCCCAAGCATTTCCCAAGTGAGAGGTACGTAACGTGCGAATGCCAAAGACTTTAACATAGCGCCCCTCCGGATCAAATCGGGTAACTTCGGGTAACTTCGGGCAAACTCGGGCATTCGTACTTTGCCATCTTCCCTCTTACTTGGGAAATGCTTGACTTTTTTTTATCTTTCGGCGCGCGTGGTTCTCGAATCGTCTATTTACATCGAGAACATAGTAGATCCAAGAAGATTATTCTGGGCTGTTCACGTTAGATCGGAATGCTCTCCCTATCATGACGATAACACATGCGGCACAGAAAGAAAGAATGGAACACGCGCTTCCCTTGGCGCAGAGATAACACAGACCGGCGCAGCCGGGCGGTAAAAGCAAAACACAAATAAACAAACCCAGTGTATGGTTCGCGGCAATATCACAAATTGCACAAAACCGCGCACTTACAGTTTTCGCAACGTGATTTATCATCCATATTAACAAATTATCTTCGGCATTCATGGCGTGTCATCTATCCAAATCATAATGCTGACATCGTCTTTACTGATCAGAACGCTGTAGAACAACTCGCCGAGACTGTTCGGAACTAGTGAACGAAATATTTTATTTGGTATTTACAGTTTAATATTTCCCAACACAGGCAACCGCACGCACTTACACTGATGCGTTGATTCCAGAAATAACAGTTACCGAGGCTGGTATATACTCTCTTCTGACTAATCTCGAGATTTCTTCTTCGGCTGACAACAATGGGTAAATAAATCTGTTCGTAAAAACAGTGCACAAAGCGCATCTTCCCAGTATTATCCGCCCTATTCCAACAGTCTCTATCATCCGGCGTTATACCCCATGATTGGAAGGTGGTGAAGGGGGTTCCGTTTTTTTTTAAAATCTGGTGATCGTATCTCGCCCCAGAAGTATCGCCCATTTCATTACCAGTACCATATGCATACTCATCCAGCGTATTATGCACTCCCAGGTAATTATCTACCTCAAAAAACAGAACCTTATTTTTCGGCATCACCACGGTTTCAGTAAAGGCTTTTTATGGGACATCCAACTTGGTGGCTTCACCTACGAATTACATTCATCTATAGGCACTGGAATTATGGTTGACGCAATTTTCTTAGACTTTTCAAAAGCATTTGATTGTGTTCCTCACCATGCACTTTTCACAAGCTTACGCTACTGAACATCGACCCTAATTTTATAACATGAATAAATAAATTTCTTTCTAACAGGATGCAATTGAATTGAATTGAAATTTGCATCCGCGAACAATCACAACTCAACTCTAGTCCCCGCATTATTTGGTGTCACTCTGGGAAGCGTATTTAGTCCCTTGCTTTTTCTAGTTTATATTAATGATCTTCCAGACCGCGTTAAATCTAACATGAGACTATTGCGGATGACTGCGTATTATACTGCAAGAATAAACTACCCACGACCATGACATTCTTCAATCTCACCTAAACGTTCTAAACACATGGGACGCCTCCTGGCTAATGCCTGTGAACCTTGCTAAAACTAAAGTAGTGGACTTTACAAATCACACTTCCAAAATTAAGCATCTTACATATTAAACGACATCTTGGTGGAATACAAAAGCGCTAAAAAACAACAACGAAGGAAGAAGTAGACCGCACAGCGCTTACTCGCAACTGTTCCGACTAAGCGCCGTGCTGTCTACTTCTTCCTTCGTCCTTGTTTTTTGAGCGCTTTTGTATTCCACCAAGATGAACACATACCAACTAGCCCAACTTTCCGTTCTTCTGCAGTATACTAAACGACAGCCTGGTGGACAGAACTTCCACATATAAATACCTTGGCGTACATTTACCCAGTACCTTGACCAGAATTATTCACATTAACCATATCCCCGCGTCTGCTAACCATTGGCTGGCTTTCATCAAACGTAACCTCAGAATTACTCCCGCGTATTTTACGAAAGTTCGCATATGTTACACTAATACATCCTAAACTGGAGTAGGCGGCCGCCGTTTGGGCCCTTCATCAGGCATATCAAATAAATGACTTGGAAGCCTTACAAAACCATGCTGTCCGCTTTATCTTTTCTGATTACTCACCCTACACCAGCGTACCCGCGGTAAAAATTGGGTTGAACTCGAAGCTTTATGGCATCGTCGCATTATATCTTGGTCGCAACTACTCTATATTCCTTCGTGATGAATTCATCTGTGAACCCGCAGCCATTTTTCCGCGTCGAGATCATTCATGCAAAATAAAACGCATCACATGTCGTACCATTGCTTTTGTAGAATCATTTTTTGCTCGTACCGCAATTTACTGAAATAATCTACCGTGAAACATTAATACTGAACCGAATACCATAAAATTTACTAATGCTTTCCGCAAAAATATCAATGTATACTATGTATCATTTCTCTGTCTCCTTTCACAGAGTTCTTCCGTTGTCAAATGACTTGATGTAATAATATATGTTGTAGAATTTGTGTAGTTTGTTCTAGTTACTGTACCAATAGCTATTCTTATTGGTTACTAAACTTTTCCTTTTTCCATCCAGTGTAGCAATGTCTTTTTATATTTTTTTTCATTGTGTTTGTATGTTTTTTTTGTAGTTTTTGTGACACCAGTCAAGCCCCCTATCCTATGCAACACCCTCGCCAAAGGGCCTTTAGGGGTTTTTTTTATAAAAAAAGTGACTATATACACGCTGATGAAGCCACGTCCACAAAATTGGCAAAAGGCAACGGGCCTGTACCGGCACAAGGTAATCACCATGGCAGTATACATATTGCAGAGGAATGGCGAGCTGGGCCAGTTAGTATATATGCATAAATAAACTTTCACTAA
This sequence comes from Haemaphysalis longicornis, assembly GCA_013339765.2. Taxonomy (NCBI): domain Eukaryota; kingdom Metazoa; phylum Arthropoda; class Arachnida; order Ixodida; family Ixodidae; genus Haemaphysalis; species Haemaphysalis longicornis. Next base: position 6,697,068 of record CM023458.1, read on the forward strand.
GCACAACACTAAACTCATCCTATTTTCCTGTTAGTCCTGCCTTTTTGAGTGTTTTGCTTTTGGGAAGGCTTCGTCATAAGCTCACACTGTACAGCAGTGAGCATTAAAGCAGTGCAGTAACTTTGTACTGCACAATTAGAATCAAAGATACGCTTCACCTAATTCACACTCCACCTATATAAAACAAATGTTTCGTGGCCATAGCAATAAATTAGTGAGATTCGAACTCGACTGTACTTGGTTGTTTAAGCAGGCTTTGATTAAATTACGCGTGTTTGGCTCGTGTTCCTTCACGGGCCTTTATATTTTAAAGGAAGCACTAGCCGTGTGCTGAGGTGGCTGAGGCATTGCTCAAAGAGTTGACGAGAATAAAACCAAAATGGAAGACGCCTTCCCACTCACTTTGGCAACTACTGCAACTACTCTTTCGAGATCGCAAGCAGTCTGAATATTTTACAATTTAACTTTGCATCATGGCCATGGTTAATCAGATCACATAAGGACACCCGCCACACAATAACTACAATTCAGGGCAGGGTACAGCATGAGATTGCCTTGGCTTGCACCAGGAGCTACATGAGGCGCGCAGGTTGAAAAATCAACATCTAAGAAATGCAATATATGCAAAATACAAGGACAAGGGGCGATAAAGCGAGTCTTCTTGTGCAGTTCTTGGTTGGCACTTCAGCGACGAATATGCCTTGCAGACAGATAAATCAGGAAGCAAACAAGATGCTGGCAAAGTAAGACAAAATACATGCAGTCTGCATTTGGTACGGGATCAATTTTACGGCATGCAGCAGGTTTTGGTTGTTGCACACGTGGGGTGACAACTACGTACTGCATGATATTCGGGAGAGGTCTTTCCCAATTAAACGTTGGCAGTCAGTCTTGATACCAGTTAAGTGTTACGTTTACACTTTAGAGGTAACACAAGAAACAGACACCAACTTGTACGAACACAAGGTTGCTGTGCTGGGCAGAACGTCGTAATAACCATACAAATCTTCCCATTGCATGTACCATTGTATTTCAAGCTGCTTATGCTAAAATGTAGAGGACTGAAAGTAAGTAAACGCACGAAAATTTCTCCATTCTACGGTTTCTTCGCCTTAATCGCGGAAAGATATAGACACAGAATGAAAAAATAGAAAAGGCTGATACTCGTGTTTATTACACTGGCGCGGCGCATCAGAGTTTTGCTGATTATGTGAACACTCGCTCGTTCTGTTTTTTTTTCCTGAATGTACTAAAAGTGCCTCGTTTGCAGCGAACACAACAAACCCGCGATACACTTCTAAGGCGTGGTGCCTTTACGGAGGAGTGGGAAACGAGGCTGCGCTAAGGAATATGGACAAAAGGTGCACATAGCTAGACCTTTACCGCAAATGAGCAACGCGTCGCCAGCAGGAGCAATGGGTGTAGCTGGCAGTGCGCGAGATGATAAGTGTTTACATTCGGTTGCGTTGCCTTTGCTCTCTGACGTTTTCCGGTTTACGTCTTTTTTGCCTGTATAAAACTCACTTATAGTTAAGCGCTTTGTCCTATCTTCTCTTCCTGTTATGTCCTCGTCTACGTGCGCTCCTAATTCTTCAAGATCGCGTCGCCAACAACTCTTCTCGTTGAGGAACGCTTAAATGAGCTTGAACTTGGGCTGATTTGTACATAACATTGAAAAACGTCGGGAGCGAACGGTGGGGATGAGGTGGAAACAAAAAAACCAAGAAGAAATCTTTATATACTTATCACTCCGTCAAGTCTGTAAAGCGGCCGCTTTCTTTCGAAGGAATATTTCACACTACGCAAGCAACAAAGTACAACGTATGTGCCTTTTCAAAGATATAAAGGCTAAGATAATAAAGGCTGACATTTCACTCGCAATGCTGTTCAGATGTACAATATTCTTGAGTGAAGGATGATTTCCAAAGTGAAAAATGCCGGCGCGCTGTGGACTCGCTGAAGTTTTGTAGACTAATTGAGCTCACGACACAATTCACAGGGCTGCACACTCTTCATTCGTAAACCATTGAAAAAGTGGGCATTTATATTGAAATTCAAGGATCTGCTTCAGTTAAGCGTTTAAACTGAACAGGGTAGAACCCGCGTGAAAGGTGAATTCCAGAGTTTGTGAACTCTGGATTGGATTTCCTCTTATAGTCTGGAATTATATGACTCGTTATTTTGCTCTCTCAAAACAACATAAAAATATGGGCTTTTGAACAGTTCAAAAGAAACAGTTAGTAGATATTTTATGTACTTTATATATACTTGGAAACAACATTATCCTAATGGAGAGAAAGCTTTGGGTGGAGGGGCGAAGGGGGCTAAGTGCTCTGTGTCACAAGAAGAAACTCTGTGCTCTCTGGTAATGGTCCAAGGTGGTTCCCAATAAACTGGTGTCGGTTTCCGCTTCAGCATGATAGATACGGATTTCTACAGTTCATTTCTTCGCCTGATTTGTGTGATTGAGTACGCTGAACCACGATCACCGAGCATGCACGCATTCTGGCTTTCCAGTTCCTACGCTTCGTTTGTTTGTAAACACAACCGAACGCTTTCAATAGAAAACTCAGACAGAACATAAATTATACCATCCAACCCTGTCCCGTTCACAAGTGAAGTGAATGTTGTCATGGCTGTAATTAGGAGGGCATGGCATGCACTGATTTGTAAACTTTTATTCTGCTGAACACTGAGCAGCTGAGCAGCACCACTTGCATATGTAGCGTGCTGACATTGTGCGGGCGCAGTATACTCAAAGAGTAACAAAGGCACACAGTTGCGCACACGCTCGCTTACGCCGCAAACTCGCTAATCGAACGGATTGCAGAAGAAGCGAACTCACGGTTGGATCAGTCTCTCTTGGGCGTACACTTTTCAAACCACTCGCTTCGTTCCTGTGAACAGCTTTTCGCACTTAAGCTTCTTAAAAATCCTGTGCGGCGAACGAAGAGGCCAGCTACCGAACATATACTTTCATAAACTCTATGCTGCCGAAGGCCTTTAACGAGGATGCCATTTTTTATCGAACCAGTTGTTTCATACAACAGTGGCGACGGGCGCAGTAAAAATATACCAAAATTTAAAGAAAATGCTCTCTGTAAAATAAATTCTAGGTAATCGTTTGGTGGCATCATAAGTTGAAAGGGAAAACATAAGCACCATATATTTCCGAATTTCTGAGTTTACTGCGAGTCAATCATTTTTGTTGAACGTCTTTCAGATACGCAGCCAAAATGCGCGTTTCCGCCCTGTAGCCTTGACTGCATTGCCACAGAAAGTTGTCCCCGAGTATACGTCTCGAGGTTTGCGATCGCTGCTCCTCCTGCCGCCGCTTCTCCGTGGCACTTACGGGAGGAGCCCTGCGTGCCTGATAGGGGCTCATGCAGTGTTTTGGTTCTCTTTCGCTTCTTTGTGCCTTTCTGCGCCCTAAACAACTTCTTATGGTAATGTCTATAAGGAAACAGAACATTTAGGACACTTCAAAAAACAGCTGCGTCTCTGTAGAGTGCTCGAACGCCAACAAGACCTGTCCCGGGAAGCGGTTCTGCGCGCTTCTGGGCCGCTGTTACGGGCGTCAACGACGGCAGCAGAATAATACCACTGTCACGCCAGAATACGTCAGGCACAAGAATTTTATTGCCGCCTCGCTTAGACCTGATACTGGCACAGTAAGAGGTTGATTTTGTTTTGCAGCAAGGTCAACGAATGCGGCTTGGTTCGTTGATATATAGGTCGCAGTAAAATATGCTTCGGGGATATGATTACCCAATATCTGACAATAACTCTTACCTCTAATAGAATATAAGACACGCGAAGGCGTTAAGTATGTTCCAAGGCCGTTGTTTGTTAAATAAGTGCCCACCCACGACGTGCAGCAAAGACTAAGGCAAGGTAACGAAACTCTTGCGAAATGAATGGTCGGTCAAGCCCAGAAAAAACAAACAAGATCCTACAGGAAAGAAAAAAACGCAGTGCCTCTTGGATATTTTTATAGAAGTTTGTCGAAACCTAAGCAAATATAGTACTCACCAGTCTGACTAGACGGGAAATGCACTTTAATTACGCAAAACATTATGGGGAGGAAAAGGACGCCCATTTATTGTTGTGTTCAAATGCGGAGCAAAATTAAGAAAACAAAGTACTAGTATTTACACCTCCCAGCTGCGCGTTCACTTTCCTTTTCTTTTAAGCGCCTTCAAAGAACAGCTGATCATTTGGCGAACGCATTTTTAAAGTGTACATTAAGTAATTAAGTATACAGCACGTTCAAAAGCGAAAAACGGTGTCATTGGAAGAGTGTGGTATCCGCTAACGCCCAATAAGTTCTGTTTGTGCTAGATTCTGCAGTCTCCCTTTGTTCTATGACGATATTCAGAAGAAGCGTTTAGTCGCAATCGTAGCTTAATTTATAAGTCTGTATCCATGCTGCTGGGGAAAGACATATGCAGTAGATTATTTATTCCGCGGGCTGACCGCGGGACTAGAAAACCCAGTAATAAATTTTCTCGTGTGCAGATTCCGCGTAGAGTTTTCCGTTATTCCTCGTAGTTATTTCGCATGATGGTCCTGAAATTTATGCCACATTGGCCTCGTCCTAGGTACCGATGAATATCAGATATATAAGCATTACTCGCGTGGGCAGGTTTGGTTGTTCCGCTAGATTATATAAGTACACAGAAACACGGCTATCTGAAGGAACACTGCTTACGGAGACACTGTTAATAAATTTCGGGAGATTGGAATTACAATCATCTACACGCATATACCGATTTCTCAACGTCCGCCTGCGGCACACGCCTGGCCTTGATACGGACAGAATGTATTGCATTAAGACCGCTTCAAAACATTTACACTCTCGTAAATACACCACATTTGCGAATAGGGTGACTGCTCCAGACCAGTGTGTATTTTAAACGCATACAAACGGTAAATCTCAGAAGTGAACGGGTCGCAGTAGCAGCGCCGACAGTGGTCGACAGGTGGGAGCCAGCATCGACTACTTTCTAAATGGGCTGGTATGAAGTTTTCAGTTGCGCCCTTACAGGGAGCGCTTGGGAGTACAGTTTTATCTTCACAAAGGGAGGCATTCGTTCCCTACTTTAAGTATTATAGGAATAATAAGGAAGACAACATGCATGACACATACAGATGAAGAAACATTATTGACCATGAACCTCCAGACGTAAATCAAACCCGTTTATTATAAAAAGTTTTACTCACTAAACAGATATAAACCTGCTTTACTCGCCTAATTCTTGCATTGAAAATCCGACTACCCAATCATACACGAATGGCGCGAAATTGCAACAATAAATTCAAAAGCGCTCAGGTACTAGGTTTCATATATCAAGACATTATGTGTGTATATGTGTAAATACGAAACATAAAGCATCAAATTAACGTCCTACTTCATAAACCAACATTAGGCATGTGCCTTTTCTTTCCCAGCACCATATTACACCACGCGAAGTACCGCTAACATAGCATTAGTTTTTACAGAAGTTTGCTTGCGTCATTATCGGCTCATTTGCTTCAGAAAATTTGGAATACACCTGTGTGACGCTTAAAAATGTATTTTTTTCCTGCTGACAATAACGCAAAAAAATGTGCTTGATGCCTCTTCCACTGAAACCGATAAAACACGAAAGTGGAATGTGCCTTTTTCAGCGGCAGTTGAATGTTGTTTGTGCGTCGATAAAAACGTGCCCATCCCTATTTAGTTTTCGTCGTTATGGCAATATTATAGACATCAACGTTAGACACTGGACTGAAGCCGCCGGAAGATTGCATAAATCCAACTAAAACTATAGGCGCTCGCAAAGGTCCATGCCAAATAAACCGAACTGGTTGTCAGCGAATCGTTTGGTTAACACATGCTCCGCTGCAGCGAAAGGAGCAGCGGACCGTGTCACGAGCGCACCTTACGCTGCGCGTGCCCCTGTACACGAAGGCACTGGCATCGAAGCGCCAACTGTAGGCGGTCAATAGTGTCATGTGTTCTACTTCGCTTCACCTCTCCTAGATGGCAGCGCCATCTGAAGGGAAGGATATAAGGCGTATCCGTAGTCCTATTCGGCGTCTGTTCTAAGGGCAGTCTGGGACACGTTACGTACCTCTCGTTGCGGCAAAAAAGTTCGTGGCGGAAATCCCGGCTTAGCCGCGTCAATTGAAGTTTCTTGCGATGTCATTTCCGTTACTGATATGACATCAGTGAGATCTTTGCGGACCCTGGTATGCAGCACTTTCAAGCTAAAAAAGGGGTCGGATTTTGTCGAAACACATTAGTTCATTTTTATTTTTAGCGGCAGCATACACTTTTACTATTCCATGTGAAACAGCTGAGACCAGCACGGAGTGCATGCCGTAATGGCATTACTTACTATTGAATTTTTGCTTCAACTCTTGAACATGTGACCCCTCTACTTTGTGTTGCAAAATATTTTCTTATTTGCACAAAGCAAAAGTTTAAAACTCGGATGGAACAATTTCAAGCCCAATGAGCTTTCCAATGTTGTGCTATGGATACTCATGCTCCAGAAGTAGGATACTAACGTTGACGAGTGAAATTAACTTCAACAAATTATCGATGTTTTAAAGTTATAAAATACTAAGGTATCCTCAACCCCAATGGGCAGAAAATTTTTAAATTCATTCACATCTTTTTTCAAACAGGGTATTTCACCTGCCTTCGAGTAGTAGGTTCGGCTGGGTGCTGCTAGAATTCCTTGCAAACAAGGCATTACCTTTTTTTACAAAAGATCACTTATGTACTTAACGAACACCTTTTCACATTTTCTATACATTTTTGGAACTATTAACTCCAGAGCTGTTAAGCTATTGGGTGCGGCGCAAACAAAGACAAAAAATAGCAAGAAAAAGCCGAGCGCACTAAGCGTGCATTTTGTGGTCATCCTCCAGCGTGGTCCCGGGTTCCACGCCGGCTTGCGCCACGTGAGGGGCTCACAAAAAAAGAAAAAGAAAATGCTTTGCGCAGAAAATACGAGCCCTTGTGAGCATGCGTCACGTGTGGAGTGAGCAGCATCGTCCAGGCTTGCGTGTGGGCTTACGCCACATGAACGGCTCCCCGAAAAAACAAATACCGAGAAAACGTGAGCGTCCGCCCCATGACGTGCGCCCGGCATCATCCAACTTACCCTTTGAGATCACTCCGCGCAACATTCCTTGCGGGATCTCTTGCATTCTCTTTTACTCGGCAGTTCACGTACGCTCCCGTCGGAAGGGGGCAGCACCGAACAGCTCGCGTTACAGACGCCGAGTAAACAAAATTCTTTCCCCCCGGTTTCAGCGCGTGCTGACGCGGCAAACCTTATTAAATATGTTAAAGCAAGCGGACAAAATCATCCTGGCCGTCCACTCACGGAGATCTTTCAGCGGCAAGTTCGAAAATCTATGTGAAGTGCAACAGCCGGGTCTCGGATGAATGAAAAAAAGCCACACCGCTACCGTTCGTCCATCCTTACACCATTAGTCCATGATTGGATGTTGTTGTTACCATCTCTCTGCCCGCACAGTGTCACCGGTGGTTTGTGAGGACAGCACTTGTATTTTCATTACGCAGCAAGAACGACGAAGTAAAATGGGGGTTTCACTAAAAAAACTTCTAAGAGCCTCAAATTTTCTTCAGGTATGTGTTGAGTGTAATTTATTTATTACGGTCCCCGCAATTGTATTTCCAAAAATGTGTATACATGTATTTAAAAATCGCACATACATCAGTTACCAAATCTCTTGATAAACTTACAAAAGTACGTCTACGGGGAGTTCTAAAATAAAGTATAGCAGTTATAGTAAATAATTATTATTATAACTGCGACAAACACGTACTAGGAAAAAACTAAAATACCAGGAACGTCTGAACTGCATCAGCAAAATATGTCTAAATAGCGTCCACAAATAAAGCATAAGCAACATCAAGAGTACTTCTTTACATGGTCGAAAAATCGCCCGAATATAAGGTACCGCACATGTTATAACACCAAACGTTTTTGATCAAAATATTGCAAGCACTTTGGTTTTCTAACACATCTACTGCTGGGACATAGCTTCTCACATCTTTCCGGGACGTCGCGGAGATGTTTCTTGTTTGTTGGGGGGCGTCGACGCTACGTATGCACTTGGGTACCACGGTTAGCGACGTCAGAAAAGTTGAGAATTCCAAGAGCGCTTTGGAGAAACACCTATAAAGTTTTACCTTAAATAAACAGTTGTTCGGTGGTTTCGCATGTAAAATAATTGGGAATCGGAAATTTATGTACGCTAATTCCATTTCAATGACACAGACGACAGCTTTTACTAATTGGTAGTCAGGCTCCTTCCCTAACGCTTCAGGGCCGGCCGCCATGTTTTCAGTTCTGTCTCAGAAAAGACGTGCTTCATATTTGTATGTGAATGCTACAACTGCCGAAACCAACCACTCCGGCAGGAAGTAGCGAATTTATTAAGGTGGCTTAGCGACCCGCTCAAGCTTCGAATCTTCCGTTCCTCCTGCGCCGATGTTGCAATCGGTAGTGCAAGCCCGCTCCCGGTCAGAACCTCATCTCCCGTAAGAAATAAAGGGGTAATTAAGTTGTGATTACCCGTTCGGCGTATGCCGCTGATCATAATTCGTAAACACCGCATAGCTCTAGATTTGTGCCCTGGGGAGGTATTGTACTTGTAATGTTCGCAGCCCGTAGTATGTGGCCGGCGGTTTATTCAAGGAGGGTATAATTAGACATCTTCACTGGGAGCTGATCATGTTCGACCGCTGGAATTGCACAGCGCGGTCGAAAGTGATCGCATTTCACTGACCCACTTTTCACCGCGCGGGGAAGGCGCCGGTGTAGGAGCTCGCTACAACTATGGTAGAGGAAGCTCAGCGCCATACCCGTTTCCTGTATCGCCCCTCATATGTTACGTAAAACGATGCCTTGGGCAGCGGTTGATTCGGTGTTGTTGGCGTGGGAATCACTAGTGTTTCAAAAAGGGTATCTCGTTCCACAGGGGACCAATCAGAAAGAGAACAGGCCAGCCCTCTCACACAGAAAAACTTTCGCGGCGTCGGTCATAGAGTCGGGCCTGGCTTGCAGGCGTACTCTACCGTGGCCATCGTGAGAGCGACTACACTGCACGGCTGCCTAGCTCCTAGTTTGGCACACGCACAGCTACGTCACGAAAAACTTAAATAAAGCAGCTGAGAGAAATGCCATATTTTTTACTGATTTCTCAGCAAATAATGCATTGCTTGGCCTCGAAGAAAACGTGAGAGCTAATAAACGTACGACCTTTTAGTTATTACAATACTTATTTACCCTTAGTGTCCCTTTTACGAATCGCACCTCAAAAAGGTCACCATCTTGTTAATGCCAGCGTAAATCGTACTTAGTAGTCTATAGTGCCTAATTATTTGTTTTCCGATATCGTCAACGAGTTCTGGCAAATTGTCGAGAAAATCAAGCCAGAGCTTCTAAACGACATCGTGGCACCTGTTATGTGTGAAATGTTGAGACCGACAAAATGACTATGTCGCCGGTTTTATTAATAACTATAACAATGCCATCTCGTCAGATGCACCTGCACTGTTGTTCTACCAATTGTACACCTCTTCAAGGGAATCGCCACTAAATACAGAACACACGAGGTTTATCGTACATGAAACAGCTGTGCCGAACGAAGGGGCGGGAAGTCTAAAACATCGGGCAGCCGCACCCGAGTAAGTGCTCTGACAGTTACTCAAACAATAACCACACCCAATCCTCTTCTCCTGTTTTATTTTCCAGGAATATGTTGTATAACCTGGATACAGTTTTGTGTGGCGTCAGAACCTGCCTCAGGCCAATGTATGTCGCTCTCTTACAATCGAACACTACACCGAACCTCGGGCCTTGCTGGAATAAACGCCTGTCACTAACTTCCCCCTCTGGTTTTCTCAAGCTGTACATCACGCCGGACTAATTGACACCCCAAAGATTACCATGACGTGTTACTGGCACTTGTTTTTTACAGCATTAAAAACTGCACACAAAAACCATATGCGAAACGGCCATAGTTTATTCCCTGAGAAATTTTTATGCAAACTCTTCTCAGCACTATTGTCTAATGGCTACCGTTAGTTGTGTGTTGAGGTGCTTGAACGTTGCTGTGGACAGGAGCTAATCTGATTGCTGTGTCAGTCTAAAAAACAAATGCCGCAACATATTTTGTCTTCCTTGCTTTTTTCTCAGGGTTTCTTTTTACTCCCAACTACAAATATCGTATACTATCCTCAATAGGTTTAACTGGTCGCAACGGTTTCACCACCACTTGTAATGATCTTGTCCGCTGTTTTTGGTGCACGAGTCCGGATGGTTAAATTGCTCGTTCATTTTTCAGAAGACATGTACAATGAATAATGGTAGATGTGGTATGGTGTCCTCTAAAATATTCGCTGCTCAGGACTTCTCCTCTTTTTCTCTTTTTTTTTGTAAGGTTCTTCTGCTTCGCTGTTTCTGTGACATTGATTCTAACCTGCAACTTAAGGGTGTTTTTATTGCCACAATACAGTATTCTGCCATCGCCAGGCTTGCACAGGATACGCTTCCGCTAAGATGAAGAGGGCTACACAAACAGGTTTCACAGAATGAGTGCTGTAACGTTTTGATTCTTGCACGAAATAAAGTACACTATCATAAAGTAAACGTATTTCAACCACAACCAATGCCTTCCTTTTTTGAGACAGTGGCGTCAAAACGAATATTTAGTGACAATGCTCAGGTAGAGATACAAATATTTTTATTTTTTATACTCTTCAAGTATATGCGTCGGTCGCGCCTCCCCTTTAATTGGGGCGCTAATTCCGCCCTGGCAATGGGTGGCTTGGCGGAGTTTGTGTAGGTTGCACACGGGCACCGGGACTTAAGGGAAGGTTTGAAGAATTGATTGTCGTTGAAGAGGCTGCAGAAAAAGGAGGGCAGAGCAGTGAAATTATTGTCAAGCGACACACGAAAAGATCAAATATTTTTAATCGTTCTTGGGTGCAAGGAGAACAAAAAGGTTTGAACCATAAAACAGATATTTTAGGAAGTTTGAGTACATGCAACACTGGATAAGAGTTCATAGTTGAAGGCTGAATGATATTTTTTCCTAATTATATCTAATGGCACATAGCTTAAATAACTATGTTGGATGGTCTGACAGAATGAGGCATATGTGTTGCAACCATAAAGACACGCTTGTGGAGACTAGGAATATACACGGAGTGACTCAGTGGATAACGCTATGTGCTGATGGGCACGAGGGTGCGGGTTCAATTGCTGGCCGCGGTGGCCGCTTTTCTGAAGAAAACGAAAAGCTAAAACGCATGTGTCTACGAGGATTCTCCGCCAGTTAAACATCCTCAGTTGGTGAAATTTATTCCGCAGCCGTTCACTACGGCACGCCTCATCGCCTGCGTTACGTCAGCGCGTCAAACGCTATAATAAATAGATCAGTATACATCAGAGAATTCTTGTGTCAGCGCATGTGCTAAGACTAGGCGCTTCAAGTTTTCTCCAGGGGAGTCCCATACGGCTGATGTCTTGCAAAGTGAACTGACGCTCACGGCACTCCGAAGAGCGCCCCTTGATAGAATGCCTAGTGTGTCGAGCTGTATCGTGTTTCGTCATCCAAGAATGGCGTTCGGAAAAATAAAGGACCCTGTTTTTGACAAAACCGACATATTTGTGACTATTATAATATTTACAACGCCGTGCAAGGAGAAGCGTCAGGTAGTTTGTGAGTGGTGCTTAATACATATGTTTGTCGACGCAATGTGGTAACTTCAAAATCAATACTGGTCACAAAACTCCCTTCCACGAACGAAGAAGTGGAAGGCTACGTTTTTTATGGGCGAATTGACTTGCTTGTTATTTTTATTGCGGTTTGATACGGTCCAGGAAAAATATAAGGGTAGAGAGAAAGCAACCCCCGCTGTTTCGCGAACCAAGAGGCAAAACTGTCTATTGAATTGCTTAGGATAGTGGATATATTTTTGGAGCTTTGTTGAAGAAACCTCCGATCTTTTCTACAAGTTCACTTGTTACGTTAAAGAGACACTGAAGTGACTTGGAAACATTGAAATATATTATATATTATAAACAGCGTAAAATACACAGATCAAACACACACACACACACACACACAGTCCATAGGGAGTACAATACGTAGGGAAAAAATGCAATGGTGTATATTGCATATGTACTTGACAGTCTGGTAGTAAACCTTGAAAGCTCAAATGTAGCGGGTCAAACGCATCCTCCACCAAATATCTGCGTAGTAAACATATGACATAAGGTAATCATTTCGAGATTATTACTCAAATTGTTGCCTGGAGTCTGTAGGCCATGTTTAAGCAACTCTTGCTTCGTTTATACGAGTTTATTCAGTAGACAAATCAATTATAATACACTGTCATCCAATCTGTATTACTTTTGCCGATTTCCTTAGAAGTTTCGTTTGACGTCAAAACAAGACGGCTTGTCTTGACTGCGTTACTAGAAGGTTCGCCCACCCTTCGACAGAATCAGTCGGCCCAGCGTTAACTGGGCTGGCTGCAGGCGAGTGGTCGCAATTCTTCGCTCAGTTGAGACTAAACCACCGCATGTCTGTGCCAGGAATACTGTGCCTTTACGTTTTTAGTTGGTAGATTGTATCAAACTCCAAGTTCAAGTCGGTCCGCCCAACCACACACGTGGCGCTTCGCTGACTGGTACACTAGAGAAAACCCATGGGGCCAAGTGAAGGCGGGGAAGAGTCAGCGAAGTAATACGTGCACTAAGAACCTAAATCAACCGAAACGCTTATCCTAGAGCATGAAAACAGGGTGGTTGAAGCACTTTTTTTTTTGTTGTGTCAACTAGCAGACCCGTCAGCAGTACCACTCATCTGCGAACGCTTTTGCGTGCAAGGAATGCAGTAGCTAGACGTAAGATAGTTGGATCATTCCGGGGACGCGTAGTGCTAAAGCGCTATACAATAAATGTTAATCTAAGCTGCTTAAGATGCTCAAACTTCGTAAAAATAAAAACTCGCTATACATTACATACTTTATATTTCCGCCCCTGGCATCTCTGGCTTACGGCCGACTGATCTGGAGAACTTGTCATTGTTGAACATTTTGTAACTAACCTCCATGCAACGAATTCCAGTATTTTGCGAACTTTTTCAACGCCCCGTCACCGCTTCCATTAAACAATATCTTTTTGATACCTCTATGCTACAAAACGTTGCGGCGGACAACCTTGACGTAAAGAAGCCGGCAAGCTGACAAGTTGTTGTTTTTTCTTTCACTTTTAATGGAAAAAATATACGGGAGAAACAAACTGATTTAGAGAATACTAGCACTATTGTAGGGAGCCGGTACCACAAAAACGGCTATAATCGCCAAAAACGAAATTCGTCATGGTTATGATCATGGTTGAAGCGCAAAGGCTATCCCTTGGCTACGGTCTCTAGGGACCTTGCTTTGCTTAACTTATCACAAACTCCGGCTTTCGCTTTTGTAGCATGACGAGTAACAAATTTATGTTTTTCTGCCGTTTGAGTGCGGTGTTGGTTATAGACATGATTTCTGGGGTGCTAGGGCATCCTGACGGCATACATTCGCGTGTCTCCAGTGCTACCTGTGGTATCGGTAGGTCGGTGATTTGTCCTGCTCCACGCGAACGAAAAATTGTGTCTTTTCAAAACAAATGCACGTGTTTAAATGCTGTCTCTGCCGACAAAAAAATAATTTTGGCCTCTGCTACCGTATCTCCTCTAGCACCCTCTCAACAATTTGGAGAGCGGAGAACAGCACCAAGTTTGCAGACAGGCGACCTTTCAGCAGACGTTGAGTTCTTCAAACGCGTTGACGCTCGGAAAACTGTCAAAAAGCAAAAGCGATGTTTAAGTGATGCTTGTTAATACGGGGGTAAATGACTTTGCTTTACTGGCGCGCCGTGTAGTGCCTAGGCTGCTGTAAAAGCAGCAGTAGTGCAACCCGCTCCGTATTTCGCTGCGAAATGAATTCATTAGGGGGAGTTTACCGTCATTTATGTATGGCATTTTGGCTTCGTTTCTGTTTCATTCCGTAGAGCCTTAACTCGAAACCTGCATGTAGGGAAAAGCTGTATGTAACAAAAAATTTCGAGGATTGGACAACTTCGTTTCATCCAGGCTTCACTGTCTTTCTTGGTAAGTCGCAACTTAGGACCCCCTCAGTGGCTCAGTGGCTAAGGCGTTGCGCTGCTTAGCACGAGGACGTGGGTTGGAATAAGAGCCGCGGCGGCAGCTTTTCTGATTGAGGCAAAAGGCAAAAACACCCGTGTGAACGAGATATCCACGCACGGTAAATATCCTTAGGCGGTGAAAATTAATCCGGAGCCCTCCACTATGGCGCACCTCTTCGCCTTCGTTGCGTCGGGGCGTTTATCCCTACAATCAATTAATCAAGTAACAAGTTAAAATCCCTTATAGTGCAGCTTTTTAAAGCTAATTTAATTGTACTTGGCGATTCTTTGCAACACTAAATACATCATTTTCGCGGAAACGTTCGTTTCCGCGAAACGAACGGGGCATAGTAGTGTGGTGGCCTTGCCCGGGCCACAGCAGCTGAACGCGCCTCTCTAATGCGAAGACTGCGTAGCAAAACCTCTTCCCAGTGAGCAAGTAGACCTGGGAGATCCCTTCTAAACGGTGGGGTGATGACGTGTGTGACGCGACGCAGATCGTCATTCTTTTGGAGAACGTTTGCTATTGGACCGGTTGTTAACATTGGCACGAATATACGTAGGATACGCTGCAATGTGAGCGGGGAGCGTATTCCGCCAAACACACTGCAGCCTGAGAGGGCAGGGGTACGAGTCTAGTAGTGTGTTGATGTCCCATGGATTAGTACAATTGTTGGATACTGGAAGTGAATCCCCTGTAGCCACCGTGGAGTGCGTATAAATATGTAGGATGGAACCACGGGGGTGCTCTGTAGGCCATCTCGGATGGCTGTGAGCTACGCCAGTAGTGGTGGACGGTTGCGGATGGTTTCGTAGAGGAATGTTTGATAGGCATCAGGGTAGACGGGACAATGAATAAAAGTGGTTATAACGCCATTATGGGCCCCAGCGTCCACGAAGGCCTCTAACGCATCGTACTGGGTCGCAGCCGTCAGTAGAGAGCCTCTCGCACATGCTTTTCTTTTAGATCCAGTGTGAACTCGATTCAGTGCTCAATTTTGGGTAACCTGTTGATACAGCCGTGGCAGCCTGATTAAAGCAAAATCTGGGGAAGGAGGCAGCGAACAACACATATAACTAGCTAAGGCTCTGCTTACGCATCAGAAGTACGTTTGTGGATACGGGCTGAGCCAGTGGTTCGACCAGATCTTCAAGAGTACTCAGTTGAGCCGAAGCTTGGAGCGATGGAACCGGGGTTACTGCAGGGGGGCAGGTGATGGGTTGCGTTGCGGCTGTGTTGATAGCATCAAGTTGGACCTACACCATCTGAGTCATGTACAGGAAATGGTCGGATAAAACCAGTGGAGGCTGCAGTACTGGCCTCACCAGGAGGCAAGACATCTTGGAGCAGGAACCACCAGATGTCTGCGAGGTGCGTCTAATCAGGTGAGGTATCTGTCCTGATTTTTGTCGGGCAGATAGAAGCCACACGACGGCCGACCAGGATGCAGAAATTTCCAACCGTAGTACGCAGAGAGATGTGGCAGGGCGTATGGGTTTGCCGGAAAGTTGCAGTATGAGTGGAGAAATGGCCAGTTTGCGGCGGCCCCAAACACTGGCCACAGGCAGAAACGTTGTTTTGTCGACTTAAAGTGTCAGTCCAGCCTGTTGACACCATTTATGGGTGTCTGTCAAAGCTTGTTGAAGGCACACGTTTTGGCCGTGCAGATCTGGCCGGACGGTCCATGCCGTTATGTCGTCCGTGTAGAGGAGGAAATAGTGGTCCGGTATGGAGCCCAAATGCCAGGCAAGCGGTAACATCCTGATATAAAATAGAAAGGTTAAATAACTGACCCCTCAGGTAAACTGGAATTAAGTGGGCATAGGTTGCTTCGTCAATTTGTATAGAAAAAGATCTTTTAGTAAGAAAGGACTGGATGAAATAGCACAGCTTGTCTGGGAGGCAAAGGCTTGGGAGAGTTTCTAGGATAGCCTCGTGGCTGACGTTATCGTAGGCCTTGTGGATGTACATGGCAAGAACTATCCGCAGTTTGTGTGAACAACCGCATAATAACACCATCAACGGCAAATATCTAAGGCCATCCTCTCTACCGAGACGAGATTTAAACCCAATCTGGGCGGGTGGTATCATAGGAAGGTATCCATCCACCATTGCAGGCGGGCTGCCACATGCACCCCTAAAGCTTGGAAAGCGTGGACGTCAAACTGATCGGGCGCAAATTGGGAAGACGATCAGATGGCTTCTTTTTCTTCAATATACGCACAATATCTGTGTGAAGCCACGACTCTGGAATTTGGGCAGAGCCAAACCTCGTGGATGTAGTTGAGGGGATGGCTAAGCGCTGGTACATCCATGTTCTTGTACACCTTATATGTAATTCCGTGTGCTCCCTGAGTCGTCCGAAGTTTTGCGTGAACAACTGCAGCTAGGAACTCAGCCATGGTGAAAGCTGATTTATTTCCATGAGCCGCTTCGTCAGAGGGTTCTGAACCAACGTGGTGTGATAAAGAAAACGGCAAGGGCTTCTGGCTGTAAGGATGTCATAGGAAGGGTACAAGGTGCAGGCAACATCAGTGGCAAATTGATCGGGAGTAGTGCCCGATGCGAGACATGCACTGGCTGCCGCATCCGGATTGGGGCCGCAACTTCCTATCGCGTGTATTCACATACAAAGAGACGTCGGGAGGAGTTTGACAAGCACATCTAACAAGAAATCAGTTTTTCAAACTTAAAACTAGTACTAAAGTGGCTATTTTGGCTTGTTGATTGAACATAATCATACGGAACGCCGATTATCCGAACCAATTATGGCTTTAAAGATTTGCAGCACGTTATCTTAGGCCTCTTAACTGAAAACAAGGACTTTATGAACACAACTCAGCAGTGTCCATGTCTTATTTGTTTCAAGAAAGCTTTGATGTCATTTCTGTTTTTTGTGTGACGCTTACTGCTTACATGTTCTTGTTTTGCAACAGCACCTTGCTTTCGTAGTGCATATCTGTTTGGTTTTGTAATCCCCAGCACGTGTGCATACCATGGGGACGTTTTTGAGTTCCTATTGTAATTAAGCTTGCTCATGTGTTCCCGTTATGCAGAATTCACGGGATCAGGAACCCCGTAAGGTGCGGTTTGGCATATTTTGCTCATGTACATTTTTCACTGTACATAAGAAACTCAGAGTTCCAATTAATAAATTGACCCAGGAGATCCAATACCATCGATAATTATTGGCAAGGTAACCTGTTTGTATCCTAACTGGCGGCAACACAAACGTCGCATTTAAATGCTGCCTTTCCTCTCAAAATATACCTAACTAACCTTCAGTGTCAGCCAGATATTGAGAAATAATACAAAATATTAGGCAATGAATACGGCACTGTATATTCGTTTGCGGAATATTAAAACTTTTATGGAATAAAGCAACCACTATACAGTGAGTGCGACAAATAATATTGCTGGAGAATTTGCGTGACGAAAATAGGCCTCATCTGCATCAAAAAAAAACATTGGGGCAGTTACCATCATGTGAACGAAAATATTATGTGCATATTTCTCCACGCACGCAAGAAAGGCGCTGTTCGAAAAAAAAGTATGACAAAACATTAAATAAAGATCAAATTGGCCAAATCTTACGAAATTCATGAGTGGCTCTGTATGGCTTGTTGGAGCTTTCTGAGAACCGGCGTGGTCAGCCTCAAGAACCTATTCGGCCATCCCGCCAGTTTTGCCAGTATTAGTGGGGGTGCTTGTGGGATTGCACACGTTTGGCTGTATACCGTGTTAGAAGAAGCTGTGGTGTGTTATAGAGTTTGTCAAACAATTACGGATAACTGTGAATCTAACTAACCTCTAGCTAACTAGAGCCAACACAAAATCTAACTAACTAGCTTCTAACCTCACCATGTCGGAGTAAGCGACCTGTTTTCATTGGTTCTTTGAAGTCGTCGTGGAATTGGTGAACCCGTGCTTCCCTAGGCGAATACCTCAGCCTAGGATTCGCCCGATGTGTGGCATGACTCACTTATTTTGGATTATAGATGTTTTAAGCGCCTTAGTAAAGCTAGTTTAAGCATCTTTAGAGCGTGGCACATTGCCCGAATATGCAACGAATTCCAAAATTTGTACGTGTCAAACATCTATAGAAATATTGCCTGCGCCCTGAAGCCAAGTCAGCATGCTCAGCTATACTGACAAATTCCTGCTTTTTACCATCAACACCATGGGGTCAACACCAGCGGTAGAAAAGTGTACCCTGGCTGGAACAGATAAATAGGTAAAATATTTAAAATGGTGGTAGACGAGCTTGAAATGTTGAAGCATTACATTGCAGTACCCTTAGATAACCTTCCATTCTCCCAACATCGCACCCAATTTTGGGCGTGTTTGTACTTCGGGAAGCAGCCCTGTTTCATTCATGTAGGCCGCGTCGTAAAAGATCCGATCCAGGAAATTGAGAAGTCCACCAACTATGGAGAAGTAGGTAGATTCAATGTAGTATAGCTTCTGTGTTCTCGTGGTTAAGCCGAGACGTAAGTCCTCGCCTCATCTACTAAGGTTTGTGTCATATCTGTTCGGGCGTCAACCAGCCGCGGTAGCTCAGTGGCTAAGGCTTTGTGCTGCTGAGCATAAAGACGCGGGTTCAATACCCGGCCACGTGGCCGCTTTTCTGATGGAGGCGTAGAGCAAAAACTCCCGTGGGCACGAGATTTAGGCGCACGTGAGAGATCCCATGGTGGTCATAAATATTCCGCAGCTCTCTACGACAGCACGCCTCATTCTCTGCGTTGGCTCGGCGCATTAAGCCCTACAATCAATGAATCAATGTTCGGATGTCATACAACGTCTCTTGGGTTGGGGGTAGGCTCCAGTGGTCATTCCCAATCTGGTTATTCACCTCTGCATTGTCTCATCTTAAAATGACGGTGGTGACTTCATCAGCACTTTCGTGTACCGCAGCCGCAAAGCGTCCGCACAGAGTACCGGTTTTGACCCGAAGTGAAGACGGCACCAGTGGAACTAAACTATATCACTACACAGAATTGGCATTCCATAAAGGCAACTGCCTCATCAATAATGTCTCTAATATCTGCTAACTTTCGCCAAGACGCATGTGTGTCATATCTTGAAGAAAACGTCACCTGCACAAAGAGAGTACTTAGATACCGTGAGGAGGAGAAGGAGGAAAAAACTTGATTTGTCCCATTCGTTGAGTGCAGTCACTCCAGACCAGTGAGGGGTGTCCTCAGTCCAGAACTCCTGGCTGTAGCCGGCCTTCCAAGCCCTATTCACCAGCCGAAGCTGGGAGCAGGGGTCGGAGCTGGTCAGCGCCGCCGCCCACTGTGAAGGGTAGGGTTGGGATTGGGAGGAGGTCTGGGATGTTCGGGCATTCCCACACTATGTGGTATAGTGTTCCTGATGAGGGGCAGAAGATGCACTGAGGGGAGAATTGGGTGGGGAATATTTTGTGCCAGAGCGTGTTGTGGGGAAAGGTGTTAGTTTATAGCTGGCGAAGTATAACTCCTTCCTCATTGGTCAGTTGCTTATGTGGGAGGAGGAAACTGTTGGCGGGATAGTCGGTAGTGAGAGAGGATGTCGTTGTATGTTAGCAGGGGTTGGGGCGTTATAGTTAGTGGGGGTGGTTGACATAGGGTTGTGGCTGTCCGCAATGGCCCGGTGTACTGCTTCTCGAGCCGCGGTATGAGCCGCTTCATTGCCGACTACGCCTGAATGACTTGGTGCCCAGATAATGCGGAGGTCCGGTAGGTGAGTTTTGGTTTTGAGAATATTGAGGGTTGCTGGCGAGAGAGTGCCCCGCAGGAAGTTGCGGCAAGCCTCTTGAGAATCGGTCAGTATCGTAACGTAGTCGCTCTGTGTTGTGGTGGCTGCCACGGCTATTGCTGCTTCCTCTGCAATGGCGGTGTCCGTGGTGAGGACAGTGGCTGTGGCTACGGACTGAGGTGTATTATTTACAACTGAAATCGCATAGGCGTTTTTGGTGAAGTATGGAGAGGCATCTGTGTACAGCACCTCCTGTTGATTTTGAAATTGTGCTTGAAGATAGTTGGCGCGGGCCCTTCGTCTTCCAACGTGATAAGTAGGATGCATATTTCTAGGAATTGGGGTAACGCTGATGTGTTTCTGTATGGACAGTGGGAACACGTATTCTGCACTGGAGAACCGGAGGCGGTGGATATCCAAGACGCACTAGGGTCGCACGTCCAGCATTAGGAAGTTGGAGCCGTTGGAGTTGTGAAGTGCGTTGCGCCTCACAGAGCTCTTCCCAGGTGTTGTGTAAGCCCAGTTGCAAGAGCTTGGCGTTCGATGTGCATGTAGGAAGTCCGAGGGCCGTCTTGTATGTTTGTCGGATAAGAATATTTAGCTTTCGCCGTCGGCTGGCTGTGATGGGACAGGTAAGGCGTACGTACGTAACACGGCTGATAAGCATGGCTTGAATGAGTCGGATGAGGTCTGGTTCTTTCAGTCCGCGTCCGTTTGTGCGTGTGATACGGCGAATTAATTGGGTTAGCTGAGTCATGGTGCGTTGAAGGTGTAGGATTGTATGGGAGCCCGATCCGTCCTGTGGGATGGTGAGTCCGAGTATGCGCAAATGGGTAACAGTTGGAATGGGAAAGTTTTGATTATGGACTTTAGGGTCTGGTACTGGGGAGATTCTTCTGTCCGTTGTGCGTTGTTGATGGGTAAGGAGGGCCGATTTTTCTGGTGCGCATGTAAGACCGCGCTCCTTTAAGTACCTGCATGTGTAATCAACAGCTGTTTGAAGGGCTTCTTGCTGGTCTCCGATGGATCCTGTGGTAGTCCATAAATTTAAGTCATCTGTGCACAAAGCATGCTTCAGGTCCGGTATGGCAGAGAGTTGCGCAGTTGGTTTTTGTTATAGCGATATTGAAAAGGAGTGGGGAAATGACAGACCCCGTGGGGTACCACTTGGAATAGCAGTAAACTTAAGTGAGCGTAGGTGTCCAAGTCCCACTGTCGCCGTGCTCTCTGCTAGAAACGCCTTAACGTAGTTGTAGGTGTTCGAACCGGGGTTGAGGGTGGCGAGGCCGTGTAGGATGGCGTCGTGAGTGACGTTATCGACTGCTCCTTTGATATCCAAAGCAAGAATGCAGTATTTGTGATTTTTAAGAATACGAAAGATGATGTCTTCCTTTAGCTGAAGTAGAATATCTTGAGTGGACATATGTGGTCTAAAGCCATACATGGTATTTGGTAGTAATGCGTTGTCTTCTATATAGTCAGTCAAGCGAGTGTGAACCAAATGTTCCATGAGCTTACCGACGCACGAGGTAAGAGAAATAGGACGTAGGTTTGAAAGGGACACGGATTTCTGAGGTTTTGGAATAAGTGTGATGTCGGCATGGCGCCACTGTGGTGGGAGCGTGCGGCGGGCCCTGTGGTCATTGATGTATTGGAGGAGATTCTCAAGAGCCAAGTCGTCCAGATTGCGAATGAGTATACTCAGTTCGGCTTCGAGTTCTTGCATGTTGAAGGGTGTGTCAAGTGCAGCATTGTGGCTGCCCGAGTACACCGGATATTGAGGAGAAGGTGGTGACGGGTCAAGTGCGAATTTCTTTTGTAAGGTGTCAATTAATTCTTGCTCGGTGCCCGGGTGGTTGTGTATAAGGCGGTGTATGCGCTGTTCAGTGGCCGATTTTGTCTCTTTCGTTCCCATTAGGGAGCGTATTAGGTGCCATGTTTTATGGGTGCCCAAAGTGCCCTGCAAGCGATCCCAGAATTGCATCCAGTTGTGTTGGCTTAAGGATTGTGCATATTCTTCAGCTTGCCGTGTAAGGTGCGCAATGCGTAATTTCAACTTCCGATTTGTTTTGTTGCGCTTCCAACGCTTGATGAGGCTGTTTCTCGCAGTCTACAAGTTGTTGAGGCGTTGGTCGACGGCTGGATAGTCGGTGGTGAGAGGGAATTCTTTTGAGTGGGGCTTTCAGTACATCCGAAAGAGCGGCCGTCCATCTATCCAGGTCTTTAATTTCTTCCGCGGGTAAATGTTCGCGAAGGGCTTTCCAGTCCGTGAGTCGGGCTGTGCCTATGCGAGAAGGGGCAATACCTTGGATAGTTATGGATATAATGTGGTGGTCGCTACCAAAAGTGTCAGGGAGGCATTGCCATGTGTATTCCGTCACGTTGCGAACAAAAGTGAGGTCTGGCGTAGTATCCCTTGATACACTGTTGCCTATCCTGGTGGGAGTGTTCGGGAGGTTGCAGAGCATAAGCCGGTGTTGATTCATAGCGTCCCATACGATGGTGCCTTTGCGGGCATTACGGGGCTAGCCCCAGGCCATATGAGGAGCATTAAAATCTCCAGTGATCACAAGCTGGTTGTGTTTAGCGAGTGACAGTACTTGTTTTAAAACTGAGGGGAAGTCGGCCAGAGTGAGCTGAGGGGGACTGTAGACGTTTAGCACAAAAATACTGCAGTCACCCTTTCGAGTTGGTAGTATTTCCACGAGGATACAATCGATGGTGGATGTCAAGGCATGGTGCTGGGCAGTATATCGGTTGTGGACGAGCGTAGCTGTGCGTATGGATGAGTCGTTTTGGAAGGTATTGTAGTCTCGAAGGGTCGGCTGCTGTGCGTCAGCTTCTTGAAGGGTAATGACGGTTGCGAGGTGTTGCGATGTATATGGTTGGAGGGAGGCTTTCTTTTTACTGAATGATCGACAGTTCCAGTGCCATATTGTGAGGGGTTGGGTAGGCGCGCGGAGTTTACGTGGAGAGCGTGGAGGAGGCATCGTCGTCCATAATGGCGTCAGCGAACGAGGCAGGGGTGAGAGCAGGGCCCGGTTTGCGTTGCTTCTTCCGTTTGGTGGTGTCAGTTGCTTTATCTTCCAAGGACTGAATTCTGACTAAAAGAGCAGTAAATTCTGACTAGAACAGTAGTTTAAGGTCGGCAATGAAATAAGTAAGGGCTGCTAAAGGTTAGGTAGAGGGAAGGGGGTCGGCTGGTGGGGGGGACTGATTCAAACTCGACAGATCTATTCACAGCATCTCTGGAGGAGGTATTTAGAAAGCTTTAATGGGTAAACGTGGAAATAAAGATAAGCGGGGATCACTTGAGCCCTGTCACGTTTGCGGATGGCATAGCTTTGCTGAGAGAGACTGCACAACGCATTCGAAGAATGCTTGAGGAACAATAATCAGGAATCATGCCGTGGAGAAAAATAAACAGGAACAACTGTAAAGTAATGAGCACTAAGCATTACAAAACATCCTGTTCAGTTTGGGAAACGCAACCCTAGAAGAAGTAAAAGAATATGACTACCTCGGACACATGGTTAGTGCTGGTTCCAACCACGACCAAGAACAACGAAAGAGAACAACCTACTCAGCTCACTGCAGGCCCTTGCCCTGCAGTTTACCTTAGTAGGCAGAAGATTAAGATGATGGTGATCAGTATTCGTGGAGTTATCCGGAAAGAAAACTTGCCATTTCTTTTTGCCGCGCCTTTCTCCCCTCGTTTCGCCGTTGTCCTCGACTGGTGGCAGCACTCTGTTAAGATATTTTCCGGGATGCCTGGCTACTCAGGGGCGTCCGCAACGACATCCGGTTTCGTGCGTAAGTGACTGTGATAGTACCGCGTCACAAGCACCGATTTGAATGGCGCCGTGTTAAATTCCTCTTTCTGTTTGCGCCCTTGTTTAGTTATGTTTTTTCTTGTGAATCGTGCTCTCTGTTGACGGCTGGGAAATGGGACAGAAAGAACGTGTAGCGAAGTTTCCACTTTCATACCACGTCGAATGATTACGTGAAAAGGGAAACACCCTGTAAACGACCGCATGGACGCAGTGATGACATTGGTTGGTATGTATAAAGGGAGTAAAAAGTATGTCAGCTAATTAGTAAAGTCGCCTCAATATGTCTTACAGTGAGTAGGCATATTTGTTCCGCTCATTTTTTGGTTAATATATTGCTCAATTGCGCGTTCATTCGCGCCAATGTCGAGCTTTGTGGAGTTGTGGTGATGAGTGCGTGCGCGTACACAGGTGGCAGTACTATTCCTTTCCGTTGTTTCCATCAGTTTTAAACATTTATAACGGTCACTAAGAGGCTGGCGAAGGTTTGCACGATACGGCGAAGAGAGTTTTTTCACCGTTCGTCGTGCATTGGTGGCTTCTCCAACACCCCCTGCTATCCCGGGAATGCCTTCGCGAGATTGAGTTCATTAACTACACAATTACACCGTAATCAATATTAAGAGCAGTTTTGAGGTAGTATTCCGGGGTCCGGCAGCACTCCTTCCCCCTTCCCCCCTCTTTCACCTGATGATCTAGACGTTTTGATTCTTTATGAAGGGTGTTATTCAGATTTGGTCGTTCTGAGTACTACCAATCGCAATAGATGGGGGCTTTGGTTACCGGCTGTGAGCCGACACCCTCTCCCCCAACTGCCCATCTTGTGTACTTTTTAAGTGAATGGATGAAAACTGTTTGCGCTATATAAAGACATACAAACATTGCACAATGCACATATTAGTGGTTGTTCCTGAGACACTACAATGGTTTCTTTTCTTATACAAAGAACGAGATTTAAACGTAAGCTAAAGCGTGTATTCAAATTGGAAATAATAAATCCTGCGTTGAAACAAAAAGTTTTGTTCTGAATTCGCGATTAGGATACGCAAATCATGGCACATAAGACCACCCAGGAAAAAAAAGCAAACATAGATCCTGCTCGTATTTGAACCTGGAACGCTTATGGTATGCGGGGGACGTTCAAAACCATTGCGCCATGGCTACAGGGTATTCCATGAGTCCCATGGCATCCCGCAACCATCATAGAAACAACCTCATGATAGAATAGATCCAACGCTTCGTGTCATGCATCAATGTCAATAATTGACTTTTAAAAAATTTAGCAGGTAAGGTGAACATTTATTGAACAAGACTTGCGCTGCAACGTTCTATGAAACTCCACTATAGCTCACGCACAGCAACTGCACTGCTACGTGCTGGTAAAGAAAGCGATGCTTGTGTGCGTTGTGTTGTGGGCATTATGTGATCAAGCGATTGTGTGCATTGCTACGACTGCGATTTCTCACTGCGAGAGTTTTGCTTGCCGTTGTTTTCTGTATACGCCAAAAAAGGTTTACCGGTGTTGATTGTCAATTACCTGTGTGGCCTTCCTAACGCCCCTTCCTCACCTAACTGATCTTATATTTTCAACAAGCGAGCGGGCGCCCCCGCGGGAGTAGTTTGCAGCTCCGCAAAAAGTAATTAGTAGCCCAAGCAAACCGCCGATTCTCCGTAAGTCGAAATGTGGTCAGACAAGCGCTAGAGTTTATTGGAGTGGTATTCATGGATGTTGCTAAGTTTATGAGACTCTGGACACTGACAAAATAGACTGGTATTTTCAGCTGCAAGAATGTTGTCAGGGAGCAGTTCTCAGTTTTAGATCGATTCCCCACGGCCAGTCTCCCGTCCCTTCGGTCTATCGGTTTTGTTTGTGCCTGCGTTGGGCAAAAAACACACACTACGAGGAATTCATATCGGCCTGCGTGTTTGTGCCGCCATCGCGACGGGTGCCCTCACGGTTAACAAACTCGGAAGTGGTCATCGCCGTCATTTGGTGTTCATGTCGGCTTAGTGTGAGCGGGCTTTAGGAAGAAGCGTGTAATGAAGTAAAAAAAAGATAAATAATGACGATCACGTTTTCGTCAAAGCTTGAAGCAGGAAGCGCTAAATAACGAAAAGTTCCGCGGACACCCCCCGACACTGAGCATACTACGCTGTTCATCGCAGTAAGTGCGATAGAAGCCGTCTCTTATCAAGATCCCGGCTTCGGGACGCACATGGGACAATCAATGACGTACTGGCGTTTAAATGGTGGAGTCAAGCTGATTCTTTAACGTAATTGTTACCTTTCCGCTGTGCGTAAAAATTTTATACTTGGCACAGATGATGGTAAGCACCCAACCTACGAAGGCGCTTGTTTGTTCATTGTGCTCAAAACTCCTTTCAGGACCCCTTCAAGAAGGCGCTAAACAGCGCGAGCTAAACTTGGAAGTAGCGAGAGGCGGCCGTACCCTCCACCTGTGAAAGGAGGAAACAATTAGGGCGCATTTCACATCACACCTGGAGAACATCGCCTCATGAAAATCTCTTTCGTAACCTTGGTATTCTTGAACCTGACAACTTCTTGAAATTTTACGAAGAGCACCCTCCTAGAGCAGTGCTGGTACTCGGAGATTATATATATGTCAAAACCCCACCAACCTATTTCGCGGAAGTCACAACGTCCGATCACCTTCTTTTTCATCGAAGGAAGCGGCCCATGCCACAGCCGGTTTTCCGCACTCCCGGGCACTTTCTATCGATGTCTAAGTTATCTTATCACTATGAACGAATGCCCACGACATCATAGTTCTATATTGTCTTATTTTCGTGAAACAAAATGTGCACACTGTTTTATTGCACTTACATACGGCATGAGCGTGAGCGGGGTTTTTTGTGGAATGTTCTAGTTGCAAGCATGAAATGGGTATAAAACAAACCAGGTAAGTTTAAATGTTTTATTTGTCCCAACAATGTACAATACCAGCGTAAAACCTTGATCCTTGTCTTTTGTCGACAGCGGTCGTCTCTCCATTGCTTCCTCATGCTCGTTACACCGACATTTTGCTAAAAGCCCTATTTATCACCCATAATATACTTTGCGCGCGCCAATGTAACTATACAACCATAATGGTTTCTCATGAAAATATGGCCCAGAATAACTGATTTTCGTTTGAACTGGTCCACTTTAAAACGTTGCCTGAAACTCAATTCTGGTTTAGCGTTTCCTGTTTGTTCGTTTCCAAAACGACCTTCCCCTTTTAGCGCGAGCTATTTCGTCGCGTTCACGAAGCCCTCTTCCAGGTTGAACCCGATCCCAAAGCGCCCTTTCCGTTCGATCTGTATGGTTTTCGGCCATTCCAATACCTGAAAAAATGCGTTACAGTATTGGAAAGTGTTCCCCAAAAAGGGTATCCACAGGAAGCCGACCATACACTACTATAAACTCTTGGCTTCTGGCGAGTTGAGCGTATAACAGATATTTGCAGCCAATAAAATTTTTGATCGTCTCACGACGATGATGTAGTCTTGCAGGAGAATTGGAAGTTGCGGAAGATTGACAGGTACAGAAGAGCTTAAGATAGTGTACGATGATTCTGTACAGTGTTTTACACTGCTTTTATAATCTATTTCTGGTAATACACCACCTAACCATTTGGAAACCCTGGTTGAGCACATTTGCCAAAATCGTTCAACCAATTACACAATCACACTGTCGGCCTACAGTCCCCAGTAGCTGCATTGCCCCTACCGAAGGCGGCAGGAGGCAAGCAATAGAGCAGGACGTGCTAGGAATCTCTCGGTCCGGGTAGGCCGCCAATGGGAATTGTTTATTTCTACATCAATGCTTGAACTCTTTCGGGCGAAGTAGAGCTCTTCATTTATATGATTTGGCCCATATTCCGTGGGATGTAGTAGGTAAGAATGACCAGGTAAGAAGGATTGGGGAGGGATTTGTTCGGCTTCCTTTTGTTGATATGTTTTTCTCACTGCGGGCAATCTGAACCATTTCATTGTAGGGTGTAAGGTTTTGTGTTCATTGAGCTATAGCAGAGAAGGCTGTAGAAATTTACAACAATATCGAACGTGTAGCATTCCTCGTTATTAGGCTCAATGAAGAACACGTTACATGTGGTACTGGTCTATGCACCTACATTCAGGTACGAAGATGAGGCTGTGGACGTATTTTAAGAAGATATTGAATTCGCGGTTAGCAAAGTAAATCTCCGTGCACAGCGACCAAAATGCCAACATCAGGGCACAACAGAGAGGGGAGCAAGTGAATTTGGTCTAGGTTCTGGGAAAAACCTGGGAGGCATGCTGGCTTCATTGCCGAAAGGAATATTCTGCGAATTATGAATAGGTTCTTGAAAGGTCCGAATGGCGAAATTAAAAACAAAATTGACCTTATTTTAACTGAAACTCCTGGCATGATTCCCAATGCACAGTGTTTGACCGGATTAAGACCAGTGATAAGCGAACGGTCAGAAGTCGTATTTGCGTGAATTTAGGAAGAATAAGATGGAAGATGCTAAAGCGGAAAACGCCTTACCTGCCCTCTTTTTATAGGAAAGTGAAAGAATTCCAAGTAAAACTTAAAAATAAATTATTTGTGTTGTCCAACGACACCAATGATGTGGACTCTCTCAATAATCATTTAAACATGCGGATATGGTGTAAGCATTACCTATTGGAGAAAGACAGTCCGCATTCGAATCCAAGTTACCATAGAAATCTCACGGCTTTATTGAGCAGCGCCGCGAGACGTTAGTCCACACTCCGCGAGGCCAACTGCAAATGCCAGAGCTCTCCAAATGAATCAGTAAAGCAAGTCTGCCGAAGTCCATACTCTCAAAGTTACAAAAATTGAAGCAACATTAAAACATGCAGGGACTTTAACGGCGACTAGAAGGAAACTCACTATTGAAAAAAAAAGAATATATACACTCCGGGGAGCCAGTGTCAGATAACAAACAATATTGATGACATACTTAACCTAGGTGAAGTGTTCTACCGTAATGTGTTTTCTTCTACCCCTTACTGATATACACGTTTTCTGTAAAAGGTGTGGAATCCGTTCTACCGGTTACAACACATTTGGTAGCGATGGCGCTTACCCAGTGAAGAGAGGAAAAGCTGCAGGAGATGCTGGAATTTCATCTTCTATATTGTACCTCGGAGGCCACGTTAGGCTACGAAAGCTTGCAGCCCTCATCTCGCAGTGCTTCATCTCTTTAGGTGTGCAAAAGGAGCGCGAAATGCTTATTTATTTCTACAAAATAAAGGGTATGCTCAAAAGCTTCAAAATTACAGTCCAATCAGCCTCCCCTTTGTTACCTACAAATTATTTACGAAAGTAATTCTCAAACGCGTAACTGTCAGTTTGGACTTTCAACTGCCAGGGGAACAGCATCGTTTCAAGATAGGCTCTCAACTTTAGACAATATTCACGCTATCAAACAAGTAAATAGAATGTGTTCAGAGTATAGCGCACTGCTGTTCAGGGCATTCATAGATTATGAAAAGGCATTTCAGTGAGTGTCCACTTCAGCAGTAATAAATGCCATACGTGGATCGAGGTCGACGAGGCGTACATTGCGTTAATCAAAAATATGTACGGGAACTATACGGCTCCATTAAAGAACTTGTAAATTTCCTATAGAAAAAGAGGTCCGCTAAGGGGACACAATATTGCGACAATTATTTACAGCCTGTCTGGAGGGTGTGTTCCGAAAGCGCAGGTGGAAGAAAACAGTATTGCGAATCTGTGGGGAATTTCTAGGCCGCCTAAGGTTTACAGACGACTTTCTCTTCTTCAGTCAAATCTGCTAGGATTTGTAGCGCATTCGTTGCCTGTTGTGCTTGTCAGGTACAAGTAAATGCCTAAAATAAACAGGAAAAAATCCCAGGTAATGTCGAATAAGCACGCCAAGGTACTTCACTTCCAGGTAAGCAATGAAGTCTTGGAAACAATCACCGAATACGCATATCTTGTGTAAGTCACAGCTGCTCATCACAACTCTTCAAATTGACTACCCAACCGAAAGTCATAGCTCGCAAGACAATTTTGCAAAACATATCTCTGAAATATGACTAACCCTTACCACAAAATGCCCATAGAATGTGAAAAACAGCATCGGCGCCCTTCATAGAATACGCGGTAGGTGTAGCATATGACATTCCGCTGCAGTGCGGAAAGCAATATATCGGCCATACCGGCCAATGTCTTAACGACGCTTAAAAGGACACAGGAGAAGAGCCAACAGCCACCGGATGGTCATTTGTCTGTCCACTACCAGGACTGTGGCTCCGTGCCAGTTTGATCGATGCGTTCTCAAGAGGAAAACTTAAAGAGCAGCTGTAGAAAATATTTTCGAGGCGTAATTGGTCGACTGGTTCCGACTTGTGTGATATTGTGTCGACTTCTGTCAGCGTGCCGTCCTTAGGTTTAACAGATGAGTCCGGATTTCTTCGCATCGCTGCAAAACATGGGCAATGCTGGGGAAAGGACCAAAAGTGTTGATATGTATAGATGTGTCCTTCAAATAAACAAGTAGAAAGTTGCGCTCCATGGTGTCTCAGCTGTATTTTCGTTGTCCTCATGCGAGTTCAATTTTTCTGCATATTCTGGCGTCTATCACATGGGTTGCTTCATTTAGGATCTACTGTGCAATCAGAGCTCGTAGATGTATTATTAAGTGTTTGCTACCTGCCTGTGTCTCAATCACCACCAAAGTGACTGAAGCGTATGTATAATAAATATATCATTTTAAAAATAATGTTTTTTCATGTGGTACACCACAGTTTACACATTGGTTGTTCTGTTTCAGGCGCATGTAGGTTTGGAAAATGAGTGGTCGCTTGTGTGCATGTGCATTTATTACACCAATACTTCTGAGTTGGAAGGCACATCGAACATTCTTGTGCTGCGTCCCCCACGGGCTTTGTAATCTTTGAGTTCCAGTTTCTTTCACAATGAGGCAACCTATCAGTTATTTTCATTGGTCCTATTGCGATCCCTACTAATGATTATTTCTGTGTTTTAGGGCTAACCACTTTATTACTGTTGAATGAGTGTTATTTCCATCGCCCAGGAAAAATTTCTAAGCTTTTATTCCCATCTCTTCTGTGTATGCTCTTTTAGAGCTTGTACAGAATCTAAAATATTTTTATAATATACTCAGGCCGCAATGACGAACACTTGCACTGGTTGCTAATAACCGCGTTCGCGTCTAAAAAAAATATCTGTTCATGCACCCTGCCACGAACATATACAGTATGTGTTTGTACTTTTCAGCCCTAAATGGTATAACTTCCAGTATCTGGCTAATAAGTAGCTAATCTTTGTCGACCTAACGAAGTCAGGCTTGCTTCGCCTTCGTCAGCGCCAAAAATATCTGACTTTCTGCCCGTCTCTCGCTATCCCTCTGGAAATTTATTAAGCTGCCTGACAGAAGCTCAACAATGCATGAACACGATATGTGCGCTGCCGAGAAGCTTTAAATTGCTCAAAATTCTTGAAATGATTCATAGATTTCTACATCATATCCAGCAACTAAACCTTGCGCATTATTAACGAGAAATGCAAATACTTAAGATACGGGACACACGTTCATTTAGGAACAACTGCCAAATTTTGTTCCACTACATAAAAAGATAAGCTTTCCTTTCAAACCACCATGTTGAAAACAGGCGAGTTCAACAAAATGATGGACATTACGACGCTCCCTAATGCTAAACTTGTGCGCAGCGTGAACTGCAGTCTTCCTGGCCATGGCGAATACCGGCTGTGTCTCAGGAAGTGATCGCGTGATCAGCGAAAGCACGGTGGCACGCGCTACTCTGCTGTTATCTAGCAGCTCTTCGCCACCGCCGAGCATGCTTTTGTAAATACTGTTTGAACCTCCTAGGAAAAGGTCACGTGGTTCAGTGGAGTGACGCAGCTAGGCGGAAGCAGAAAGACGGGTGCAAGTGCAGCACACAGCACGTGCTTGGCGTCTGTGGCGAAGACTCTCCATACTGCCTTCTCTCACAAACTTTCGCCATCTTTCCATCCCCGCCTAGGGCGAGCGATCATATTCGGTCGCTTCTTTTTTAGGGCCGACGAGGGGAAGAAAAATCGAACGATCAAATAAAGTAAAAGAGGACGGTGTTGCGAAATTGGGAGGTGATGGTGGTTCGCTGTGGCGGTGAGAGCCAGCGCTGTGTGAATGGTTGCGGTGTTGGGAAGGCAGGGGGAAGTATGCTGTTTCTGCACGAGGCGCTCGAAGCTCTACGCTCGAGGAAAACGGCAGGGGGCATGTGCGGGACCATGATGTGCGTTCGCCCTCCCATCATCAGACGCACTTCGCGCCACCGAAGCAGAGGCTCTCGTTGCTGCCTTCGAGAGAACCCATGAGTGAGTTATGCCTCATCGCACTGCTCCTGCGCCCAAATACCGCATCACGCAGAATCGTAATGGACAGCCAGTTTTTTCGTACCTGTGATTTTTCTAATCAAGCTTCGTAAATAGCCCTTCTGTGAAAGCAGTAACTAATTTGGGGGAGACCGTCTCCTTGACTCTAACCCTTCCTTTTAGGTAACTCTGTAGTCTCCCCATGTAGAGGTACCATTTGCATGCATCTTACAATATCTTGCAGTGACGGAGTGTAGGGTTCGGCTACACCGTGCTTATGCACGCTCTCCTAAGGTAGTCGAACATGTCAGCATTGAGTAAACCTCCTTTTTATAATCAAAGTAGCCACGCAAAAAATTGTTCGCGTAACTGCTCCGTGCGCTGTAAATGTCTCTAAAGACAATATACTTCCGATGACATTCCCATAAACGCCTTTTGCCTTTACTACATTTGCGGAAACGACGACACGTAAATGCCTCTATTTTAAAACGAAGATTTTACGTCTCCCTGATGGCGTTTGATGCATATGAAACGCACTGTACGAAAGGTATTTTTTTCAGACCCTGCTGATGATTGTGGGAGAAGTGTAAGAAAAAAAACGCTGTCTATCGTCGGAAATTAATCTAGGTCCCTCGTGTTATGAAGCTGATGTCAATACGATTGCGCCGCTTCGACAGGGTAGAAGCACTCTGGATGTGAAGATGGGGCGCGAATGCACACAAATAGGTAGATAAAATATGCACATTTTCGGCCATGTAACAACGATCCCTTCCCACTTATCCGTACCATTGAGCAATGGAAGTTGGCACTGAGTAGCTAAGACGCGCATCTACGCAGATGCGTGCGCAGATGCAGACAGGCACGCGCATACGGGCACGCATACGCTCACATGCACATACCTAAACACACAAGCTCACAAATTATACAAGTAAAGTATGAACATTGCGGTCTGGAAAGGTAGCCTCCATGAAGTAGGGTTAATGAAAAATTACAGGCATACGTTAGCACACCCGTTCTAAACATTCCAATGCCGTATAATACTAGAAAATACGTATATCAAGAAATACATGTGAAGCAAATTGAAATGTATCGACAACACATATGTGCGCATGAACACACGCACACACATACAATTAAAAGGGGAACTCTGGATGCCCTATATACAATACTAATGGGGCATGAAGAGCTTCAGATGTCGGTATTGTTAAGAGCACGTTAGAAAGAGCAGGTTTAAAAAGACGTCTAAGAATACACAAATCATGATTATACAACCGTTGCGCACGGCACACAGGAGACAGCATCTATGTGTTCCTTACAACAGAGCACATGTGGGACTGAGTGCTCGCAATAACGCCCTAAGCAGAACAGAACTCCTTAGATTCGTGCCGAAGAATTTGGAGGGTATAAACTTGAACAAAAAAAACAAATCGCGGTTCGTGTGTCGACATTGTAGTTCTCCCAGATTAAGCTTAATGACAACGTCGTTTTAATGGTATTTTACATGCGGGGTGCAGGGGCGACAGAAGATCCGAATGAACCTTTTTTTCCCTCTCTACGCGCCAAGATGATAACACACTCATGCAGCCTATACTGCCGATTAAACTGGACCTTTCGGATCACTAGGACTTTATGCAGGGCTAGAAAGTACAATTCACTTGATACGTTATTTGTTGCACGAGATATCGCCCTCAGAGTCTGAAATCAAGTTGGTGCTAGCTGGTTAACATGAGCTGTGAACGAAAGTTTAGAGTCCATCAAAACACCGGAATCACGGGATGTGCTTGCTATTTTTAATCGTCTGAAACTCTAGGTGGCATAAAACGATAAAAGGGAATGCTTTCCAGCGTGTGTAATAGCAATTGTCTCCAGATAATTTACGTCTCGGAAGGTATTTTTGCAACAGAGGGAAATTGTGTGTACGTCGCTTTGAAGGTGTGCACAATCTGCCTGTGGTACTCCTGCACGGTAAAATTTTATATCGTCTGCAAAGCGCAAGAGAGACGAATGTTTTATCATAAACTGTACATCATTGACAAATAAGTTAAGCAGTAACGGGCCGACAATAGAGCATTCGGGAACGTTCCCGGTTGGAACAGCGAAGCTGCGAGACACACTAAGCAGTACTGAACAAAGAAAACTATTTGAAGAAAGGAGGCGACAGAGTCACACAGACAGCTTGAAACAGAGCATATTATGGTTTACGTGGTCGAAGGCCTTACTGCAGTCGAACTAGGTGGCGTCCAATTGAGGACGTGACAGTAAACACTTCGTGGAATCACTCAGAAAGCAGGCAAGATTCGGCTTGACAAACGTTGCAGTCAAAACCGGGTGCTGATAACTGTGGAGCAACAGGCGTATTTTAGTGAAGAGATACGGGTGTACTACTTTTTCGAAGACTTTTGAGAAACAAGGAAGGAGAGAAATTGGTCAATAGGTCGCAGGCACCAGCGGGGTTTCTGGATTTATGGAAAGAAAAATCAACGCCAGGTTTCCAGTCTCAGAAAGTGCGATCTTCAAGCGAAAGACAAACGATGTGGCAGATCAACGACAAGAGAACGTCAGAGCAGCCTTTAACAATAAATCATGGGATATTATTCTGACAGGAAGACTTCTGTGAAGGCACACGGGGAATACCGGCCGTCACATTTTCAACAGTTGTTTTGGGCGTATGGCATCATGTAGGGGCACTAATCCAAGCGGTGCCCCACTGTTGCATGACGAGGAATAAGACAAAAAGCATTTCGTAAATATTTCGGATATTCTTGTTGGATTGAAGGTGATGGTGCCATCCTGCAGAGTAATCCACTCAAAGACATTTCCTGTGCGCATTTTTGCGTTCCGCCGGAAGTCGCCAGTGAACTGGTAAGTGAAGATTCTGTGAAGTCTGAAAAATCTCTTATTTCGCCAGAGAAGAGTGCTTTCTGAAGGGAACGCTCTTCTTTGTAGTTCCACGTCTCTTTTACGTCTCTGAAGTTTCCGTATCTTTTAAAACTCTGTTGTATGATTTTTTGTATTTTAGCTGTAGCAGTTTTGGAATGGCGATAAATTTCTGCACTGAGAGCACGATACCTGCCATTTTCCAATTTTCAAAAGTACCGCGTGATTTCAATGAGCGTGTGTCTTGCATGCATGAAGGTCCCAAAAACGGAGGACATGCAATTCGCAGCGACCGAAAAATGCAACAGCCACTGGGGATCGTGCTGTAAGCTAAGCTCAGGTTCTTGTAGGGGTCCTAGAACTACCTTCAGACACCCATTTGGTAACTACATGGCTTTTGTGACACTTGACTTCATTAGCGCCAGACTAGCAATGCCATCTTTCGTGAAGTTCGCTCTGTCAAATTCTATGAATACCTTTTTTGATGATCGCCAGGCTAGTTAAAGGCCGCCACAGTTTTTTCTAGAAAAGACGTTTGTTTCTCCATTCTTCCGCCATTGCTAGTTTTACTCATTAGAGGTTTGTTTCTCTTTGAAGGTGTCAAATACGTAATGTCGCATTGAAAGGGCCCGCAATTGCTGTCTCGGGCCCGTCTCTGTCTCCAACCAACGTTACGGTGCACTTTGTTGTTTTACAGTGAACGCTACAAAATTCCTATTGCGGGGGGTACATCTTCAGCGTTCCCTTGTGAAGGTCCGCGTTATTGCTTCAATCGGTGGGTGTCTATCTCGCTGTGCATATCTATCAAGATGTGGATATCACACGAAGGCTTTAGTTCTCGTATTATGGTGACAAACTAAAGGGCACATACATACAAAATAATGCCATTACTTTTTGTGGCATATCTGGAGGACGCTGCCCCCTTCTCCAACCACCAATTTTTTACGCGCGAACGTGTTCACTGCCAGTTTTTTTTTACTTTATTAAAAACGATAAGGATGACCGCACGAAAACATTTGCTGATTGAATCGTTGCTTCTATCTCGGTTTGCACGCTTTTCACCTCACACTATATCACCTATGATTCTGGAAATTTTCTTCTTTGCAGCCTTCATTCATACCGAAATCTTCAGTGACAGTTTACCTGAACTACAAAACCGTCGCTACTACGCTTACAATAGGTGCAAGTATGATAGGGGGAAAACTGCAGTTTTTTGGTATTATTACAGCGCATATATTTCGGGGTAGCTACAACGCATTAAAGGCGTGGCCGCGAAAGTTCCTGTCCTTTTATTGTGTTTCCGACAATTTAATTGATCAATAAAGATTGCGTTCGCTAGTGATTGTGATTTGGATAACATTTTGTTCGCTAAGAGCTGAAGGCTGTGTTACTCAAATATTCTCATCACCAGTTACGACATCTTGCACAAAGTGGAGCCTTTATGCATGACATATTATTAGCTGCCATCTCTTACCTGAAACATACCCTTTGAGAGTATCGTTTAGATTCTACGTTTGTCACAAGAATGAAGCTTAGTGGTCATTACGCGTACACTACAAAAATTGTTTGCTCACTACTGGTAGTGTTCAAAATAAAGTCTGATCGTTTGGGGCCAACTAGAAGAATATTTCAACAAATCAAATTTTCTCCCTTAGTTGCAAAAGGCGTTGTTTTGCTAGCCACATTTGAAGTCTTTAGAAGTATTTTTATCTATATTTGTCTTCTGTTCAGCATACATTCAGCTTAGGTGTTATTGCTAATCTCATCAGGACAATTTATATGATCGACATTAAAGAGACAGTGAAATGAATTGGTTTATATCATCAGCAATTAAGACACACTGAAGTGAATTGATGAAGCTCCTGTATTGGTTTGCACTGCGTAGGTTGGCTCATGTAAACACACATTTCGTAGTTTTTGTGGGGCGATAAAGCGATAATTATTTTCCAAAGCCCCAAAGAAGAAAAACCTGTGGTTTGCAGCGGCCACACGAACTCACAGCCGTGACATCAGTAAAAAGTGCTACCGGTTTGGGCGATGCCCAATATTTGAATTCCCACGAGTTTCTTTTTTGGTTCAGTGAAAAAACATGCTTTGCATTTGATGTAATAGTTTGATGGGCATTCTCGATATCTAAGTAATTAAGATACCACGATTCTGCATTTTTGTCAGCAGTACAACACGCCAGATAGGCCTACCAGTGTGGCTTGAAACCGTAGCAATCACTAGCCGAGGCGTGCGCAGTGGATGAACCCCCTCCGCGTCACCGGGGACGCCAATATGCGGTGCGCTTTTCCAACATCTTTAGAGCTTACCTGGCTCATGCCTGTATCGTAGAAAGCGTGTTCGCACCAGGCCCGGGGTTCACTAATTCTGGACTATGCGCACTGCCCTCAAGCAGCCGGTGCTTAAGGAAACAGCACTACAACCAGAACTCACTAGCGCATCAGTGTCACTCTGGAGCATTTTTCGAACTCGCTCATGGAGCATTAAACGTTAAAGCGCCAAAGTCGTAAACTCAGTGTACAAACATTGGAATAAAATAACGAAATCATCTAAAAAAACATGCACTATCGGGGATTCAACATGCGGCTTGCATGACTATTTACATTTTTATCTACTTTCCGCATTTCACGCAGCTCACGGGAATATTTGTTGTGTAGCGCTCGTAGAGTAAGCGTCCCCCAAATTCCCGTAATATCTCATGTCTAGCGACTACATTTCGTGGACGGAAAAGCGTTCGCAGATAAGTTGTTGTGCTGCTGACCGCTGTGCTTGGTCCCCCAGCACCAAACAATGCTCCTTCCACCTTGATTTTGCACTGTACGGTAAACATTTTCGTTGATTTTATTTCTTCGGCAATTATATTACTTCGATGGCCCTCCTACGACCTTCAGTTGACCTGAGATTTTTCTGCTATGATGCCAGTCAGCGAAGCGTGGCATGTTCCCTTGTGTGGATCTACTTGGACTGAGAGCTTGAGACAGTCTAGAAACAAGCAAAACAAAAGCACAATTCTCCAGGAAGAAATTCTGTCGTGACTTAATTTCGACTGCGCGAAAACATGGCTACGATCCGCCAGGGGCCGGCCACACAAACGGTGGGCTGACGCATTCCGTCGGAGACCCGACGAGCCAGGAAATAGCACAGTAGAGCAAAGCCATGTTTTTCTGAACTCATGCGGAACGTCATAGAAATCAGCAAGAATTGCGTAGAGGGGGACAACATGTTTGAATTGATTTTTCTACTGAATGAAAACGGGTAGACGCAGCGAGAGTGGTCGAAACATGGCCTAGAGACTCGATACTACAATTTGCCCTTGTATTTTCGCAATGTTTACCAATCACTTCAGTGTCCCCATAAAAGGCTGCCTTAATTATTTCTGCTTCCTGGATTTTTGTTGTGTCGCGTGCTCCTGAGAAAATAACGGTTTTGGCGGACCATTTCATACAAAATTTTTACTATATTCCTTCCCTTCCTACAATATATACAAAATTTATTTCCTACGTCAATTACAAAGCTAACGCTGAAAGTATATTCCATCCATGAACAAAAGCATTTCAGTTCTCGCCGTTTCTTGTCTGAGCCACAGAACATTGATACAATATTTGGACCTCTCTGCTTACATACCGTATTCCAATCTGAATCTTCGCGCTACGATTGCTGCTAAGTCTCCAAAACGTTGTTACAATATGGACGGGGAACACTAACCTTGCACAGAAATTCAAATTTCAGAATTCCAGGTTTGCATTGTGTACTTTGGAGATCATGTTACAGCATACGTTTATTATCACTCACCCTGTTTGAGCCTGCGTTTTGAAATTAGGATGTTTTGCCTCACAGTTCACTCTAATAATTCATAAAATAGAGCACTGCCATGCCACTATGGACCATTTCTTATTCAGGATTTTGGAACCGTCAGCAAGTGTATAAAGAAAAGTTAAATTTCATAATCATAAAAATATAGGGAATCCATCTGTAATGCGTCAGCGCAAATTTGAAACAAAACGTGACCGCTTAACACGCCTTAAACAGTGTGCCCAATGGCAATAAGTAACATCTGCATTACACGTAGAGTGCCTATGAAATCAAATATAGGCTTTAGTACATAGCAACCATCTGAACAATCTCAAATACATATTAGCGGCACACTACACTGTAGTAAAAACATGTTTGTAAGAGCGCCCCCACGCAAGTCATTTCTACTTGAAGGCACAGCCCGGAAATACCCTAAAGATAAATGAAGAAAGGCGGCAATCCCCTAAAACAGATGCTGACCACCACTGCCTATGCCATTATACGAGGTATATACACTAAAAAGATCCAGAGGAGTAAACGGGTGCGTTTCAATGGGACAAAATGCATGTTAAGTTAGTATGAGACACTCTTCGTGGGTCTTGCAAGTTTTAATAAAAAATCCACATTGCATGCCTGGAACGCTCGGCCGTCGCCGCGATGCACGCGCTCACGTGCGCTCCGCATTTACTTGGTACGTACCATAAGACGTTGAACAACAACAAGAATTCACATGGTATCTTTTCATGCAACACGAAATTTACGCTTTGTACATACGATCTGCGGTTATAGCCAATGTTCATCATCAATGCAATTCTATAAGGAGAAAATGTGGCCTTTTTGGGAATTATTTGTTTTAAAAGGTACCCGTCTATTTGCCGAATTATTGTACTCTTTGTCATGCACGCGTAACCAAATGAGCCAATTCAAGAGAGCCTTCAAACTCGAATATTTGCCAGTACCTAAAGGAGGCACCACTCCCTTCTGGATGCAAATATTTCGACTGGTGTTCTTTGTGTAAACTACCCACTGGGTGTTTTAAGGTACGTATTTTTACCCTGCAATCAGGTTCACGTGGGATGAATTATTTGTGGCTTTTACAATGTCTTCAATTTAATTAGCCTCCTCTTGAATTATGCTGTGCTAGTCTTTAAAAAAGAGAATTTAATTCATACAAGAACAAATAATCGCGAAAAGATTACAACGCTCTTAATTTAAAAACGACGTCTTTCAATGTTTTGTTTCCCAGAAGGCGAGGAAGGTCAACTGACACAAAAATGCCTCTTGGTTGCTTCCCCCTAATCGCATACACCCCATAAGAGATATTAAAAAAACATTGCGCAAATTAGTACTCTAAGTCGCCTTCGTAAAACATGCGGAAATTGCGCTTTGTTCTTGATGCTGTGTACGAAGCAAATGTTGTTACCGTGCGCGTTTAGCATCTCAACATAAGAATTGGCAAATTTGGCTAAAGTGTGCTTGTCTTAGAGATTGCCAAGTGCAGTGAAGCGTACGATACGTTATAGGTTTTTACTGTACAGTTACACAACGGCATCAAGGTGAAA
Source organism: Haemaphysalis longicornis (assembly GCA_013339765.2). Taxonomy (NCBI): domain Eukaryota; kingdom Metazoa; phylum Arthropoda; class Arachnida; order Ixodida; family Ixodidae; genus Haemaphysalis; species Haemaphysalis longicornis. The sequence continues at coordinate 6,737,477 of CM023458.1, forward strand.
CTATACAGAAAAAAGTACTGCATAATTTCATGTTGTTTGTCTAAGCCTCTGTCAACTGAGCAGGTTTCTGCCACCATACTGTAAATAGTTGTTAAAAATTCTGCTTCAAATGCATTTACAATTACAAGATGCTAGGCAGGCTCCCTGTGATATTTAGCCTATATATCATCCTCGGCTGAGACCTGGGGACACACTAGTGGGTCTGAGCATTTCCTTTGGATTTGTTGCTGATTGTAGCAAGACCTTTAATTATAACAACGGCATCCTTAATCGCCTATTTACTAATTTAATGATTTCTCTCGTGTATGAAGCCCATGCTTATTTGTTCAGAATAACCTGCTCTACTTTTGTATAGCCTATAAAATCTTACTTCTTCTCCCAACTAATAAAGTTTGTATGCCTAATAAAAACCCTTCATACCGTGTGCAAATACGATATGTGATGGAGGCCCCTTGAGGTATTTATCCTCTATCACCCTCCATTGATATTTTGGGAGAGATATTTGTGGGATGAGCATCCCTTCTTTCACACATTGCTTGTAATAGCAAGCGTTTATTAAAACAACGCAGTCTTTTGCAATATTGATTGTTATTGGGACAAAGCTTATCGTATTTGGGCAGATAACCTGCTTCATCTCTATGAAGCCGCAAGAAACAAGTCAAGTCATCGCGGTCGCCAACTCCGAACGTGCACGCGTATTTGCTTTCAAGCAGCTGCATCCTTTTGACGTGAACCCGGCGCTTCCGCAAAAAAATCCGGACAAATTATTACATTTTCTGTGTCGCTACAGCGAGCGTTTTTCGGCAAACTCAACGTTACGTTCGACGCGCCTAGCAAAGCTCCTATTTATAACCGAAGATGGAGCTCAGCCTAACCGACAGTCACCCTACCAACGTGTCTACACACGAGCGGGAAGCCATCCGGAGACAAGCCGATGAGATGCTCAGCGACGACATTATACAGCCGTGGAAAAGCCCCGGGGATCGTACTCGTGAAAAAAAAAGACGGCACATTGAGATTCTGCGTGGACTACAGGTGCCTAAACCAAATTACCAAAAATGACGTTAACCCCTTGTCACGATCGACGATGCCCTCGACCAACTCTGCCACGCGAAGTCCTTCTCATCAATAGATTTGAAGACAGGCTACAAGCAAATTAAAATGGACGAAGAGATCGAGAGAAGACTGTATTCATAAACCCGAACAACCTATACGTGTTCAAGTAATGCCGTTTTAGGTACGCATGGCGTCAGGAACGCTTCAAAGAGTCATCGACATTGTGCTAGTGACATGAAGTGGCACCCTGCCTTGTATACCTCGAGACATTTTGGTATTCGCCCGGACTTTCGACGAACCCCTTGAAGGTTGGAGTCTGTACTCGAGGCCCTCCGTACGATGGGAATATTACTGAGGCCTGAAAATTGCCGCTTCGCGTACGCGGAACTCACGTTTTGTGGCCACGTTGCCAATGCCGCAGGACTCTTGCCGGACCCAGAAAAAACTTCTGTCATAGGTAACTTCCCAAGACCCAAAGACAAGAAGGGCCTGCGAAAATTTCTCTGACTGTGTGCATACTATCGGCGCTTCGGTGAAACTTGTCACGCATTGCAGAGACACTCACGCACTTTACGAAAAACAACGCCCTTCTGAACTGGGAAAACACGCACGAAAAAAATTCTGAAAGCTGAAACGACGCCTTCAAAGCTTGCCTGTGCTCGTTCATTTCCATGAAAATGCGGAAACGGAAGTGCTAACGGTCGCCAGTGATACAGGCCGGTCGGCCGTCTTCCTCCGAAAGAAAACCGGTTGCGAGAAAGTATTTGCCTATTCCCGTTGTGGTCTGTCGAAGGACTAGAAAATACTCTGCCTCTGAGAAAGAGTGCCTCGCGTTTGAAGTGGCCACTAAAATTTCGCCCATACCTGTAAGGTACACCATTTAAGGTTGTGACAGACCACAATGCGCGGTGTTGGCTCCCCATTTTGAAAGACCCCTCTGGCCGTCTTGAAAGGTAGAGCTTGTGCCTACAAGGGTTCGACGTTACAATCATCTATAAATCTGGCAGGAAACACTCCGACACCGACGGCATGTCCCACGCCCCCGTCGACCCACCACCACAGGACTCCGATGAAGACAGCGCGTTCCTCAGAGTCGTCACGGAGAGCGGCCTAGTTGCCCAGCAGAGTTTCGACCTCGACTTACGCGTGTTGATCGACTACCTCCAAGGACGCAACGTCGTAGTGCCCAGGGCCTTCAAACGCAACTTACCAGTATTCAGTCTGAAAAACTCCGTCCTCGTGAAGAAGAATTTTGGCCCCCGAACGAGAACGAATTATCTTCTTGTCATCCAGGCAGATCTTCGTGACGAAATTTCGGAATCGTGCCACGACAACCCGTCTTTCAGTCATGTCGGCACAGCTGGCTTAATTGGAAAAATAAAGGTGGAGTACTACTGGATCCACCTTACAACCGATGTCCCCGAAAACGTCCGGAGCTGCCGTGACTGCCTGTGATGACAAACGCGGCATAATGGGTTAACAGCGCACAAACACGACGACACACAAGGAAGAGAAGACAGGACAAGCACCAACTAGCCCACCAAGCCAACCTCGTGAAAAACGCGGCCTACGAGATCCGCCAGACCTCTGCAGCCGATCGCCGTCCCACCGAGACCCTTCCACCAGATTTGAATGGAACTTCTGGCCCCATTTCTATGTCGCGATTCCAAAACAAGTGGATTGTCGTGGTGACAGACTACGTGACGCGCTATGCAGTGACAGCCGCTCTTCGGAGGGAAGTGGCCAAGTATTTCATAAACAAGTTGTGGTGCGACACGGTGCCCCTGGAGTCCTAAACACGAACCGCAGAACAGCCTTTCTGCGGAACCTATACAAGAAATCTTACGTTACAGCAACACAGATCACCGAAAAACGACGGAGTACCTGCTAAAAACAAACAGACATCTGAACAAGACTATCGCGGGTATGCTGTGTGATTACGTCGACGTTACGCATATGATTGGGACAAAGTCCTGCCATATGTCACGTTTGCGTACAACATGGCTATCCAGGAAACTACGCAGATGACAGTCGACTACGATACAGTCGACTACGATAGTCGACTACGACAGTAGACTACTGAAGACGGTCGACTACGATACTTCACGCCATGCTTCCGACGAAGGGACGACGACCTCACTGTTGCGCTAGGATGTGCAGAACCCAATGAGGGGAATGCCGGACGCACACACAGGAGGGAAATGTTTTTACAACATTTTTAGCCACTCAAGGAAATGAAGGAAACCAAAAAATAGAAATGTTCGAAAAGCGGGTTCGGTTAGCTTTCCACGGCAGTGGCTGCCGCTAGCCCCACAAAACAGTTGCGTTGAGCACGGCTCACAGGTACGTCTTGTTGGGGCACAGTGGTCGTGGAGGTTGAGCATCGCAAACTTGGCGGGCCGCTTCAGGGACAGGTCGCCAAGGAGCTGGTGTGGGACGCCCGGAACACCTCCGCGACCACGGACACCAGGCCCGGAAGTCTGGCCGGACTTAGCAACCCGGGGGGAGCAGGAGGGGGGCCCAGCCCCCCCCGAACGTGGCCTCGCAGCAGCAGAAACCCGGGCTCGAGCCGGAACGTGACGACGGGCAGAGCCTTGCGATCACTCGTGCCCGACCCGCACCCAGACGGAAGCTCGCCTTGGTCCCGATGGCGAGGGTCTCGTAGCGGACGGCACGTCGACCGGACGTCTGACGTGGGAATGCCTAGTCCAACCGTACCCTGTCTCGGTCGCCTTGCCTTCCGGGTTCGCAGCGCTTGCTGCACCACCCCTCGTCTTCTCCGTGGGTTTTTTTCCCAGCGGCCGTTTGGTGTCTGGGCGATGAAATCTTCCCACTATTTCCCCGTCCCCCCTCCGAGCCACTCATCACATCACTGCCGACATACAAAGATACTTTCAGCGTGTGGAGGGGGCCCGCCCGCTCGCTTGTGTTTGTACAACGGACCAGCAGCTGGTGGATGCCGGACGCTACAATCTCCGCGGCCGAGTACCACCTAGGGGATCGTGTGTGTTTTGCCTCCAATCCGACAACATGGACTCATTGAGAAGCTTCTGCGACGGTATATCGGACCCTACCAAATTCTATAATACACATAATTATTAGGCTAACCTCGTTATTCTGCTCTCGTCTCCTCCTCTTGCGCTTTATCTTGTTGATTCTCCTCGGCAGGTCAGTCTTATGTGCAAACTTGCAAGGAAAAATGCATCTTTCAACATCGTAAATAAAGCTACAAGTAAGTTCTCCTTGAAAGACCATGGCAGGGTAAAGTGCAACAAAACTGTCAGCGTATTATTGTAGTATAGTACTGTTTCTGTCTGGAGCTGAAGGCTTACGAGTGCCCATTGCATCCCTACACTCGTGAACATAAAACTTAGGTTGAAAGCGTGATTTATTTTTTGTTGTCATGTTGAAACTATTTTTATGCATGTCTTGTGCTCCATGAAAGCGTGTATGCACATGTAGAGAGAAGTTAATTGTTTGAAGCATAGCGTACGAACGTCAGCCCTGTCCTCCAGTGCGTTGCGAGTTGTGCTAAACAGGGGAATCTACTGGTGTGGTCTTGTCTATCTTCGTATCTTTGTGCATACTTTATATGTGTGTTCTTGAATTTATAATCTTTCATAAATGGCTACAACTCTGTTGATATTGTCGCGCTCCTGCTTCCCCGCCTTCTTTTACACCATTATAGGTTATGGTGTTTCCTATCATGGCGTATCCACTTAAGATATAGCAAGCTTGCTTCATGGCTAATCGCGCTTGCTAAGACTGCCCAATCCAGCCGGCTCCCCTTTGGTTCCGCACAGCACCGGAGGCATCAGGAGTGAAGTTATGACGGCGTGGAGGATCGCCGACGTGATGAGTTCGGTCACCTCTTTACCCTGTAATAATGTTATAAATCTCAAGTGCAGTTGACATATCTGTGAATATGTCCCAGTTTGCTCTACTCTTGTTAAGTCCTCTGTAGAAATTGTAACTGCTTTAACCATTACTTATGCAGGTTATGTGGTTTGGAAATTATAACTACAACATGAGTTTGTGCCACATTTCAATCCACACACGGGAAGAACACTCCAAATCCAATCGCTGTTACAGGGTGTAACTATGTGTGTTGGGTATATTACGCTATTTATGAGGTTTTTGTCTAACGTACATGCTGCTGAATATGTGAAAAATTCTCGATGAGGCGATGATGCGCTTTGAGGCCTCCTCACCGCACATGATGAAGGATGAAGAGGGGACATATTGTTGGTACCTTATTGAAAGGCATTGTTTGAATAGCGATAACCTCAAGGACGCTTTGCAAAAAGGGACACTGTAGTGAATTTGTCAAGCTCCCGGTTTTGCTCGCGCTGCGTAGACTGGCTCAAATTACCACACTTTTCATTGTTTATGCGGTTCATAGGTCGGTAATTATTTTATAAAGCGGAAAGAAGAAAAACTACCATGCGCGGTCTGTGGCGGCCACACCAATAAAGGTTGTGACGACGGGAGGAGATGCACCTAGATTGGACGACGTCCAAGGTTAGCATTCAAACAAGTTTTGGTTTTGGTTCTGTAAATTAACATGCTTCACATCCGGCGGCATGGTTGGGTGGACATTCTCGATATTTAGTAAGCGTCGTACCGTGCTTTGCCAGTTGTCGGCTGTAAAATGCCTAAGAAAGCCTCCCAGGACGCCTTAGAATCGTAGCAATCACTAGCCGAGGCCTACGCACTGGATGAACGCTCTCCACATCACCGGAGATGCTCAAATGTCATGCTCTTGTCCCGCATATTCGGAACGTGCCTCTCTCATGCCTGTATCGCAGAAGGAGTGTTTGCACCAGGTGAAGGGTGTTCTGATTCTGGCCTGCGCAAACTGCCCGCAAGCAGTCGCTGCTTGTGGCCACAGCAGGCCAACGAGAACTCACTAGTGCGTCAGTGTCAGTCTGCGCGTGATCTGCGAGCTCGCTCTTAAAACAATGTGAACGTTACGGTCCAAAAATGGTGAAGTTCGTTTAGAAAACGTCGCCCACAAACGAAAAAATCAGCTTACAAAAAAGCATGTACCCTTGGTGATTCGAACCTAAAACTTTCAAACCAAAAAATTTGCAGTGGCTTTTCTCGGCTATACCAGGATATACGTAGCGTGAGCTAAGCTTCAGCTGGGTATTCTTAGGTTTCCTGGTTTTAGGATTTGCTGATTTTTATGCTTACTCCTGCTAAAACGATTTCCATTCAATCGAATGCGTCGAGTCCAGTTACTGCTCCTCCCGCATGAACAGCATGCCTCTCCAGGAGTTAAGCGAAACGGCTATCAAGCGGCTCCGGCGCAGTGACAGACTTGGCTACTGCGCAACGGAGCCGACAGCTGGGCACGCGCCGGCGCCAGTGCGTCTGCCGCGCTATGACGTCAGTCCTCTGGGAAAGCGCAGATGGGGGAAAATGGGACCCAATTTCTACACACACCTACTACAATTGGATTTTTTTCCCAAACCAATCCAATTGATTCCAATCAAATCCCAAACCAATCGAGTCTTTAGGGGCCGCTGTCCACTCTGACACGTGTGAGCGAGCGCGCGAGAGGGAGCGGGTGCTCCGAGGTTTCTGGAATAAGTGGGTTCCCTTGTCCGTTTGAACGACATCCGGGATCCGGTGCCGCGCGAAGCAACTCTTGACCGCGTTTATTACTGCTACGCTAGTCGTGGAACTAAGGGACACTACTTCGGGAAACCGCGAGTAGTAATCTACAACGACAACGTGCTCACGGCCTTTGCAGTGGAATAGGTCGATCGCAAGATGTTGCCACGGACGATCCCGGGGTCGCTTTAGGCATGAGTGGTTCCGGGCTCGCCACTCTGTTGGTTGAGCACTTTTCGTAGCTTGTAACCATGTGTTCAATATGCATGTTGCACCAAGCCACCAGACACTTTCTCTTGCTCGTTCTTTGCACCGGCGAAGTCCTTGCTGTCCGTCATGAAGGAGGGCCAGCAAATTGGCTCGAAACACCCGAGGGATAACTAGGCGGCGGTCCAAAAGTATATTTCCATTGAAAGTGCTCAATCTTGCCCTTTCCTTCCAAAATGGCAGGAGGTGAACTGGAACCTTGCTCTTGTCTGGCCAGCCATTTTCTATGAAACTACTGACTGCGAGGCATCCCTCGTCGTGTAGCTGGGCTTGTCGAATCTCTTCAAGGCGGCTTGCTACTGGTGCTGAGAGGCCTTTGTAGACATCCCCAATAAAGAGTTCAACAGCATTTACTAATTTGGGGGAGCGGTATCGCAGGGAGCTCTGGACAGCGTGTCTGCAGTTGCCAGCAACTTCCCCGGCACATACTTTACTTGAAATTGGTATCGCATCAACTTTATGCCATGCGCTGAATCCTTGGTGGCAGCTGATCGAGGTCTTTATGTCCGAGAAGAGCTACAAGGGGTTGATGGTCAGACTCCACCGTGAAGAAGAGACCACGCAAGCACTGGTCGAACCGCGTTATAGCCCATGTTATCGCCAGTGTCCCCTACATCTCCCCTCTTAGACTATAACAAAGGGGTACACTCGAACGCTATAAGTTCAGTCTTTGCGGGGGCCGGACCACTCGGCCAGATCTCGTGCGATAGCTGCCTGGAGACCGCGCCGAATCAGGAACAGGAACTGTCCCAGAAGTTGGCGATCTCCCCGTACTCTCTTCTTTCTCGTGTCCCGTCCACTCTTCTCCCTCGTGTGATGCCGAGTCCTGCGTCGCATCGGGATGGAACCGTTCCAAGTGGCGGCGATTTTTGTGCACCACGCCGTTGTACATACTGGTTTAGCTTGGTGAGGTCTACACAAATCCTGTAGCCACCTGTCGACTTTGGTACAACAACGAGACCGGCGCACCACGGCGTTGGTTTGCGTACCTTGCGGATGATGCCTTGACTCTCCATGTCGTCGAGTTGAGTGTTGACCACTGGCAGTAATGGAATTGAAATCCTCCGTGGGGTGCACAAAGCGAAGGGCTCTGCATCAGGTGCAAGGCGGATCTTGTACGGTTTTGAAAGTACACCTTACCCTTGAAAGATTCGAGGTTGCGCAGAAGGCATTGTAGAATATGTCGCGTCGACGAACTTCACGACACCCAGGTCTTCTATGGTGCGAAGCCCAAGAAGCGGGGTGTTCTGACCTCGCATGACGTAAAGTCAATGAGTGGTCGACTTTAAAGTTCAGGGTCGCGGAAAACGTCCCGAGCACTGCGGGCAGGCGCTGGTTGCGTGGACCGGTGAGCTCCGCTTCTTCTCGATCACTTTGGGAACGGCAGAAAAGTTGAAGGGACAACTGTCATTTCACCGCCAGAGTCTATTTTGAATTTGGCGGGTATGCAATTCACGCTCACGTCAGCGTACCTTGCACAGCGCATGCCGACCGCGTGGAGTTCCACCGCGTCTAGCTTGGCTTTTTCTTTCTTTGCTCGCCAGACATCGGCGACGTGATCCTGCCTCTTGCAGTAGTTGCACGTGGCCCACCGAGCCGGGTACTTTTCTAGAGGGTGAGGCTGGCGACCGCAATATTCGCAGCTCCCAGAAAGCCGGAATTCCTCGTGCTGAGCGACTGAGGGGGAAAGTGTCGAACGGCGATGATTGCCCTTCTTAGCTGCGTCGACATTCAGGTTTCCGGCGTGCAAAGAAACCACCGCCACTTGGTACGGTTCCAGCCCAACGCGACGCAGGACTCCACGTCACACGAGGGAGAACAGTGGACGGGACACGAAGAGGAAGAGAGTACGGGAAGATCGCCAACTTCGCCAACTTCTGGGATAGTTTCTGTACCTGATTCGGCGCGGTCTCCAGGCAGCTATCGCACGAGATCAGGCCGAGTGGTCCTGCCCCCGCAAAGACTGAACTTATAGCATTTCGAGTGCACCCCTTTTTTATAGTCTAAGAGCGGAGATCTAGGGGCCGCTGGCCACTCTGACACGTGTGAGCGAGTGGGCGAGGGCGCCTGACGTAGATCGGGTGCTCCGAGGCTTCTGGGATAAAGGGAGTTCAATCTTGCTGCTGAACGGGTCGGTCATCTTTCTCGTGGGATCCGAATAGAATCTAAATCCAAATCAATCTCATGGTCTTCGCGCTTGCGCTGTACCGTCCTTCGCGGCCCACGCGAAACTGGTCAACCTCGGCCAGTGTTGTTTACGCTAGAATATTTCCTAGCGCTTCAGACCACTCGGCCACAAGCCAACATTGCCGGGGTTGGATATATATGGTATATAATGGGCAACCAGTTTACACTTTTATTTAGTTTCAGCATTTAAAGTTCCTTAAGTGACTATTTGTTTTGTAGCGCTCGTGCACTAAGCGTCCCCCAAACTTTCACAATATCTCACGTCTAGCAATTGCATTTGTTAGACGGAAGAGCGTTCGCAGATGTGTGGTCGTGCTGATGACCGCGCTGCTTTTTCACCCAGCCCAAAAAGTGCTTCCTGCTCCCTAGTTTTGCGCTGGACGGTAAAAGATTCAGTTGATTTTATTTCCTTAGTATCTTGAATTTGCTGACTCTTCTCCCACCTTCAAGTGGCCTTAGCTTTTAAAACGTAGCGTTGCACTCAGCGAAGCGTCGCATGCGCACTTGTGTAGTGCTTGTGTGGAAAGACCCCTACTCAGAGCTTGATGCAGTGTACAAACTAACAAAGTAAAGAAAGGCACATTCTTAAATTCACAAACGCGTTGTGGCTTAGTTTCAACTGAGCGAGCAAATTGCGACGACCCCTCGGCGGCCGGCGGACTAAGCGCTGGGCCGACTGACTGTGTCGGAAGGTCGTGAGCTTGCAGTAGCGCAGCCAATTACCCTCTCATTTCCTCCTGACATCACACGAACGCCACACAAAATGGGCGAGGGTGCGGAGGGGAGGACATCATTTGCGAATTCATTTTTCTACTCAATAAATTCACGTAAATGCGCTCAGAGGGGTCGAAACATAGCCTATGAACTCCGTACTGCAATTTGCGCGAGTAATCCCGCAATGTTTACAAATCCCTTCAGTGTCCCTTTAAGGGTGTGTATCAGGATGAAGTATATAGGGCAAAAATGCCAACAAGACACAACTGGTATATGGAACCGTCTCTGCGATCTAAATTTAAGGCCGTGTAGCTACTAAGAACGTTTTCTGACTAGTCAGATCAGCTTTATGAATACACAATACATTTGAGTAATTGATATGGAGTAACTAGTAGATGATGATGATGGTTGGTGTTTCATGGCGCAAGGCCAACGAGGGCAAATAGCTCCAGAAAAGAAGTTATATAATAAAGCGAAGTGATTACCACAAAAAGGTAGGTATAAAAACATGTAAACCGAACATAGTAAAATCAATTAAAGGTAATGGTGATGGCTGGTGTATAGGCCCAGATTTATTTGATTATGCGTGATATGAGATAAGGTTTAAAAACTTAACATCTGACAAATACTCAAACACACGTTTCAGGGAAACCATGGCATTGTCACCAAGAAAGAGCGATGAATGTATGGGAATATGTTGTCTGTAGAGTTCTCTGAAGTGTTTGTGTCGTGTTGTGTGAAGTGCCTTGCATGTGATTACTATGTGCACTACGGATAGGGCCTCTCCGCACCTGCTGCACTGGAATCTAGGAGATCCCGTCAGCAGATACGAGTGAGTTGAATGCATGTGGCCCATCCGTAGCCTAGCCAAGGCGACTTCTGTGTTTCTTTTGTGTGAGTCAGCTGTGTACTGTCCCAAGTGTGGCTTTATTACATGTAGTTTGTTGTCTGTCTGTTCGTTCCAGTGTGTTTGCAATATTCTGCGCAAGTGTTGTCTTATGTGTGGCTTGAGTTCTGTATGTGGTACGCTTCTTATGTGTTCAGTGTTCCTGAGTGTAGCAGCACCGGCCCTCTCGTCTGCCAACTCGTTCCCAGCGATCCCAGCGTGTCCTGGGACCCAGCAGAGGAGCAGCCGATGCTTCTCCGCATACACCGACATGATAGTGTTGAATACAAGATTAATTATGTGGTTTTTGGGGGGGTTTATGCGATGATAATGCACGAACAACACTCAAAGAATCTGTGTAGATGATAGAATGTGGAATTTGATTTTCAAGGATATGTCGTACAATCAGTAAAATTCCGTACGCTTCTGCTGAAAAAATTGTTGTGTGCACGCTCATGGTTCTGGCTGCATTGAAATTTGGACCATGAACATCGCACGACACCATAGTGGAGGTTTTAGAAGCGTCACTGTAGAATTCAGCACGTGGGTATTTGAACTGCAAAGAAAGAAAGTGCTGCAGTATTGCAGCTCGCGGTACCCGATTTTTGTCAAGCTTTATAAAAGAAAGGTCACAGGACACAGGGCGAACTTGCCAAGGCGGTAAAATGTTTAAAGAGGATGACCTGTACACGTCTAAAAACGAAGCACTTAGATCCAAGGCTCACTCTCTCGCTCGAACTGAAAAAGGCGGAGTAACGGACGGGCAAATTTACAAACAGCACAGATGCGGACGTATCGTTAAGGACAGGATAAAAAGGCTGGTTATTCTGAGATGAAATTTTAAAAGCATAAAGTAAGTCCATGTACGTTTGCTGGTTCTCAAGGCTCCACATATTACATTCAACATATAGACTCTCGACACGGCTTGTGCGAAAAGCACCCGACGCAAGCCGTAGCCCCAAGTGTAGTACTGGGTCAAGCATTCGCAATGCTGTTTTACTCGCCGACCCATATACCACACTGCCATAGTGCAAACGAGACCCAACCAAAGCAGTATAGAGCCGCAGTAGGAGTTCTTTGTCGGAACCATAGGAATGGTGGGAGAGAACTTTCAGGATATTCGTTGTTTTAAGACATTTATGTTTAAGTTTCCTGATGTCTGGAATGAATGTGAGTTTCTCGTCAAACACAACACCTAAAAACTTATGCTCTTTGTTGACAGCAAGCGCCACGCCATTAGGTGTAATGTCTGGGTCTAGAAGGATCCAGCGCTTTCTAGAGAACACAACGCAGGAGCTCTTTGCAGGATTCAATTTAAAGCCATTCTTGTCTGCCCACCTGGCAAGTTTCTTGACGCCGAGCTGGATTTGATGTTCGCATATTGACATATTACAAGATTTAAACGATATCTGCACGTCACCTACATACATAGAGTAAGAAATTGTAGGCGGCAGTGCCTTCCCAAGGGAGTTCATCTTTACTATGAAGAGAGTGCAGCTTAGAACTCCACCTTGCGGCACGCCATTTTCTTGCACGTGTACCTTTGACAGTGCAGAACCAACTCTGACGCGAAAGGTTCTCTCGGACAAATAACTAATAATGCTATTTAACATGTTACCAGAGACACCGAACGACTTAAGGTCAGTAAGTATGCCATAACGCCATGCGGTGTCATAGGCCTTCTCTATGTCAAAAAACACCGTAAGACAGAATTGTTCGTGGATGAAGGCATCCTTAATGTATGACTCTAGTGCCACAAGTTGATTGTTTGGGGATCTCTCTGCCCTGAAGCCTGCCTGGCAGCTCTCAAGAAGACCGTTGTACTCCAAAAAGTACACAAGCTTCCGGTTTACCATCTTCTCGAGAAGCTTGCACAGGCAGCTGGTCAGGGCAATGGGTCGATAGCTAGCGGGAGAAGAAGGGTCCTTCCCTTCTTTCAAAAATGCTACAACTATGGCATCTTTCCAAGACTTTGGAATAAGCCCCGAAAGCCATATCTTGTTGAAAAGGTGAAGAATTGTTACAAGAGCGTCTGTGTGTAAGTTCTGTATCATTGTATATGTAATGTTGTCTGGGCCTGGAGCTGAGGGTTTACACGTGCTCAGAGCACCCCTCAGCTCATGTAGTGTGACCTCAGAGTTATAAGAAGTGGCGGACCTGTCATTGTCATGTAAAGGCTTCTTTTCGGCCATTGGTTTGTGTTTCATGAAACTGTTTGTGTAGTGTGCTGAACTGGAAACGTGTTGGAAGTGTTGTGCGAGTGTGTCAGCCTGGTCTTCGAGTGTGTCCCTGTTGCGCTGACCAGAGGCAGGCTGTGTGTTTGTTGTCCATTGAGTTTGCGTATTCTTGTCCATACTTTCCGTGTGTCTGTGTAGGAGTTTATTGATGTTATGAAGGAACGCCGCCTCTGTCGTTTTGCCTCATGGCGCACACGTTTTCCTAACGCCTTGGCCCGTTTGAACAAAATGAGTTTACCCGAAGTTGGGTACCGACGAAGGATACCCCACGCCTTGTTCTTGGCCTCTCGTGCCCACCTACAGTCCTCATTCCACCAAGGCCTTCTCTGGTTGCACGGGGCACCAGAGGCGTGGGGAATGGACTTTTCGGCGGCGTCGAGGATGTGCGCCGTGAGGAGTTGGGTAGCTTCTTCAACGTGTAGGTGTCCTATGGATGTGTGGTGTAGTTTCGATGTCTCTGTAAATGTGTTCTAGTTAGCTCGTGCATCATTGAACCTAGTATGGGAAGATGGACTGCTTGGGCCTTTACCTATATATGTTAGTGAAGTGGGGAAGTGGTCACTGCCATATGGGTCAGGGCCCACTCCCCACTCAAGACTTGGAAAGAGAATTGCCGAACCAATAGCCAAGTCAAGATTTGAGTATGTATTGTGTCCTTTGTTATGGTATGTAGGCTGTTTCTTGTTGAAAAGGTATGCTCCAGAAGATGTTAAAAACTTCTCTATCAAGCGACCTCGGGCATCCGTCCGAGAAGAGCCCCAAAGAGAATTGTGTGCATAGAAGTCGCCTGTTAAGATGTATGGTTCAGGAAGCTGGTCGACCAGCGCCTCAAAGTCAGAGCTCAGAAGTGCAAGTTCAGGAGAGATGTAGATGGAGCATACCGTTATCAACCTATTAAAAATTATTGTGCGGACGGCTACAGCCTCAAGGACGCTGTTCAAGGTGACAGGGCGGCATGGTAAGGATTTGTGGGTGAATATGGCAACACCGCCAGAAGAGTGTGTGCAGCCATCCCCTGTCTTTCCTGTATACCAGGTAACTATTCAAGAAATTCGTGTGTTTGAAATTCAGATGTGTTTCATGGACACACATTATACTTGGCTGATTGACATGCAGAATCTCATACACGTCGTCAAGATTATTCAGAAGGCCTCTGGAATTCCATTGAACAATATTTTCTCTTCCCATTATTGTGTTCAGAGCTACGGGAGTGTGACTATTTATGTCGGGTTTTTCGGTGCTTGGACTCTTGGAAGGGGTTTTCTGGCTTTCTCTACTGACCTGGATGTCGCAGCCCGTTCCTTCCACGGCGATGAAAGCCGGAAGGGCTCGACGTTCATGTCGTCATCTGAAGGCACGGGAGTGCCCAGCGGACCGGGCCCCCTTGACGTGGTACCCTTTCGGGTATTTGCCTGCGCTGCCAGTGCCGAAGGTGGGTGGAGCAGCACAGATGGCACAGGCAGTGAGGTGGAGGAGGGGGTCGCTGTGACTGCCTCCGCCTCCATCTCGTCCGGGCCCTTGCGTGTGCTTCCGGCCGGTGGAGATGGGGAAACGGTGGGTGCAGCAGCATCCCCACTGGATGTGGATGCCACCACAGGCGCTGCTGGCTCAGCGAGCGGTGCGCAGTCGGGTTGGGCTGCAAGAGGCAACCCAGGAGGGGGCGGGAGCGGGACCAAGTATGTCTCTCGGTACTGGGTCCCCGCCGAAACAAGACGCCGCTCCGCCCCCCGGCGAGCTGCGTCGGCGTACCTCCCCAGGGGGAAAGAGGCGAACCTCTTTCGTGCCTCTGGGAAGGTGATGTTCTCTGTGACCTTGATGTTTATTTTCTTCTCTAGCTGGAACTTCTCGCATTTCCTAGAGTACGCCGCGTGTGGGCCATGACAGTTAATGCAGAGGAGTTGTTATGAACAACAATTATCTGTGGGATGGTCATGTTGGGCGCACTTGGCACAGGTTATTTGGCCCCGACACGAGTTAGTACCATGCCCGAACCGCTGGCACTTGAAACAGCGCCGCGGGTTCGGGATGTACGCTCGGACGGAGCACCGGATAAAGCCGGCATTGATGTGGTCAGGAAGAGTGGAACGGTCAAAAGTCAAGATGATATGTTTAGTTCGTACTATCTTATCGCCTCTTCTAATGGTGATGCGCTTGACTGCTGTCACACCTTGACTTCTCACACCTTGACCGGCAATTGGTGCAAGTGAGTATTCATGGTGGTCAGCGCGATTTGCTACCTCACCCAATTTGCCACCTTGTTGCAAGTGAACTTTTCAGAATCGCAGACGTTTGTGGGATGCCCTATGCGGCGGATTTCTCGCAAGTTATCGGCTTCGAAGCAATTTCTGCGACGTCAACCTCGCGCACATCAAAAAGCACTCCAGCCTACATTACAAAATTACACCATGCACAATTAGTAAAACCTGGATTGGCCGATTTCCGAGTTTAGGAGCGTATTGAAGGTCAAGATAAAAATTTCGTTTGTGATTTTCGTATTAACATTGCCAAAGGTGCCCCGCCTTGTAGCTGTAACACCCTGATTAGTCTGACCTTTCATTAAGCCGAAATTTATTTTCCTAATCCGATATGAATTAGTCATAACACCCCGAGAGTTGTTACGACTAAAGGGGAGTGTGTTCTTTATATCACATGTACCATGCGGGTTTACAGAAGGCGTTTTCTGGTTTTACCGCAACTACCGGTATTAGGATTTCTCTGGTGTATGGTTAATTGTTTTACTACTAACCGATTACAGTTTCCAGTAATATTAGGACCTCAATGAAGAACTGTGCGGCGAGAGCACTTTAGCGTACAGATTTGTTATAAAAAGAACGTGGCTATCAGGCTCCGGAGAAGTGGAGATCCGGATTAAAGAAATGATTCTTTAGGGCGGTTCCCACGTGGGCTGATCATTCAGTTTGCACAATTTTGGAAACTTCGTGCGGCATAAGAAACTACGGTGGGAAATGCTAAGTCAAACCAGGTAGGGACCAAAACAAGGAATACACCACCTTGTGCCGACTAAGGTACTAAGTTTATATTCAGACGCCTATATACAACATCCAGTTGGAACGTGGGAAACAATTGAAGAAAAAAGAATATTCAAACAAAAAATTCGATACGGTAACCTTAACACGCAGGCAGCCTTTGACCAGTTAGCAGTTATCAATAAAAGCGATTTATTAAACCTATAAAGAGGTGTGACATCGGGGATTCGTGGCCTTTTTTCCAAACAGGAGCATTGTCAACCGCATTCATCCTATGTTCTGTATCAAAAAAAGAGTATGACTAATTGAAATGAAGTATGTCTTAACCGGTAGACTTGATGTCATAATAAACTGAAGTGCGATCGCGGTGATCCTTTTCAAATGCGGTAGCACTGGTTACTAAGACAACACTTTCCCGTGGTGGTGCGCCAATGAACGAGAACGAGGTCAGTAGCTAAATAGGATAAAATAGGTGATTTAAACCGCGATTACCGTAAACTGCTGGCAGAGTGCCAAACGCTTTATACTACAAAACACAAACAGACAACACCACGTGAGAATCTCGAGAAATTACGTTTCTTAATGGAATACTGTTTATGATAGGGAAAGGCAAATAACGGAAACTTAAAGATATTTTTTCTTATTTGAGGCACATTTTTTTAAAAACAAAATGATCACAATGCCGGTTTTATTCAAGAAACAGTTGGTGCACGAGAATCTTCATAATCCACCCTTCGGAGTCAGGGTCACTGCCAGAAAAAACCAGAGGTCCTCCAACCATCCGGCGTTAGAGCTCAGGATTCTGTGCTTACTTCTGTTCCACAGATAGCGAATGATGATCACAGCTCAGATCGTAGGCGTCAGGCCCATCAAAGACATTACAATAGGCCCAAGAAACCACAATCATCGCAGCAAGGATCAGGGTGAACTTGCAATTCTTTGGCGCCGCCACCGGTGGCACAGGTATCACAGGACCCCTTTTGCCGTGAGATTCAAGAGCTACGGGTGGACTTCAGTCACCAACATTCGCTCCAATGAGAATCAATACTGAAAGAAGTCAGAGCCATAACCTCTTTCGAGATTATAGCCACCTTTAAAAGCACTATTGCAGAATGAACATAGAAGGCCCTCGTTAAAGTTATGCCGCTATTCCTCCGCGAAACCCTATTAAGCCGATCCCACCTTGTCGCCGGCATGTGTCTCAATTCGTAGGGTATTTTCGAAAACCAAACCATGTCCACCGAGTTCCTTGAAGGTGCCAGTGCTGTTCAGCATCATGCTGCGTCCAACAAGTACGGATCGGGTCAACCTGTGAAAGTCAATAAATGGTACGGCCGTGGGCTGACCACACGATCCGCTCGGCTATATCAACGCTTCGCAAGAAACGAGAGGCCAACAATCCTGCTTCACAGAAAACAAACACCCCAATTATTAAGCGGAGAGGATTAAATGTGTATGCAGCCCCTGTTATTCGACAAAGGCACAGAGCATGAAACAACCATGACACATCGCCGCCAGGTGTCTGCAATGGTGAAGCTACCGTTCTTGTCACAAGTCTGTACCCCAAACTGAGCTTGACACCATACATTTGTGCTACCCGAATCGGAAAGTCGTGGCGGTGAAGGCTCAGCTCCGGGGACAGATGGTTAGATGTGTTTCGGCGTACTGTTGACCAATGGGATGCAGCAGCTAAAGACACAATTTCGGCGAACATCCTTATGCAGACCCTGAAACGTCCCTCAGTACTTAACCTGCTTGCCGCTACGTGAAGTGCACGCTTAGAACTCCTCAATGTTCTTGATGTTTCTACGCGCATAGAAGCGTTCCCGTGACAGCGAGACACGACACTTGACCTTACTTGGGCTTCTGCCAACCTTTCAGGCATTTGGCAGACCAGATCAGACACACTCGAGCGTGGCCACCTGCCAATATGAATAACACTTCAGGCATTGCAACCAATACCAGAGAATCCACAGACCACTTTCGTTAAACAGGACACGCTTCGCACCAACCTAAATGAAACCAATTCTGCAGGTGCCTTGTACACATGCAGTAGTACTGCGCTACAGGAAGCCACAAAAGCGGTTCTAGTCAACGTAAGTGGACATGCCCCCGCCCTACATTTGCTTAATCTGTGGACCAGCCGTCTACGATCGTTGTAGCAGTCTCACAAAGGAGGGCGGACACTTTTGCTTCAATCGCGCCTTAATCAAGCAACTGGGAAGGCACGTCAGTACTCCTTGCAGCTCTACGACGATAACTGGCACCGGCACTGCGCCGACTTGAATGCGGAGAGCGGGCTCAGCAAAGTCTGCACAACATTTCTCGGTATGCAGGACAAAAGAAAGAACAAAACGGCGGGCCGGAATGTAGCTCTTCAACTGGTCATCGCACCGACCGATGTTGTGATCCAGGCTGGTCTACTCTTGTTACAGCCACCGTTTAGGGTGAAGCCATGACTGCGGATTCTCCCACGCGTGACGACTCCTGAAATTGTAAACAACCGCTATTGTATACAACCCGTTCACAATAAAGGTATACCTATCAGCTTTTCAGGAAACAAAAATAACAAGTGCACCTTGTTTGGATAGGATCACTTACGCGGCCTTCGCAACTTGCCTGAAGCGCACAAAGAGCCGCTTCTCGACTGGAATAATGCTATCTGGGAATATTGGAAGGAATAGTGGGTGGTACCCATTCCAAAGCCTGGAAAGCCACTCCAAAAAAATGTGGTATCCGTTTTTTTTATTTTTATTATTATGGAACTTATGCGAGAATGGTTTTGGCCATAATTTTATGGGATTTAGAAACGGGAGGTCAACTGCACCCATGTCAAACGCGGTTCTGGAGGCGCCGTTCTACTCTCCACCGCTTAAAAATGCTGTCCAAGGATGTCATAGCTAACACCTCATCATGTGATTCCCGTCAAGTATTAGCCAATCGACATTAAAAAACGCTCGACTTCGTACTTCATGAGGCAGTTATTCCAGGCGCATGCAACTGAAGATCTATGGAGATAAAGCGAGTCCTACCACGGCTAAGAAAGGAGAGATTGTGTTCAGACCTTGTTGCATATCTTGTTCTTGTGGGCCTATCGAGCCTCCCTTGCTCCAAACTCTGACACCATCTGCATATATCGTGAATCTTCAACCTTGAACTCATCCAGAATTGTGAGTAGGTCAGCCATGACGAGAATAAATGGCGTTGCCTATAAACAGAGCCGTGAGGTACACAGCCGCACTTTTCGGTTTTGGGTCGAATGTGCCACCAACTCGTAATCGATAGTGCCGGCCTCGGAGGAAATCTCACTCAAAGTCCAACGACTTTGCGTACCAATCCAAGAGCTACCTACTGCCCGCATTCTCAGTCTTGACATAGACAATGATGGGGGAGCGACCACGTGGCTCAACAAATTTACCGCCACGTGGAAAAGCACTCTTGACCTGATCCCTCGGGTTACTTCAAAAAAGTGGGGTCCCGATGAACGCGTTCTTCGCATTTTGGTAACGGCCTGTTGATTCGGAATGTGACGTACAGGTATAACTTCTAGACTCCCAAAAAACAGTAGTATTCGGTAGAATACCTTAACCGCGAAGCATTGTGGGTTGTTTCTGGTCTCCATCTCAAAACAATGGTATAAATTCTCTACCTTCTCTCAGGGATGAACTTCATAGAAGACAGAGCAGAAAGGTTAGAAGAGTCAACTACTACTCCTCGAAAGTACTCAAGCCAGCTGGGCCATTCCTCGTCAACTTAGTCACTCGCTGGACATGAAGCCTGCGATCTACCAATCGCCTGAACCATGGAAACAAATTGACATGGTCGATCACCGGCCCATGCCAAAAAAACAACTACAGGCACATCCAACACAGGCGCCAACGAGCAGCAACGACGCACCTGAATGAGCACCAGCGTACCGACGATGACGAAGGGGTGCCACGATTTACAATTATGCAGCTCTTCAAGATTATCAGGTCGCAATAGCGGGATACTGGGACATGACCAAAACTAAACCAGCGAGGGCACTCCATGGCCCCCATCTCTGAATTAGGCGGAACTGAGGGCCTTACTACTAGATACTGAAAAACCGCACAGAATTGCCTTCCCAGACCCACTGCGGCACCAACAACGTTTCTGCTCTACACGGACTACAAAGAAGCCGTAAGAGAATGCGGGAAAAATAACATGTCCAGTCGCACGTTTGCAAAAAATTCGTTCGGTCGCAAGATATCTTCGACAAGTCAGCCGCACAATTACAATTTTCCGGGTCCCTGGCCATAATGGCATACCGGGCAATGTGGAGGCACACAGGGACGCACAGAAGGTGCTTTGCAAACCGATAATTGCCAAAAGTCTCCGTCGCTACTTGCGAACTTATTCCCCGCTCTCCACGCGTCGACACCTACGTCTGCCTACATCTTTGGAGCTTCTGCCGTCGAGTAAGAACGGGCAGAGAAAGAGGAAGTATGACTACGAGACATCTATTGCCGAAGCACATGCTTGTCAAAGTGCCGAACTTCGACTTACAATGTTTATGTACTTCGACGTACAAATGGACATGGAAAACAAATGAAGTGTGATTTTTGTTTCTGGGATTTATAAATCCTTGCAATGGCAAACAACCTGATGCGGTTTTGTTGCAAAATTATTAAAATACATTGCACTACAGTTTTCTTGTGCAATGAACAGTGTTCTTCATCTTATTGTATTGTTGAGTATACATGTTTGTGGCTATATCAAATGACAGATGATATTCAACACGCTTTCTTATCCGGGTACGAAAGGCCAATATGTCGGAGTCACAATAACGATAAATAGTAAACATAGCTCACTTCACAGCCGAAATATTCTTGCTTGCTACCTCGAAAGTTTCTTTTGGAACGTTGGGCAGCGAGTGCCTTATGTCGGGTTTAAAAAGGGGGATTTGAGTTCTTGACGCATGATGATAAACCAATCAGTTTTGAAAAGGGGCGGTTAAACTGCTTGACAGAAATTCATTTTTTGGGAGGAAAAACGTCTCGGCTACATTATTGAATATTCCAGCCGGAATAGCTCAAAGCACATAAAAATAGCAATATACATTGCTGAACATATTATTATAGGGACCGTTGTGTCCTCCAAGGTAATCACCCTTTTGCTATAAATTACCACACCCGCCCAGTAAAATAGCATCTCCCGCGCAGGTTCTTTGTAGCACCGTAGTAAAAGTCATAGATCAAATATGTCACCGATGGTTAAGTTGCTTCAAGTATGAACATGGAACCGGGCTTTAATGAATTGACGCTATTCTTTTCTTGATAAATACAAATTTCACCTTCATCATGAATGCAGCACGTTAGACAAATATTTATTACAAAGAGACAAAACTGACAATGGTCGTGGTGTTTAAATGGATGAGTTTAAGGTGTGTACCATATATTCTATTTCTTTCTTAATAATGGTAATCACAATTTTGCGGTAGATATTGTTGCGGGACAGAAGTGGTAATGTGGCACACTGCTTTTGTCCTAGATCGACGACGACACAGCCTGCATCCCCTCCACAAAAAGTCCTTTATTAGGCGACTGCTGTTCGTTCAGGCAGCGGCCTAGGAGTAGGACCTTAAGTAAAAAAATCTGTTTATAATCGAAACAGTAACTGCGTTTGTAGGTAGACTTTGTTGAACTATTGACATAACAAACAAACTTCAATATTTGTGTATCACAGGCAGATTGCGCTCAGATTCAACACGATGTGCAGGTGATTTTGCCCTAGTTTGAAACCAATTAATTTGACCCGAGCACTTTGAACACGTTGTTATTCGTGCTCTCAAAAATGTACTTCTTTACATTTCTTCGGACCACGTTGCAAACACTGTATGCTAAACAAGGCAAGCATAAGTTATTTCACACCAGTTTTTAAACCGGTTCCCCAAAACCCATTTCGGGACATGGTAAATTAAAACCCGGGGATCAAGAATTATTCCTACCTGAATTTTTTGGGTTGAGATTAAAAAAAAAGTTTTTTAAAAGGGTTGTTTTGCCAAGTAAACGGTTGAAAAAGGGGGAATTCCCCCAGAATAGGGGAAAAAAGCCGCTACTTAAAAATTCGGGCCAAAGCTCAAACACATAAAAAAAACATAAAATTGCACAAAATTTTAACGAAAAAATAAAATAAAACCTTGAATTAAAAACCCAAAAAAAAAAAAATCGGAAAAACCTGGGGCAATAAAGTGAAAAAAATACAAAATTTGTTAAACCTAATAAACATACCCTTAAGGAAAAGAGAAATTTCTTTTTGAAAAAAAAAAAAGCACTTTTCAAAAATGGGTTTTTACTAATTTTTAACAAAGGGGGGAAACTGCATTTTTTTAAAAGGGGAAAAAAAATTAAAGGGTTTTGGTTTCCATTTTAAAATTCTCCTATTTTTTTCTCCAATTTGCAAAGTTTTTCGAAAATTTTTTTCCGGGTTTTGTTAGGAAAAACAAGACCAGTTTGCTTTTTAAAAAAACCTTTAAAAAATGCTTTTTGTAAAACACTTAGAAGGACCTTTTGGAAAAAATTTTAATCAAACAGATGTTTTAAGAATCTTCCCTTTTTGCTTTATAAACTTCCAAATTTTTCGGGTCCCCCAGATAAAAAAAAATTTGAAACGGAAATGCCTGTCAAAAAAATTCCTTTTAAATTGGAAAAACGTGTTTTTTAGATAAAGTGTTTCTGAATTTTAAAAGTTCACTGCCTGCCAAAGAGTTCATAAAAAACCCCCTAAAACTTTTTTTTTGGGTTTGTTTGCGGGAATTTTGTTATTTTTTTTTAAAAAAAAGGGGGGGTTTTTTTTGGGAAAACAAATTACGGTTTTCTTAGTTCAAAACCTTTTGGTCAACCAGGGTTTGAACCCAAAATTTAAAAGGGGAATGAGAAAAAAGGTTTTTAAAAGTGAAAAAAACATTCTTTCATTTAAAAGGAAAGTCTAGGTCAGCTTTAAAATAGTTTTTTCAGGAAATTTGGTTAATGTTTCAAAACTCTTTTTTAAATTTACCACTGTTTTTTCAAAAAATGTGTAGAAGTGGGAGCATGTTTAAGGGAATTTTTTTTTCCCTAGATTTTGAAAACGTATTGGAGAATGAATAAAAAGTTTTTTTGAAAATACCTTTTTTTTTACGGGTTTTTTTCAATTTCTTTTTTCTTGTTTTGTGTTCAGTATTTTATTCCCGAAACCCAACTGAATTTGGTTTTTATTTGAAAAATGCTATAATTTAATTTAAACTTTCCGCTTTTTTAAAAAAAAGGGGAAAGAGTTTGGCGTTTTAAAAAAGAAAAGGCACCACCAGAAAAAAACCCCTTGCTTTTTATTTCCGGAAAATATTTGAACAAAATCAAAAGGGTGGCAAACACTTGCTAAAAATTCATTTAATTTGCCCTTTAAGCACAAAAATAAAATTATTTTTGGGGTTAAATTTAAACCAACAATTTAAATTGGGTTTCCGGGAAAAAATAAGCAGGGTTAGTATTACGTTTAAAAAAAAATTCACCTTCCGTAAAAACTTGAACCTTACAACTTTCGGGAATATTGTTATTTCAACCAGGAGCGGCAGGTTTTACCCCTACAGAGGTGTCTGCAATAAAACAATCGAACATATATTTATTTATAGGCTGGAAAAACTTGTCGCTATTGCTTTTAGTAAACGGCCAGAATCGCATTTCAAAAATTTATTAGCCATACACATTGATAGAAATAGTAGATAAGGGCTACGTTGCATTCTCCAGCTTTAAAGGCGCACCTCTGGCCTTTAAAAAAAATGCCAGCTGCATAAATACTGTATGGAAGAGCTAATTATATGAAGGACCACGAAATATGTTATAGAAAAATTGATTATTTAAAAGCAGTACCAAAATGTAACTTCGAAGCTTCTCAATACAAGCCCACTATCTGTGCCCTCCGAAGTACGTGAAACGTCCCTTGTTCTGGCTGCCCTTCACCGTAACCATTGTAGTTTGGGGAATCCGTACTATCAACATCCTTTCGAGTATTCCGATGAAGAGTTTTGATTTCACTTTGAGGGGTTAATTTTTGGTTTTGCGGTTGCAAGACCGTCGGTTGTGCTCGGTAGCATTGAAAACAATACCTTTGATATTCCTTGAAGCAGTTTTGTTTGCGCACCACACTTTTTAGGCATGGGAGAACGGCAGATGTAAGAGCAATTGTTTTACAAAAGAAGGCATTGCTTATTGTCTCGAGGTGAGCAAACAAGCGGTGGCCTCAAAACAATTCCTGGGTGCTCGCGCCTAACTTTCGCTTGATGTAAACAATAGGCCTTAAAATGTAAAGACGAAGACCACTCCGATTTATCTTTGTTGTGTACTTTGCGTTGGTGCTTTTCTAAAATTGGATCGACAGCGTGCTTTCGAGGACAAAGGTGGCGATCTAGTTGTCACATCCTGTTTCTTCAGTACTCACTGGTTGCCCTAATGAGTGGGTTAATATAATATTCTGGTGGGCAAAATCGGTTTCGGAATTAGGTCGAGTTCACAGCACATTATTATTTATAAAGTGTATGATGATGTGCAGCACATATGTAAACAAAACCCTCGAGGTTTTGGGTCCTCTTGGTGGTTGCCCAGAGCTGCTACTTCGCCTGCTAGATACTCATGAAAATGACACCGCCGACATTTTGAATAAACTGGAGAAAATGGTAAGAAACATGTAAAAAATATCTCATTTCGATACATCATCCAACAAAACAAACCATATTTCCATGTATGGCATGACTGCGCTGTTCTCAAAGCTCGTCATGGAAGGTATGCTGGACGAGGATTCTCTTACACACGCTAGAGTTTTCCAACTGCCAAATCTATATCTCTCTTAGAGTATAGGAAGCACTTCTAGGGACACGTTTACGATAATAACTATTTACCCACACTTTCGGCCAACTTCTCTTGTGCTACGAGCAGCCACGCAAACTTACAAACGTCGTCTCTCGGCTGTGACCATCCTTTGACTCCTTAGTTGCCAAAGTTCGACCGAATGATGCCAAAAATCGCGACGGTTTGCGTCAGTCATCTACTCCTTCCTTGCATCCAGTACGCCACTCCGGCACAGCGAGGGCAATCGTGCCTCATTTGATTCTGCGCTAGAGCCAGAAAATGCCAATAAATCATTCTATATATGTTAAAACTTCGCAGTCCATTTTAAAATTAGGACTGTGCAGGAACGACTGGAACTATACAGGAAATACTGGGACAACTGGAACTAATAAACCATCCCGTTTCAAATTTTTTGATGGAAAACTCAGAGGGCTGGATGGTGGTACAATATTAAATCTAAACGCATCGGTTTAAACCAAATGTTTTTTGGGAAACGGGTTTAGTGTACATATTTGATGATGTTCACGGAACAAAGGGTGTGAATTTAAATGACTCTTGATGGCATAGGTTCATGCATAAGATATAATACGGCTTTAGAACTGGCTCATTCTTTAGGTAGGGAATAATAAAATGGTCTGCGAGATTTGTTTCGTAGAGCATTTGTTGAAAATCAAGTACAATACAGAAAAAGTGTGGCCAATAATTTTCAAATGGTTGCATTATAAATTCTTTGCTTTCTTTACCCCTTTGCCAAAAGACACCCATTTTCTCCTTCGCTTTTTCTAGTACATTTTTGTAAAGTAAAAAATAAGCGACAAAAAGGGGCACGAAGTTTTCCTTTCCGCCAGACAAAACAAAATAATTCCGAAGGGTTTAAAAACTCATCAGGCGAATGAAAAAGGGGATTTTCGAAAACAATGCAATAAATTTTGGCAGACTTTTGATGGAAGAAAATAGAGGACGTGTCCAAAGGCTATTTCCACAAACATATTGCAAAAATGAGCTGCGTAGCTAAAAAAATTTGATCTACAGATTGCAAAAAATTCACGGCCGGCCCAAAATAAGGTAGAAAAAAAAAATTGTGGTGTATTTGAAAACCGCATAAATTCTTGATTTTTTAACAGCAAATTATTTTCCCGATGTGTGAAAAGCTTTTTCCCAAGGGTCTCTGCAAATTTAAAATGGCGTATCGCTTTGGAAGTTGTTTCTAAGTTAATTTCAATTAGGGTTTTGGTTTTTTTAATTGTATAAAAAATTTTTTGCCCAATTTTTTAGGGAAGTTTTTCGGGCGAATTTTTTTTCCTTTCCGAAAGACACTTTGTTTTCCTTCTTTCCGCGCCGGTGTATTGGGGGGTTTTGGAAATCAAGCAGTTCATGAACTCTTTCTGAGAACCTCCATTTCTTATCTTTTACAGAAATAAAAAACTAATTATTTGTTGTGTTCTGCTGGTGTAGTTTCTCCCGGCAGTAACAACAAGAGCTTGCGCATTCATTCGCATATTGTGTCTCGACGTCACACGAGGGCCAGGACCACGGGGCACACCATCGATTCACCGCGACTCCCTGTGAACCGGGGGTCCCCTGCTGGAAGTTTTCCGGGGGGGGCGTTACGTAGGTCATCCCGCGGAACCCCCCTGAACATTGGCCCCTCTTTTCTTGGCGGTAAATTTCCATGCTCCCGAGGGAACCGGTTCGCTCAGTACCGGGATGGCCGTGGCCAGAGGGTTAATCTCCTTTTTGCGTGAGAGGTTACCCGCCTGGGGAATAGCTCGGGGTCAACCCCCGCCGCTTCGGAAGCCTCAACCTTGCCATGGTGGGCCGCCCGACCACCCTCCTTTCAATGGGTTTTCCGCGCCTCCGGGTGAAAGTGTCCGCCTCCTCCCTTTAGAACGCTCGCAGGCACCAGCTACGCAGACGCTTTTTTCCCTTAGACTACCCATTCCTCCGCCCAAGGTCCGACCTGCGTGTAAAGGCCCGCAGCAAAAGTACAAAATGAAAGGATCACTCCTCGCGGGGTACAGAAGTTTCTGAGTTTTGAACCCGACCAGATGTGGGCCATTTTTTTAAAATTTCGGCTAACCAAATTTTTAACTTTGCCCCCTTGCGACGTGGAATAACGCGATTTCGTGAAAACGCTTAAAACCGTCACTGGAAATAATAAATGCTGCGAAGTCTACAGTTAACAGACATCAAAAAATGGGCTACTTTTTTATCCGTTTCTTAAAATTTTTTGCTCTAAATTTTTTGGTTTGCCAAGGGAAACCCTTAAATTTAAATACCTTCCCCATTTTCCCTTTTAACTAGTAACTTTGAAGGGGAAAAATAATGGGTTAAAAAAAAGGGTGGGTAATTCTCTTCCGCGACGCCCGGGAAGGGGGTTTTCCAGGATTTTCTACAGGCTTTTTTTGGGTTCAACGTTTAAAATTTGCAACTTATGAAGAGCTTCGGGGAAGTTTCAAAACCCCCCCTTTCACCATGATTTTTATTTAAAAAGGGGTTTTTCTGGTTAACCAAAATTATTCGGCCACCATTGGTGAAGATATGTTGTTGCAAAACCCCGCCTCCTTTTGGAATTAAACAAAATTTGTGTTTACGTGCAAAAGTTTACCTAAGGTTCTCTTCGGTCCCCTTTTGTTTCTATTTTTATAGGTGTGTAATAGTGAAAAATTTCATTTTTATATGCTTTATGCCAATTTTTGGAATTAGCGTGTTCGGCTTTGCCTTGCTGGTGATTGCCTGAAATCGGTCTGGTCGCGAAAAAAATTTAAATTTTTAATAAAAACAAAGGGTTATCCGTACCCGGAAAACCCATTGCCCAAGGTTTTTTCTCAGTACAGGGAGCCCTTTGCAAACGATTAAGGAGTTGGAACCCCCCGGGGTCTTCGCAACCCTTTGCCTTTCTCCTCACATTTGGCTTATCTTCCGACGAGTGCTCCGAAGCCTTGAAAATGGTCGTCGCGTTTCGAAGGAATTATCTTCCCCACAATAATTTGTGAAGCTATATAACACAATACGTACTCCTCAGTTAAAAAGGGCTTCGGTTGCCAGGAACGGCCTCTCCATATGTAGTAGTGAATTATTAGAAAGTCTACAGGGGAAGTTTGTATCTGTATATAAGCACCGTCATCACAGTTACAAAGGCGCAGTCTTCCATTTACAAACGTGTTGTGGCTTAGTTGCAACTGAGCGGGCAAGTTGCGACAACCCAGTCACGGCCGGCGGATTAAACAGTGGGCCCACTCTCTCTCTCTCTCTCTCTCTCTCCATATATATATATATATATATATATATATATATTGTTACGGGACTAAGGTGGACAATGCCCGACATCTCCTTGAACTAACGACGATGAAGACGACGACGACGAAGTGCCTGGCGCGAACCTTGCGCGAGCTCTGTCATGGCCGCACTGTACATAATGTGAATAGATCGCTTCACTCCATCGCATCGTTCGTCTCATCTGTGTCCTGCCGCCACGTAACATTTTGGTGGAGTGTGCGGTGTCATCCCCATCCTGGCCTCCACATCGCATCGTCTCGGCCCAGGCGGAATCGTCGAGGAAACGTCGGCCGTGTCGGGCAGCCCCAGCCCACTGCGACGAGCATTCGACCACGTTACCCGCCCCGTGACCCCAGCCCGTGACCAGCCGATGAAGACGAGCCGCTACATGCCGAGACCAAAAGAATAGAAGCCGCGTCCCCAGCCCTCTCGTCCGACGTGGTTCGAGTTCCTCCGACGGTCCGCTTCTGTCTTCAAGACATCGCTTTTGCGGGGCCAGGCATCACGTGCATCATCGTCATCGGTGGCGGCAGGCACATCTTCACTGTGCCTTGTCATCGCATCGCTCATCCTCATCGCAATCCTCGCGTTGCCTCGGCCGCAACCGGGTCGGTCGTCCTCGAACCGGGGGGTGATGTTACGCGACTAAGGTGGACAATGCCCGACATCTCCTTGAACTAACGACGATGACGACGACGACGACGAAGTGCCTGGCGCGAACCTTGCGCGAGCTCTGTCATGGCCGCACTGTACATAATGTGAATAGATCGCTTCACTCCATCGCATCGTTCGTCTCATCTGTGTCCTGCCGCCACGTAACAATATATATATATATATATATATATATATATATATATATAATATATATATATTATATATATATTATTATATATATATATATATATCGTCGTCTGAAGTCATTTAGGTTATGAACACATGAAGCTCGATTTGGGAAAGTGATCCCCTCCCTGCAGATTTCCCATCACAATAAATTTTGCCTGAGAAGCTGTTTTTTTTTTCATGTTACCTTGGCTGAAGAAAACTGTTTTCAATGCTTTTTTGTAACCATTCACATTTCTATGTATGACATATGCCTTCCACATAGAATGACGCATTCTGCAATAATTGGCTAGAGAGAAAACCTCAGGATGGATTGCATGTTTGGGCATGTCCAGAGGGTGTGATCATGGTTTGGTCATCGGCTAATATATTCGTTTCCTTTTTTTTTGGTCTACCTTTGGCGGGGGCGTTAGAAGCACCAGGGGCTGCGGGGCAGGTGTCACGGCCGATGTGGCTTTGTTCGTGTCAATCTGTCGTAGCCCAGGATTTATTTTGGTACGGTGGAGAGTAGTAGTGAAGCGGCTTTGCTCTCGGTAGAATTCGCTAACCTCGAAATAACTCTTGGATCGGCATGTGGTGCCTTGACGGGTAGTGATACCAAAGGTAACTCTCCGAGTGCCAGGGGAAAATCTAGTGGGAGCATTCAGTCGCTGCTGACACTACGCGCTGCTCTGCCCTCCTGACAGGTACGTGGGCATCTCTTTCCACGTGGAAAGCGGCAGCCTTTTTTGAGGTTGCGTGAAAGATTTATACCCATTTAACTCTATTTTGAAGATTTATTTTCAACTAAATTTTTTTTAACAGCGTGGTGTATGACGGGTGTTGTCCCCGGCCGTAGGCGCAAGTGAGCTTTTCAGAATCGCAGGCTTCAGTGGGATGCCCTGTGCGACGACTTTCCCGGAATTTGTTCTGCTGCAACGACAATTTCTGCGACGAGAACCTCTGAAACATCAAAAAGCGATCCAGCCTATGTTATAAAATTGTAGGCTGCACAAATAATAAAACCTGTATTGGCCGATTCCGGAGTTTAGAAGCGTATTTTCGCCAAGGTAACAATTTCGTTTGTGATTTTTATATTAACATTGCCAAAGGTGCCACGCATTGTAGCTGGAACAGCCCCATTATTCTGAACTTCTATAAAGCCGAAATTCATTTTCTTCATCGGATATGAATTAGTCATAACACCCAAAACAGTCATAAGACTAAACAGGAGTGTCTTCTTTGTAACACATGTAACCTGCGGATTTAGAGAAGAAGTTTTGTGGTTTAATCCCGACTACCGGTATTAGGATTTTTCTATTCCTCGTTGTATTGCTTTACTATTAACCGATAATGGTTTCCAACAATTTTTAGATTACATACAAAACTGTGAGGCGAGTACCCTTGGGCTTAGAGATTTGTTATAAAAAGAGCGTGGCTATCAGTCTCCAGAGAAGTGGTGATCTGGATAAAGCAAATAATACTTTAGGCCGGTTCCCACTTCGGCTAATCACTGAGTTCGCAGAAGTTTGGAAACTTCGTGCGGAATAAGAAACTGTCATGGAAAACACTACGTCAAAAAACAAAGGGACGAAAACAATGAATACACCAGCTTGCGCAGACTGATATACTGAGTTTATTTTTCAGACGCCTATATACTACATCGAGTCGTAACGTGGGAAACAGTTGAAGAAAAAAGAATGTTAAAACAAAAGAGTAGATATATTCACCATAACTCGCAGGGAGCCGCTGACTAGTGAGTTGTTTTAAACAAATGCGATATATAAAAACTCTAAAGAAGTGCTACATCAGGAAATCGTGGCCTGCTTTCTCAACAGGAGCATTGTCAACCGTATTCTTCCTACGTTCTGTATTAAAAAAGGAGTATGACTAATTAGAACAAAGTATGTCTGAACCGCTAGAAGTGTCGGCATAGTACACTGAAGTGCGATAGAAGTGATCCTTTTGAAATGCGGTGGCACTGTCTACTAATACAACATTTTCGCGCGCTCATGAGCCAATGATTGAGAGTGCAGTCAGTAGCTTAATTGGACTAACTTGGTCATTCGTATTGTGATCACCATAAAGTGCTGGCAGAGTGCAAACGGTATACACTACAAAAAACGCAAACAGACAACATGACGTGAGAATCGAGAGAAATTACGTTTTCTTAGTGGAATACTCTTTATGATAGCAAAGGGAAATAACGGAAAGTTAAGGATATTTTTTTAGGCACATTTGTTTTTAAAACAAATTGACCACAATGCCGCTTTTATTCAAGAAACAGGTGGCGCACGAGTATCTTCATAATACACCCTTCGGCGTCAGGGTCACTGCCAGAAAAAAACCAGAGGTCATCCAACCATCCAGCGTTAGAGCTGAGGATCCTGTGCTTACTTCTGTGCCACAGCTAACGAATGATGATCACAGCGTAGATCGTAGGCGTCAGGGCCATCAAAGTTAATACGATATGCCCAAGAAACCGCAATGATCACCACAATGATAAGGGTCAACTTGCAATTCTTCGGCGCCGCCACCTGTGGCACAGATATCACAGGCCCCCCTTTGCCGTGAGATTCAACAGCTACGGGTGGACTTCAGTCACCAACATTCGCTCCAATGCCAAGCAATACTGAAATAAGTTAGAGCCGTAACCTCTTTCGAGAATATAGCCAGCATTAAAACCATTATTGCCGAATGAATACAGAAGTTCCTCGTTAAACTGGTGCGTCTACACCTCCGCGAAGCCTATGAGTCCGATCCCACCTTGTTGAGGGCATGTGTCTCAATTTTTAGGGTATTTTCGCAAGCCAAACCATGCCCACCGAGTTCCTTGAAGGTGCCAGCGCTGTTCAGCATCATGCTGCGTCCAACAAGTACGGATCGGGTCAACCTGTGACATTGATAAAATGGTACGGCCGGGGGCTGACCACACGATCCGCTCGGCTATATCAACGCTTCGCAAGAAACGTGAGGCCAACAATCCTGCTTCTATAGAAAACAAACACCCCAAATATTAAGCGGAGAGGATTGAATGTGTATGTAGCCCCTGTTATTTGACAAAGGCACAGAGGGTGAAACAACGATGACACATCGCCACCAGATGTCTGCAATGGTGAAGCTACCGTTCTTGTCACAAGTCTGTACCCCAAACTAAGCTTGGCACCATACATCTGTGCGACCCGAATCGGAAAGTCGTGGCGGTGAAGGCGCAGCTCCGGGGACAGATGGTTAGATGTGTTTCGGCGTACTGTTGACCAATGGGATGCAGCAGCTATAGACACAATTTCGGTGAACATCCTTATGCAGACCCCGCAACGTCCCTCAGTACTTAACCTGCTTGCCGCTACGTGACGTGCACGCTTAGAACTCCTCAATGTTCCTGATGTTTCTACGCGCATAGAAGCGTTCCTGTGAGACCGAGACACGACACTTGACCTTACTTGGGCTTCTATCAACCTTCCAGGCATTTGGCACACCAGATCAGACACACTCGAACGTGGCCACCTGCCAATATAAATAACACTTCAAGCATTGCAACGAATACCAGAGAATCCACAGACCACTTTCGTTAAACAGGACACGCTTCGCACCAACCTAAATGAAACCAATTCTGCAGATGCCTTGTACACATGCAGTAGTACTGCTCTACGGGAAGCCACAAAAGCGGTTCTAGTCAACGTAAGTGCAGCCCCCTCCACTACATTTGCTCAATTTATTGACCAGCCGTCTACGATCGTTGCAGCAGTCTCGCAAAAAAGGGCGGACACTTTTGCTTCAATCGCGCCTTAACCAACCAACTGGGAAGGCACGTCAGTACTCCTTGCAGCTCTGAGACGATAACTGGCATCGGCACTGCGCCGAATTCAATGCGGAGACCGGGCTCAGCAAAGTCTGGACAACAATTTTCGGTATGCAGGGCAAAAGAAAGAACAAAACGGTGGGCCAGAATGTAGCTCTTCAACTGGTCACTGCACCGACCGATGTTGTGATCCAGGCGGGTCTACTCTTGCTACAGCCCCCGTTTGGGGTGAAGCCATGACTGCCGGTTCTCCCACGCGCAACGACTCCTGAAATTGTAAGCAACCGCTATTGTATAAAACCCATTTACAAAACGGTATACCTATCAGCTTTTCAGGAAACTAAAGTAACAAGTGCAGCTTGTTTGGATAGGATCACTTACGCGGCCCTTCGCAACTTGCCTGAAGCGCACAAAAAGCCGCTTCTCGACTGGAATAATGCTATCAGGGAATATTGGAAGGAATAGTGGGTGGTACCCATTCCAAAGCCTGGAAAGCCACTCCAACAAAAAAAAAATCCCCGCAGGGGGCACCTTGAGCAATCTTGGTGACGGTATGGCGATACCGCGGACCCCGAGCCCCAAACATAAGCTGGATCCAACCATGGCGATGTGTTTATAGGTGGAGGGTTAGAAACCACGAACGGTGGCCGCGGAGCCTTGGTCAAGCTCCGGCCGAGGGGCCCCCCTGCCTGTCTACCAGGCAGGGAGCTCAGGGACCTCTTTGACTACCAGGGTAAGGTCAAAGGAGAAAGTACCCCCGTCTCCCTGTTTTTCAATGTATCATATGGCTTTTTTAAAAACCCCCCCCCAAACGTGATCGGCCCCCAAAAAGGGGCCGCACCGAAGTTTCGTTCCCACCTCTTTCGACAAATGTCTTGTCAACAACCGTGAATAACTATGCTCTTTTTCTTGTGATTGAGTCAGCTGACTCAGCAAGACCTGTCGCTTCCATGTCCGTATTCTTGATTTCTAAATTTCTGCAAAGCACCATAGGTGGCAAATATCAAGCTAAAAAGCTCAGGACCGGAGAAATCCTTGTAGAACTAAATTTACGAACAACAAGCCCGCACTCTTCTTGCACAAACCCGCATCCATGATCTGGACATCAGGGTCACGCCCCACAGGAGCCTAAACTGCTCCCAGGGTGTGATTTATGAGACAGACCTCCTGAGGGAAAACAGATGCCGACCTTCTCAAAGGGTTTAAAGGATCAGGGCGTCACAGCTGTGCGACGCATCACGATGCGCAGGGATGACAAGGTAATCCCCCGAAACACATTATCCTGACCTTTGACCGCTCGGCACTTCCACAATATATAAATGCAGGCTCATTCGATGCTCCATTCGTCCTTACATTCCGAACCCGCGCCGCTGCTTCAAGTGCCAGCGATTCGGGCACGGTACAAAACTCTTGCCGTGGCCGAACGAACTGTGCAAAATGCGCTGCGTACGATCGCTCCAGCGACAACTGCCCATCCGACACCCTCCCTTGTGTGAACTGCGGGGGGCCGCATGCAGCGTACTCCCGCAAATGTGAAAAATTTCAAACAAAAAAAAGATCATCAACATCAAGATCACTGAGAACATCCCCTTCCCAGAGGCGCGAAAGAGGTTCGCCTCTTTCCCCCTGGGGAGGTACGCCGACGCAGCTCCCGGGGGGCGGAGCGGCGTCTGGTTTCGGCTGGGACCCAGTACCGCGAGTCAAACTTGGTCCCCCCCCCCCCCCCCTTGGGTTGCCTCATGCAGCCCAACCCGGCACCACCCCCTTGCTGAGGCAGCAGCGGTTGTGGTGCCAACCGTCTCTGTTGGGACCGATGCCGCTCCCGCCCCTGCCTCCCCGTCCTCCAGTGCGTTGGAGGGTGCCGAGGGGATGGACCCCGGGGAGCCCTGCATCGGCTCCCACCCCCACCGCACCGCCCGTGCCACCTCTGGTGCCCCGGACGCCCTCGGCGGTGGGGGCCCTCAAACGAAGGGCTCCTGAAAGGGGCCAAGTCCGGGGGGCCTGGTCCGCCGGGCACCCTTCTGGCATCCGACGAGGAGATGGATGTCGTGCCTTTCCCTTGCCTGCAACGCAGGCAAGGAGCGGCCTCCGATGCCCAAGACGACAGAAAAGCCTAAAACCCCCAGAATAACAGCCCCGAAAGACGACACCTGAACAAACAACACACACACTCCGGGTTATTCTTAAATTTAAATAATGGGAACAGAAAACATCATCCAATGGAACTGCAGAGGCCTCCTTAAAAATCTTGACGTTTTATGAGATTCTGCATCCCAGTCAGCCAAGTGTCATGTGTCTCCGGGAAAACCCACCTCAATTCTAAACAAACAAATTTCTTAAATAGGTACATGGTATTCAGAAAGGACAGGGTTGGCTGCACACACTCTTCAGGAGGTGTGGCAATTGTCGCCCGGAAATCCTTAGCCTGCCACCCTGTCACTCTGAACACTGTCCTTGAGGCTGTAGAAAATCCGTAGGGTAATATTTAATAGGTTAAAAAAGGGTATGTTTCCATTTACATTCGTCCTGATTTTGCACTTCTGAGCTCTGATTTCGAGGCACGGGTTTAAAACAGCTGCCCGAACCATACATACTAACAGGCGACCTTAATGCGCACAACTCTCTTTGGGGCTCCTCCAGAACGGATGCCCGAGGTCGCCTGATAGAGAAGTTTCTTACATCCTCCGGAGCATCCCTTTTTCAACAAAAAACAGCCTACATATCATAACTTAGGACAAAAACATACTCGCATCTTGACTTGGCGATTGGTTCTGCATTCTTTTTCCATGTCTTGAGTGGGGTGTGGGCACGGACCCATATGGTAGTGACCATTTCCCCACTTCCCTAACGTACATAGGTAAAGGCCCATGCAGTCCATCTTCCCATAACAGGTTTAATGAATCAAAAGCAAACTGGAGTACATTCACAGAAAATCTAAACTACACCACGCAACCATAAAACACCTACACGTGGAGGAAGCAGCCCAACTCGTCACACCCACACATACTCGACGCCGCCGAAAAGTCCATGCCCCAGGCCTCCAGTGCTCCCGCAACCCAAGGAGGCCCTGGTGGAACGAGGACTGTAGGCGGGCGGAGAGGCCCAGAACAAGGCGTGGGGGTCCTTCGCCGGTACCCCACGTCAGAAACCTCATTTCTTTTAAACGGGCAAAGGCTTTTGGGAAGCGAGTGCGTCGTGAGGCGAAAAGGGAGAGTTGGCACACCTTCCTCACATCCATAAACTCATACACTGACACACAAAAAGTCTGGACACGAATACGAAAACTAAAAGGACAACAGACACACAGCCTGCCCTGGTTAGTACAACAGGGGACACACTGGAAGACCAGGCCAACACGCTTGCACAACACTTCGAACACGTGTCCAGCTCTGCACACTACACAGACACTTTCCTGAAACATAAAAATACTTCTGAAAAAAAGTCCCTACATGACAATAACAGGTCAAAATCTGGTTATAATTCTAAATTTACACTGTATGAGTTGGGGCTGCCCTGAGCACATGTAAACCTTCAGCTCCAGGCCCCCGATCAGATTACATACACCATGATACAACACCTACACCCAGATACACTTGAAACACTCCTACACCTATACAATAACATATGGCTTTCGGGGCACATCCCAAAATCTTGGAAGGAGGTTTTTGTAGTGGCTTTCTGAAGGAGGGAAAAGGACCCTTCTTCTCCTGCCAGTTATAGACCTATCGCCCTCACAAGCTGCCTGTGCAAGCTTCTCGAGAAGATGATCAACAGGAGACTCGTGTACTTTTTGAGTACAATGGTCTTCTCGAGAGCTGCCAGGCGGGCTTCAGGGCGGGGCGGTCTACAAATGACCAACTAGTAGCGCTAGAATCTTACATTAAAGATGCCTATCTTCATAAGCAGTATTGCATGACCGTGTTCTTTGATATTGAAAAGGCATATGATACTACATGGCGCTATGGCATCCTTGGGGACCTCAAATCCTTTGGTATATCTGGTAACATGCTGAACACTCTGTCCAGCTACCTATCTTTACGAACATTTCGTGTCAGAGTTGGTTCGGCACTCTCAAACGTTCACGTGCAGGAGAATGGCGGCCTCAAGGTGGTGTTTTGAGCTGCACTTTTTTTATAGTCAAAATGAATTCAGTTCGGAAGGCATTGCCACCAACAATCTCCTGTTCGATGTATGTGGACGACATACAAATATCATTTAAATCGTGTAATATTCCATATGTGAACGACAGATCCAGCTTGGGGCAAACAAGCTTGCTCGCTGGGCGGATAAAACGGTTTTAGGGTTAATCCTGGAAAGAGTACCTGCGTCGTTTTCTCAAGGAGGCGCGGTATCCAACCCGACCCTGAAATTAAATTGAATGGTGACTTGATTCCTGTAAAAAAGGAACAAATTTCTAGGCGTCGTATTAGACGAGAAACTAACATTCATCCCTCACATCACACAACTAAAACATAAATGCATCAAAGCAATAAACATACTTAAGGTCCTTTCACACCACTCCCATGGCGCGGACAAGCAACTCCTCTTACGTGTCTTCACAAGCTTGGTGGGGTCCCGCTTGGACTATGGGAGCGTGGTTTATGGGTTTAGCAACAAAAACAGCGCTGAAAATGCTAGACCCAGTGCTTCACTTGGGCCTCCGCCTCGCGTCGGGCGCTTTCCGTACAAGCCCCGTACAAAGC
The DNA here is from genome assembly GCA_013339765.2 of Haemaphysalis longicornis. Classification (NCBI taxonomy): domain Eukaryota; kingdom Metazoa; phylum Arthropoda; class Arachnida; order Ixodida; family Ixodidae; genus Haemaphysalis; species Haemaphysalis longicornis. The sequence goes on from CM023458.1 coordinate 6,774,876, forward strand.
CTATACGTCGAGTGCGGGTAAATGGTCCCTAGATCATCAGCGAACATACATAGATCTTCCCGTACGCTTTTAAAATTTCGTCTATAACCGACCATCCTTTCAAACCATTTATTTGTGATGCACCCATGTCCCAACTTCTTCTTAATCGTCCATCTATCTCTGCTCCGTTCTCACATAGGGTGAGACAGGAAGTGTCAGAATTATCTTCACCTTTTCAGACACCTACAAATAACCCTTTCCGACTTTTTACCACCGTGGCAGCTTCGCCCCGTGTCCTGCGATTTGTCGTTTTTAGCGATTGAAAAAAACGAGTACCCACAATTGTAATTCTTCAGCACTTCTGTTTTTTCAAGAGAAATACAAGTGTGCAGAATTTTTTAGCGACGCGTCAAAAACCCGCCCGTATGGTTTCCTGGCTGCGCACGGACCTGATTTTAGGGTATCCAAACCCCAAAAATCGAAAAACAGCATTTTTACGGCTGAAGCCTATGGAAAATTTCTGGTTTTAAAGCACATAGTTCATCATAAAATTCCCCAAATCCATCATCTTTACAGATTCCTTGAGTGCAGTACGTGCATTGTCATCTAAGCAGCTTTGTAAAAACCATGTTATTCATTTAGTTTACAAAACCATTATGTCAGCATATGCATTAAATCTTGAAGTGACCATATGCTGGGTGCCAGGTCACTCAGGTATCACCGGAAACGAGACAGCAGATCAAATGGCCGCTGCTGCTGCACTTGCAAACACAGTGGACATAACAACAATACCGTACACTGACCTTAAGTCACTCATTAGACAACACCTTCGCAATACATGGCAAGCACACTGGAATGAACAGGCAGACAACAAACTACACGTTATAAAGACAGTCTGGGAGCATACACCACTGACACACACAACAGGCACAATGAAGTTACCCTGGCTCGATTACGGATAGGCCACACGCATGCAACACACTCATACCTGCTCACGGGATTTCCAAGACCCTTGTGATAGGTGTGGAGATGGCCTATCCGTGATCCATGTGCTACTTCAATGTAAAGCACTCCACACAACACATTCCACTACACCCAGCATTGTTTTTAGGGGATGACCCCATGATTCCTGTACAACGCACCTTTAAGTTTCTTAGTGGCATCAAGTTTTTACACCTCGTTTCCTATCACGCGTAGTTGCTTTTAAACACGATTTTATGCCACGCACAATCACAAACCCGGCCTTTTACACCAGCCATCCTCATTGTCTTTTACTGAATTTATTTTTTTTTGTTGAACTTTTTTCCCTTTACGGTTACATCCTTCATACCTAACCACCGTTTTGGCGCTCTTTGCCCTCGTCGGCCTTGCGCCATAAAACACCAAACATCATCATCATCACAAAAAAAATGTGGTACCCGTTTATTTGATTTTTTTAATTTTGGAATTATGCGAGAATGGTTTTGGCCAGAATTTTATGGCATTTAGAAACGGGAGGTCCACTGCACCCATGTCAAACGCGGTTCTGGAGGCGCCGTTCTACTCTCCACCGCTTAAAAATGCTGTCAAAGGATGTCATAGCTAACACCTTATCATGTGATTCCGGTCTAGTATTAGCAATCGACATTAAAAAAGGCTTCGACTTCGTACTTTATGAGGCAGTTATCCCAGGCGCATGCAACTGAAGACTGTACGCCAAAGTCATTTGCCTTTGAGTGAGATTTCCTACGAGGCCGGCACTATCGATTACGAGTTGGTGGCACATTCGACCCAAAACCGAAAAGTGCGTCTGAGTACCTCAAGGCTGTGTTTATGGCCAACGCCATTTCTTCTCGTCATGGCTGACCTACTCCCAATTCTGGATGAGTTCAAGGCTGAAGTTTCACGATATATGCAGATGACGTCAGAGTTTGCAGGAAGGGAGGCTCAATAGGCCCACAAGAACAAGATATGCAGCAAAGTCTGAACACAATCTCTCCGTTCTTAACCGTGGTAGGACTCGCTTTATCTGAATAGATGGGTAGAGTGCAAATCCAAGAGCTACCTACTTCCCGCATTCTCAGTCTTGACATAGACAATGATGGGGGAGTCACCACGTGGCTCAACAAATTTACCGCCACGTGGAAAAGCACCCTTTAACCTGATCCCTCGGGTTACTTCAAAGAAGTGGGGTCCCGATGAACGCGTTCTTCGCATTTTGTTAACGGCCTGTTGATTCCAAAATGTGACGTACAGGTATAACGTCTAGAGTCCCAAAAAACAACAGTATTCGTTAGAATACCTTAACCGCGAAGCATTGTGGGTTTGTTTCTGGTCTTCATCTTAAAACAATGGTTTATATTCTCTACCTTCACTCAGGGATGAACACCATAGAAGACAGAGCAGAAAGGTTAGCAGACTCAACTACTACTCCTCGAAAGTACTCAAGCCAGCTGGGCCATTCCTCGTCAACTTAGTCACTCCCTGGACATGAAGCCTGCGATCTACCAATCGCCTGAACCATGGAAACAAATTGCCATTGTTGATTACCGGCCCATGCCAAAAAACAACTACAGCACAACCAACACGGCGCCAACGAACAGCAACGACGCACCTGAATGAGCACCAGCGTACCGACGATGACGAAGGGGTGCCACGATTTACACTGACGCAGCTCTTCAAGATTATCAGGTCGCCATAGCGGGTTACTGGGACATGACCAAAACTAAACCAGCCAGGGCACTCCATGGCCCCCATCTCTGAATTAGGCGGAACTGAGGGCCTTACTACTAGATACTGAAGAAGCGCACAGAATTGCCTTCCCAGACCCCACTGCGGCACCAACAACTTTTCTGCTCTATACGGACTCCAAAGAAGCCGTAAGAGAATGCGGGAAAATAACATGTCCAGTCGCACGTTTGCAAAAAATTCGTTCGGTCGCAAGATATCTTCGACAAGTCAGCCGCACAATTACAATTCTCCGGGTCCCTGGCCATAATGGCATACCGGGCAACGTGGAGGCACACAGGGACGCACAGAAGGTGCTTTGCAAACCGATAATTGCCAAAAGTCTCCGTCGCTACCTGCGAACTTATTCCCCGCTCTCCAAGCGTCGACACCTACATCTGCCTACATCTTTGGAGCTTCTGCCGACGAGTAGGAACGGGAAGAGAAAGAGGAAGTATGACTACGAGACATCTATTGCCGAAGCACGTGCTTGGCAAAGTGCCGAGCTTCAACTTACAATTTGATGTACTTCGACGTACAAATGGACGAGGAAAACAATATGAAGTGTGATTTTTGTTTCTGGGATTTATAAAACCTTGCAATTCAAACAACCAGTTGCGGTTTTTTTGCAAAATTAATAAAAGACATTGCATTAAAGTTTCCTTGTGCAACGAACACTCTTCGTCATCTTATTGTATTGTTGAGTATACATGTTTGTGGTTATATCAAATGACAGAAAATATTCAACACGCTTTCTTATCCGGGTACGAAAGGCCAATATTTCGGAGTCACAATAACGATAAATAGTAAACATAGCCCTCTTCACAGCCGAAATATTCTTGCTTGCTACCTCGAAAATTCCTTTTGATACGTTGGGCAGCGAGTGCCTTATGTCGGTTAAACGGGGGATTTGAGTTCTTGACGCATGATGATAAACCAATCAGTTTTAAAAAGAGGCGGTTAAGCTGCTTGACCGAAATTCATTTTGTGGGAGGAAAAACGTCTCGGCTACATTATTGAATATTCCAGCCGGAATAGCTCAAAGCACATAAAAATAGCCATATACATTGCTGAACATATTATTTTGGGGACCGTTGTATCCTCCAAGGTAATCACCATTTTGCTATAAATTACCACACCCGCAGAGTAAAATAGCATCTCCCGCGCAGGTTCTTTGTAGCACCGTAGTAAAAGTCGTAGATCAAATAGATCACCGATTGTTAAGTTGCTTGAGGTATGAACCTGGAACCTGGCTTTAATGAATTGACGCTATTCTTTTGTTGATAAATACAAATGGCATTTCTATCGTGAATGCAGCACGTTAGACATAAGTATTTATTACAAAGAGACAAAACTGACAATGGTCGTGGTGTTTAAATGGATGAGTTTAAGGTGTGTACCATATATTCTATTGCTTTCTTAATAATGGTCATCACAATTTTGCGGTAGATATTGTTGCGGGACGGAAGTGGCAATGTGGCACACCGATTTCGCCCTAGATCGACGACGACACAGCCTCCATCCCCTCCACAGAAAAAGTCCTTTATTAGGCGAGTGCTGTTCGTTCAGGCAGCGGCCTAGGGGTAGGACTTTAAGTAAAAAAATCTGTTTATACTCGAAACAGTAACTGCGTATATAGGTAAGTCTTTGTTGACCTATTGACATAATAAAGAAACTGCCATATTTGTGTATCACAGGCAGATTGCGCTCAGTTTCAACACGACGTGCACACGATTTCGCCCTAGTTCAAAACCAATTACTTTGACCTCAGCACTTTGAACACGTTGTTCTGTATGCACTCAAAAGAGTGTTTTTTGACATTTCTTCGTACCACGTTGCAAACATTGTCCTGCTAAAAAAGGCAAGCGTCAGTTATTTCACACCAGCTTTAAAGACATTGTAACATGCGTTTTCGTTGTTCAATATTAACTTACTAGTTTATTTTCCTTCATGGTTATATTAAGAAACAGGTACAATTATTTAGCCGTGTTTGCTTAGTTCCTTATATCTGTCGATGTTTTGACTACAGCGTAATTATTAATGCAAATGTAGCTAACTTTATAGGCAATATACAGGGTTATCGTAACAAGGTTATCAATTTTATGAATTTGGTGCTTTGATGTACGTGAAGGCCCTTTCTACGGTAAGGTTATGCGCCCAAGGGGACACATAATTATGTGATAATGGTTGATATCGTAGGCATACTTATCTACAATTGAATAATAACTGTTTTTCTCCTCTAGTAATTAGGTGCGTTGTATTGAAAAGTTAAACGCAATCGTGTTTCAACGGAGTTTTGTTTTTGTAGAATTCTTGTTGTGCATCCGTATTCCGAGATCGTAGTGCAAAGTTTAATTGGCATTTGCATGATCACGCATGCTATACAGTGAAGGCTGGCGCAAAGCTCCTGATTTGGTTCTGTGTTTCGGTGGTGGTTCCGAGTACTGATGATTGCGATAATGACACCCAAGACTGAAAGTGTGCCAGTTATCACTTCTGCCTATGCCTTCACTCCATGGCCACACTTAACACCGTACACCGCATGCACGTGACAAAAGCGAGGAGGTTTGCGCCGGTCTTCGCTGGCCAGCATGCCCAATGATGCGAGCGGCAATTAAACTTGCTGTTCTATATCTCAGAGTACGGATGCGATACAAGAATTCCACCTAAATATAGTTGCGTACAAACACAACTGCGTCCAACATTTCATTACAAATATGCCTGCTGGCTGCAGCAACTAAAAAGTTGATTATTCAATTTTGGTTAATTAGCCCCGACATCAATAATTACTACCTAATTTTCGGTCCCCCCGGGCGCATAACTTCAATGTAGAGGTGGTGTTCACGTAAATCTCAGCGTCTTTTTTTTAAAAAACGTGTCGACCTAATTTTGATCACCCTGTTTATTACACTGAAAGCTTCACCAAAACCGTAATTTTGGCGATCAGTGGTAAACCTCTAAAGACCAGGTGAGCGGCAAACACATCTATTAAACCAATACATTGTAAGGTGTTCTGCAAAAAATCAATTGAACATATTTTTATTTATAAGCAGGCGAAACGTGTCGCTATTGTTTTCTAATTAGGCGACCAGAATCGCATTTCAAACATTTATTAGCCATACACATCGATGCAAATAGTAGATATGGGCTCAGTTGCATTCTTCAGCCTTAAAGGCGCATCTCCTGTCTTTCAAATAAATGCCTGCTGCGTAAATACTGTATTCCAGAGCTAATTATTTGAAGGACCACGAATGTGTCATAAAACATTGATTATTTAAAATTTCACTTCAAAACTTTTTTACTACAAGCCCACTATCTGTGCCCTCCACAGAATACGTAAAACGTGCGTTATTCTGGCGGCCCTTCAACGTAACGTTTCTAGTTTTGGGGAAACCGTACAATCAACATCATTTTGAGTATTCAGATGCAGAGTTTTGATTTGACGTTGGAGGCGTTTATTTTTGGTTTCTGCGGTTGCAAGACCGTCGGTTGTGCTCGGTAGCATTGAAAACAATACATTTGATATTCCGTGCAACAGTTTTGTTTGCACGCAGCAGTTTTTAGGCATGGGAGAGCGGCAGTTGTAAGAGCTATTGTTTTACAAAAGAAGGTATTGCTTATTGTCTCCAGGTGAGCACATAAGCCGCAGCCTTAAAAGAATTCGTGGGTGCTCGCGCCTAACTTTCGCTTGATACAAACAATATGCCTTAAAATGTAAAGACGCAGACCGCTCCGATTTATCTTTGTTGTGTATATTGCGTAGGTCCTTTTGTAAAATTGGATCGACAGCGCGCTTTCGAGGACAAAGGTAGCGATCTAGTTGTCGCATCCTGTTTCTTCAGTACACACTGGTTGCCCTAATGAGTGGTTTATTATATTATTCTTGTGAGCAACATTGGTTTCGGAATCGTTATTTCGAGTTTACAATACATGAACATTAATAAATTATATGATGATGTGTAGCACATATATAAACAAAACTCTCAAGGTTTTGGGTCCTCTTGGTGGTTGGCCAGAGCTGCTACTTCGCCGGCTAGATACTCATGAAAATGACACCGCCGACTCTTTGAATATACTGGAGAAAAGGATATTAAACATGTGATACAATAGCTCGTTTCTATCCATCAACCAACAAAACAAACAATATTTACATGTACGGCATGACTGCGCTGTTCTCAAAGCTCGTCATAAAAGGTGCGCTGGACGAGGATTCCCTCTCACATGTGCTAGAGTCTTCCAAACTGCCAAACATAACTCTCTCTTAATTTATAGGAAGCAGTTCTCGTGACACGTTTACGATAACCACTACTAACCCACCCTTTTTGGCAACTCCTCTTGAGCTAAGAGCAGCCACACAGACTCACAAACGTAGTCTATCTGATGGCCTGGTATATATCTGTATATTTAAAGCCCTGGCCGTCCTTTGACTCTTTAGTTGTCAAACCTGGACCGAAGAATGTCAAACTATGCGGTGGTTTGCGTCACTCATCTGCTCCTTCCTTGCTTCCAGTACGCCACTCCGGCATAGTGAGGGAAATCGTGCCTCGATTGATTCTGTGATATCGCGAAAACATGTGAAAGATTTGTTCTATATATATTAAAACTTCGCACTTCTCTTTAGAATTACCACCGTGCAGGCTACTGAAACTAATAAACCATAACGTTTTAATTTATTTGATACACAATTCAAAGGGCTGGGTGGTGATACAATAAAAAATGTAAACGCATTCGCATAAGCCAAATGCTTTGCGAAGCCCGTGTCAGTGTATGTATTAGGATGAGCAGTTCACGCGAACAAAAGAGGCAGTGAGGTAAATGGGTTCAGGCGATAGCTATAATATGTCTTTAAAAGCGACTGATTCTTTAAGTAGGAAATAATAAAAATGGTCTTCGAGATTGGTTTCTTGGAGTATGTGTCAAAAACCAAAATCATAAAGAAAAAGCGTGACAAATCACTTATCCAAATGCCGTTGCATTAGATATTCTTTGCTTGCTTGCTTCTTTTACCTTTGCCAACAGACATCTCCAATTACCAATAGCTTCGACAATTTGTATCTAGGCTAGCTGTATACTTGCATTGATAAGGCAAAAAATAACATCACAAAATGGATGCTGCGAAGTTCTGATTGCGCCAGACAAAGCAGCAAGGCCTACTTACCGCAGAAAGACATTTAGCAAAACCCATTAGGCCTTAATGAGTAAGGGGATTTTTGAAGACATGTAATAAATCTGGCAGACTTTGGATGGCAGAAAAAGAGGAAGTGCTCATTACCATAGGCTATGTCCACAAATTTATTGCAAAAAATGAGCTGCACTGTGGTCAGAAGAAGCCGTTCATCGCACAGATCTGCAATACTTGACCAAGTCACCGCTTTCCGCCCACCAAATAAGGGAGCAATAAAAGATAAATTTGAGTGTATTTGCAGATAACGAGTCATGCAAATTCTTGTTTTTGCACAGCCGAATTCCTAGTTTCAACAGATCTGTGCGAAAAGCTTGTATCTGCTTTATGGCTCTCTGCAACTGGTGTGTCAAATACAGTTAAGTGCGAAATATGTGTTTTTGTTTCTATTTATTGTTTAAGAAATAAATTTTAAAGAGACCTCATATTTTTTAGGGGTATGAAGCTTTTATGCGGGGGTAATTTTGCTCTGTTCCGTCTTGACAGCTTTATTGTTCGCTTCTACTTCTGCTGCTCGGTGTAGTGGGGGCTGTCGGGGCAAGCTTCATCCCTTTGGTGGATCTGTGCGTCGAGGTCGCTGTCCTGCGCAATCTCCTCCTGAAGCCTGTGCCAGCCTCTCTTGGCGATGTAGTCACCGTACTCCGCGACGAGAACCGGCTTCTGCGTCAGTACAGCGTGGATGTGAGTGGCCAGCGGGTTGCATTCGTCGCTTCCCTGCGTATTGAGGTTACTGCCGCCTTCCTCGCCTGCATCCCAGAAGTCTGCTAACCTTGCCATTTTGCCGGTGACATCGCCGCACTCTAGCCTCCTTACATGGTCGTAGTTTGCCGCAGCCTCCACCAGCCAAGGCGTCTCCCTTCTGCCATCTACGAAAGCTTCGGCATTCGTAGAACGCTTCAGCAGGCTAACAGGTACTGCATTGAGCTCTTTGGGTGCCCCTTCGGACTACTTCTTGCTTCCGCCTCAACGGTCCGACACGGCGTGTAATGGCCCGCCGACGAACTTACAGGTGAAAAGGATCACTCCTCGCGTGGTTCTATCAAAAGCTTCTGAGTTGGTTGTGGTACAGTGACCACCGATCTCCGGGCCATCTTTGTTTCAAAATTGTCGGCGAACACAACTTTTCAACAGTTGGCCGAATTGTGACTGTGCAAGTCACGCGATAATCGTACAAAAGCTTTAGGACCAAGTAGGACTGAGAAATAAGCAACATAAAATGTAAGCACAACAGTCTTTACATGTACTATCAAAACTATCGTGGTCTACGTAATAAATCCCCCGAATTTCTGGTAAATGTTGTGTGTTCTAAATTTCCTGCTATTGCCATTAGTGAAACTTGACTATGCTGTGATATCTCCTCTTCCGACCATTTTCCTCTGAGCTATGATAACTTTAGAAGCGACTAAAGGTAACCTGGTCAAAGAAAAAGGGTGGCTCTATTCTCATAGCCGTTGAGCGCTCAGTGGAAAGCGTCCGGCGTTCTGCCCTCGGTTTTTCAGCAAGGAGTTTTCTCGGGTCAATCCGCGGTTACAAATCTTGCAAGCGTTATGACAGCAGCTTCGGCTAAAGTTTAGAAAACGGCCAGTTGCACATCATGTATTTTGGCCAGAATAAGGCGTTTGGTGTGGGTATCCATAAATTATTACAGGCTTACCGCGTCCACTGTAGATGCATCCCTCTATCCTTTGTCGAATTATCTCCTTCACCGGCCCTTTTACGTACATGTAAGCCACAAAAAGTCTGGTGTTTACGCTGCAACAAGCGGTGTACCTAAAGGTTCCTGTTGCGCCCACTTTTGTTTTCTATTTTTATCAATGATGCATCAACAGTGACAACAAAATCTTCATGTCTCCTGTATGCTGATGATGTCCAACAATTTAGGGACATTAGCGGTGTTCAGGACTGCAATGCCTTGCAGAGTGATATGTCCTAATTATCGGTGTGGTACCGCAAAAACTATCTAGTTTTGACCCTGCAAAAACAAAGGTTATCACGTACAGCCGGAAATCCCGTCGCTACGGTTTTCCTACAGTATTTAGGGAGGTTCTTTGCAAAGGGATAAAGATGTTAGGAACGTCGGGGTAGTCTTCGACAGTAACGTTTCTCTTTCTCCTCACATTTGGCGTACCTCCCGGCGAGCACTCTGAAGCCTTGAAAATGTGTTTCTCATTTCCAAGGAATTTTCTTCCCCCGATCCATTTGTAAAGCTATATAACACAATACGTACTCATCAGATAGAATAGGCTTCTGTTCTCAGGATCGGCTTCTCCATGTGTAGTAGTGAATTAAATTAAAGTGTACAGAGGGGAGTTCATATCCCTGTATAAGCGCCTTCATCACAGTAACAGCCGGGGTCCTCATTCTGACTTACGGAAAGTTCCTTCTCTCCTTTACTTGGACTGCAGACTTGTGGGTGCAAACGTTACGCTCCGTCAGAAAATTGTTTATGGTGAACTTTCCGTGCAGATTTGCCTAACTGTCGGGAGTTTAGTGTTCCACAAAGTCCTACCAGGTGTAATCGGCCGTTCTTCACCTCTACGTGTAACTATAGACCCTCTCCTGTCCGCCGAATGCAGAATTCTTGCAACCTCTTTACTGAACACCTTGAGATCTCTCAAAATTCCTGTAAAATTTTCTGTAATACACTTTTCACTACCTTATGATAAACGTCTATGACGTCTCTGTCGTTCTTTTTTTCTCTCGATTGCTGGAATTTAGTTACTACACTGTTCTGTTTAACCGACTGATAGTTGCGGATTTTTAAAACTGTTCTCTTTAGATTATTCGCTTAGCATTTGTCTCTTTTCTCTTGCCATTGCTTTTGTCGTTTTATTGGAAACCTTTGTTGCTAAGCTTGTTGTGTGGTCGTTACAACAAGCTGAGCAACCAAGGCGTCCTTTTTTGTTTTTCATTTGTACACAGCTTCCACTCCACCTGTGTTTTATACATTTTCTTTCTGTCATTCTTACTACTTCAATTTTTGTCTGTATTGTGGCTTGTTTGTTTATTGCAATATGTTTTTTTTTAATTTCGTTTTTTATATAACTATCTGTGCGCCAGCACTCGGGCCTTTGGCTGTTCCTGGCCACGTAAATACACACGTTTAATTATTACTGCCATTGCTATAATTATAATAATTATTGTTATTATTATTAAAACTAATACTGTTATTATTATTAATATTCTTATTTTAGATGTACACGCTTCTTTGGTGGGTCTTATACGTTGTTATCTCAAGGAGCGATATTGCTATGTAAGTGTTAACGGTCAAACATCATTTAGGTACAAAGCAACCAGTGGTGTACCCCAAGGCTCCGTTCTGGGTCCCCTTCTTTTTTCCATTTTCATTAACGATGTTGCTTCTGCCATTCAAAATTCTTCTTTTTTGTTGTATGCTGATGATATAAAAATCTTTAGAGAAGTGCGTAGTGTTCAGGACTGTAATTCTCTTCAGGTTGATATTGTGTCATTCCATCGTTGGTGCAGCAAAAACGACCTTATTTTGAACCCTTCAAAAACTAAAGTTGTCTCCTATAGTAGAAAAACTCAACAACTGCAATACCCTTATGAAATTGCAGGCACCACACTGCCGAGGGTGACCGAAATTCGGGACTTGGGAGTACTGTTTGATTCGCCTCTGACTTTCTCTTCCCACATTGCACAAATTACCCGTCGGTCTCTTCGTTGTCTGGGTGCTGTTTGCAGGTATTCTAGAGAGTTTAAAGGTCCGCTTCCTTTCTTAAAGTTATATTCGGCTCTCTGCTTACCTCTTCTTGAATACGGGTCTGTTGTCTGGAATGGAACTTGCAAGTCCAATAGTGACCGTATCGAAAGGGTTCAAAATAAGTTCCTTTCTATCTTTAAGCACCGCTTCCGTCATGTGCAAGACGACGCAAACGGCATCATGTCTCTTCTGAAAAGCATTCCTTCCCTTCGGTGTCGACGAATGCGAGCTGATATTATCTTTCCTATAAACTTCTTCATGGTAATATTTTGTGTGACGATTTGGTTACACTTATCAATGTCAATTTGCCAAATAAACTTTTCAGAAAATTTCCAGCTTTCAGACCAGTTGCTCTAAATAGCCGACGCTCGTCCATCTGCCGAATACAATGTGCATATAATGAATATTCCGTTCGGCTTGATATATTCCAGAGCTCCTTTACTTTGTTCTCTAATGAGTTGAACACTGTTGTAGCTTAAGTCCTTTATGTCATTCCAAATTTATGTACCCTATGTATTATGTGCAAACTGTTCTTGCTTGCTTTTCACTTTTCTTGTTTTGTGTTTCTTGAATAGTTGTACGTTTTTAGTGTCAGTGTTGGTAATGCTGAAGCTTTTCCCCCCTTTTTTTTGGAACTTCCTAATATGTTGTTAGAAAACCTTGGCTATATACGTATACTCTCTGTCATTTTGATTCAATATTTGCTTGTATAGTTCCTATTTTTCACATCTACTGAACGTTTCGCTGGCCGAGTGGCATGGCTTGCAACACTAAGCCTGCCTTTTCTTTATTCACTTTCTGTTCTTTTTTTTCCTTTTTTGCTTTCTAAGATTTCTGTAACTATTTTTACTTTATTGTTTATGTCATACATAGTTTGTGTATGTTGTCTTGTCTTAATTGTAGTGTTTTTTTTTGTATGGTGTACCAGTACCAAGACCCTAGGGTTGTTCCTGGGCACCGAAAATAAAGGTTGATTGATTGATTGATTGATTATTAATATTATTCGTTCCTAAACTTTTTAGGCACTTTGTATTCCGCAACTTGAATATGCCTCTGTCATTTGAAATGGAACCTGCATATCTATTTGTCAACGTCTAGAGCGTGCACAGACCAAATTTTTATCAATATTTGTGCATCGTTTTTCCTCTGATCCTCTCCCGATAACCGTCTCTAATTTACCGGCGAATCCGCTCAGACCTTGCTTTCGTATACAAACTGCTTCAAGGTACAATTCCATGCCCGGAACTGCTTGCAGCAATCGGTATTCGTGTTCCGCGGTACGACCGTGATCTTATAGAGCAGATGTTTATGACAGCACTTCTGCTATATCAAGCAACACAAAACATAATAGGCGCAGTCATGTTTCGGGTTACAGAGTGAACTTTCCTGAAATGAACTGCTTCTGGACGTGGTAAGTATAGCTCTCAAGAAAGCCCAATCAAATTTCCTCCCAGTGACGTACCGATCAGAACTACACGATCCGTTTGAGTGGCCAATGCTTTATCTGTAGGAATTGGGTGATTTTCGCTGTTTTTGCATGTCCCTAAACCTGACGGTTCTTAAAAGTGGTGGTTTGAAATGCTTGACTACCTGTCATTCTCGGAGGGGAACACCTTGGCTATGGTGCCCTGCTACCTAATGAGAATGATATGAAGAAAAAAACAAACAATAGCAAAATACCCTGCCAAAGATATTCGGTCTGTTGCAATGTTGAAGGTTCAACACCCCCCTCTTTTCATTGCCGGTGAGCTCTGTAAAAGCATTTCTGCAGAACAACCAGAATAAGAGACAGAAAGCAAATCTTTTTGTTAGAAGAATTGTATATTGTTAAGATTTCCAAATCGCAGCTCGGTGCACAAAAACATTGCACATCTACTATTCTTTTGGCTAAGACCAAAAAAGGTTCAGCATACAGAGAAATTTTTCAGCCTTAAGGTTTCTAGCACACTGTTTTTGCATTGCGAAAATGTATCTCGCACCTTTCCGTTGGAGCATCTTGATATGAGCCTTTCTTATTCTTGAAAAACAATTGTTTGCGTTAGACATAGCGCTATTTGTTTGGACGATTGTTTGCTAAACACGAGTAAGCAACAAGTTGCGAACAACAATACCTTCAAAAAAGAAGACCACTAATTCTGTCCGAAGCAACGGGAAAGTTCCGACATACGAAAAAAGCAATTTATGGCGTCACAAAATGTTTTCTTAATTTTTGCAATTATTCCTGTCTTGCTTTTTCTACAACAAGCATCCTACTGTTTTACAATCTTTTGCGCTCTGACAGGTTTTTAAAGGATGAGCTGAACACCGTACCTTAGTTCACAAGGGCCGCAATATGGCTGGCGGGCGGTGTTTCTCTTTTAAAAAATTGAAGTACAAACAGCAGTTTTATAAATTTTGTGCCGTGCATGTGCGGTACTTCCATCGCTGAGAAGTATCCAAACAATAAAAATGCAACTGACAAACATGGTAACACCTATTACAATCTCATAAAATGTTTGAGGTTTCTTTTCGGTGCCGTCTTCTCGGACGGAAGACATTCGGGACCCGTCTTATTCAGCGACTGTATCCACACGGAACATTCAATTTTTGTTAAACTTTATTAGGCAATGTCATTTTTATTCGCGCATAAGTACATTTTCCACATTGTGTGCATCCACCGTCTGTGGGCCTGTCCTCAAGGTCTCTTCCCGCCATAGTTAATTAAACCTCTAGGAGTGAGCACTGCCCACCTCGGACGCACAAATTTAAACAGTTCTGCTTACCCGAAGTGCGAACGTCGCCACTGGCCTCAAACCGTCGGTCACACCAGTTCCTTAAATCACCCTAAAGTGCCATAAAGGGATTTCTCTTCGTCTTATTTTTTTCTCGAGGCGTTGCGTAGGTGCTACTTCCCGGACTTAGATTTCAGCTTGTGACTTCGGATCAGCTTTGGCTGAGTTTTAGGAGCTCATTACGCAGCAGCGTTTTTCGAAGCACGCCTTCCTGCAGCCACCGCTTATGTGTCAAAAGAAAAGAGGTCAGGTTAGTATGCTTTGTAAATATGATAACCATGTGAGCAGCCTGGCTGCTAGGGCATTGAATTATTTTTAAATTGCAAACTTAGCTGTTTGTGGTGTGCCTGTCAGTCTGGATGGGGAATTCCTGGCTCGAGCCAGCGGGCCATGCAAAGGCGCAGATCAGACCAGTTTGCTGATGCAGAACTCCGTTAGGAAAAATGAGTAGGGTCCGCAATTGTGGCCCCAACTTTGTCCACTCCAGATAAGCCTCGGCTAAGGAAGCTCTGATTAGTCCCTCCTCGCAGCTCTTCTCCACTCTGCGTCTCTCCGCTGTAATGTTTTGATTGTCATACTGCGATTTTCGCTTTCACCGTTATTTTTTCTCTTCATTCATTTTGCTATAAACTTCACCCGTTCTCTTTATTGTCTGTGCCGGCCGTCGGCTCGGCGTCAGCGGAGCCTAATCTGATGAATTTGTTTTTAACACACCCCCTAGTTGCCCGCAGCATGTCTCCTACTGAACGGGTTTACGAAACTTGATATTAGGTACTTTTGCCTGTCAATTTGAATCCAATATATACCCGACTTGAGAATTAGTAACGTCTCGTGTCCAAATGAATTTTGATATTTGCAAACAATATAACTTATACTATAGTAATTTTGGTCCTGACTCTAACAAACGTAATTACCCTGTCTGTGGGGAGAGCAATCTTTTCGAATATATCTGCTTTTTACATTAAAGCGGAACCTGGTAGAGACATATTAACTCAGAGTGCTGCGTAATGACTTTGGGCGCATCTTTACAAGACTGTGCACACTATGTTCACGTAATATCACAGGCACTTTGAAAATTTATAAACTGTGTACACTAAGTTCACGTACCACCACCCGACCTTAGAAAAATAAAAAATAAAAGCCAACGTTCAGCTACCCGGTATTTGTTGTCAAATCATTTGTTGGTGAATATTCGATAAACTACAAGAGAGCTTCAGGCTCTTTTAGATCTTATAGCGTGGAGAATTAATGTCTATTTACTGCTGCCTATGCTCTTTTTGGCCGCCGTGGCGTCCTAGCAGTAAATGTCGGAAGGCGTGCGACAATGGGTCAGGATTTTTACGTTATTGCTGGGGAGAAATGTTTGTTTAGCGATTGCACAGATTATAATGTGGCAAGCTGTAGCTAACGGGCAGAAGTCGCTTTTCCTAACGCTTGGTAAACCCGCTCGCCCTGCTTCTCAAAATATTTGCACTAGGCTACGCACCCCCCCGATTCCAAGAGCTGCTATGGTGAATCAGCTGGAAGGCAAAATACATTTATGACGCACGGGTGTAAGATTATCCTCAACCATAGACGTACGGCCTAAACTAAAACCACCTTTGTAAACACACAAGCCCTAGTTGACACTGGGAGAAAAAAATCTCGAGTAGCGGTCGTCAGTTTCTTTGAATATTTTACTAACCACGTCATTTAAATACGAGGTTACATTTTTCAGTCGGGAGGGAAAAAAAGGGTTTGTGCTGTGCATTTTTTTTGTGCAACAAACTGATTCGCGATGAAGCGCTGTATTATCTTGTTGGTTCATCTTAGTTTGCAGCTTTCTCAAATGAGAAATTTATTGCGCCGTTCTCGGTGTGTGTAACATATAATTTTGCATCCCTGTAACAGTAAACTAGAAATATAGCGAAATTATTAAAGTAAGTATTATTGCTTTCCTCCTTACCGGGTAATGTGCTTGCCGTGGTCAGTTATACACCTGCGCAGGCTGGACAATATAGCTGTTTTCCAAGCTATTAAACCAATAAATTGGGAGGTGTCTTGTTGAAACTTGTTGAATGCATTTTTTTGAGCCAGAGAACCATCTCGTTGAATCAGTTAGCTGTGAAGAATTGTTTTTCAACTAGTCCATTGCTATATACACACCTGGAAGTAGTTGGCGAGAGCTTCAATACAAGGTTAGGGGTGAAACTGTCACTGCCTTGAAATATTTTTCTTGTTTTGTTTCACAAAGCAGTCATCTCCCACAACGGTCGTAGACAATGTTACCCTTATAATGGTCTATCAAATTCAACTTCGAACCAACAATCACCCGAATTCGCTCTCGTTTTTGTGCGCAGTACCGGCGAAATGTAAACAACTCATGCGACATCTCAAGGAAACTTTCAACTTTGGGGGAAGGGGTGCCTTCAAGCGCCTATAAAATTTATAATAAATAGTTTATGGCATTCAAGAATATTCTCAAATGGCCTTGGCAGCGTTTCAAAGTGCACCTTTTTATTTACATATAGTTTTTCTTTGGCAACGGCAGTCTTTACATAGAAGAGCGGCCCTTTTTGAAGAACAACACTATTACAAAACAAGACCAGGCCTGGTTTGCAAGCCGCAGATAGAAACGTTTTGACCTAGAAAAAGCTACAATTCAAGCATTGAAGTGACTATCATCCGCTTTATCAATGGGATAAATCAAACTTTATTTCTAAAAAACGTTCCGAGGTTTTCAGCTGGTGTGGCATGTTGCGCAGGAAAACTTTTCAGATACGTACAAAAGTTTTGTTGAGTTGCAAAGGGTGTTGGGTTTTGCCTAGCAACCCCTCTAGCAACACTGGCAGCCGCAAATCTTGAATAACTCGACAGCGTTTCCTGAAGATTTCAAGAGTGCAAAATTCTGGGCCTGTTGGTTCATACTGTGCAAACGAACCATCGAAAAAAGACGCATTACACTAGAAGGAGCGCAAACACTTCGCTGGACTAACAACTAGTTTATTTCAGAAAATAAAAGATTTTTGGGTGATTCTCGCTCACGTGCACACTTTGGCCAACGTGAAGAAACTTCGTTGCGTAGATAAAAACATATTCTCTATCCATTATATCACGCAGCGATCGCCTCAACAATTCTCCATATTTTTTCGTGTTAAAAATGCCTCGAGTAGATCGCGCTCGCGTCTCGATTTTCTCCGGCCTACAGTGCTGGCGAGGTGAAAGTGGGAAGTACAATCGTGGCAATTTTTTAAGTGTAAAGCTAAATTGCTAGCCGCGCCTGATCCCAAGGTTGGATAGTGCGCACCCATAAAAGGTGCGCACCACCTCCAAACAAATTGAATACCCCTACGGATTAACATGCTTTAACGGATATCCTCTTGGCGTGTTCCTAAGTTGAACACAATACGTACGTCAAAACCTGGGCTTACCCCACCTTTAGCGTATAATTCGGGAGGTGTCCCCCTTAAAAATGTCTTATCCTTGTCTCTTCAAGCAAGTTTTTTTTTTCAGATTTATTATCACCAATTCAGGGAACAATTTAGGTTACTTTAATTTACATTGATTATGAAAGAACGTTGGCTTCGGTGCAACGACGCTATGCTGCCCAACTAAAAATCATCGACCAGAATGCCGACGTTTTAATGTACGAGCACCCACCCGCAAAAGGCCGCCCGCGTTCTCTTGCCCATGCATCTGACAAACAGGTGTTCTGCGTCGTACTCTGCAACGCTTGTCGCAGAGGTGCCGAACTTACTTAAGGGTTGCTGGTGGGTAATGCCAACGTGGCTCAATGGTGCAGCCTCCGTGAAAATTTTCTCCGAATCATATTTCAGATTTCCTGTACCCTGAGTTTGACTATTTCTTTAGATTGACTACGAAGTTGTTCTTCACGGGAACGTCAGAACACAAAACAGCGCACCATGTCCAAAGTCATTGATCTGGTTTACCTGAAGCCTTTCTGGGCCAGATAATGAAAGGAATGTTGTTTGAGGAACCGCCTTTTTCAACAGCACCTTACAACCCCGGCACATTATATCTCGCTGTAAGCTCAGCACGGGCGTACTTCTTCGATGAATAGGTATGCTCTGTTGCTGAGCTGCTATAACAACCAGAGACCAACCACAGTAGATTGAACCTACAGCGGAGCCGTAAGAGACACTACTGCTCATCTCAAACACTGGTTCTCTGTCTTGGTCTGCCCGGCTCAATTATTCAATCAATCAATTATTCAATCAATCAATCAATCAATCAATCAATCAATCAATCAAATCAATCAATCAATCAATCAATCAATCAATCAACCAACCAAATAATCAACCAATACAGCAATCGATCAATCAATCAATCAATTAAACAATCAAACACTCTTTCATTCGAAGAAAGCAAAAAATTGTGTGCTACAGGGACAGAGACTAAAGGCTAAATAGCCTGACGAGGGCTCTGTCCCTCTGCGGTTCAACAGCGTTGCGTGTACATTTTATGCAAACGATATAGCAGTTCGACTACAGAGCAAGTACAGAGCAACAGTACAGAGCAAGCTTGCCAAAAAAACTAAAGCAACTTGTCTATAGTTGATGACAGGGTAAGAATGCAGCTCCGCCCACAAGCGTTGTTTGGCCGCTAGCTGACTCTCCACGGTTTAGAAAAAATAGTTCTTTATATTCCAGCTGTTTATACCCATGATTACTAATATGAGCGGCTGACAGTATAACCATCTGATTATAATGTCGTTTATATATGTTTCATTCCGAAGAATGAATGATTTTCACAGGAAAAAGAAAAAGTCGTCCTCATTGAAGACTGGCTCAGGAAAAAAAAAAATTACTCACTAAAACAAAGGTTATTCTTGATAGAAACTATTCCGGTGTATTTTATGCTTAAATCAAAGCTATCTGTGATTGTTTTACTGTTAGACAACAGAAATAAACATATAAACAACGCGCACACGATTTTTGGGTCTGAATAGTTCGAATTTCGACCGCTGCACGTCGCCGACGTCGCTTAGCCGTCGTCTGCTTGGAGAAACATAATAAAATAATGGTCGTCGTTATTTTTTGTCGGGCTCGTCGCAGTTCGACTATTTCTTCACTTCGCGTGTGCAATCATTGTCAAGAAATGTAGTCGGTACAATATCTTCCACAGCCATCATCACCGCTAAATCAAGCGTCGTAAACGCAGGGTGGAAGAAAGGGGCGGTTCGTCGCCGCAATGGCTGGATGCAGTGCACGGACTGTGTAAGCCCAGGGTGAAAAGGAAACCAGCGGCGAAAATTCATCGGTGTCTTTCAGAAATCGGCCGCGATATCAACGGGCCACGCATTGTTCTATGCGACTGTTTCGAACGTAGTGACGCACTGCAAACACCTATCGCGGCGACGCACGTAACCGTGGAGGTCGCGATGCCGCAGAAGGTGTCCTGCCTTGCGAAATCAGCTGTAGGTGCGAAGAAACAAGCGTTATTTTATTCCGCTTAAACGAGACAAACACCGTATGGCGCGAGCAGAGAACTGCGGGATGTGAAACGTTACAAGACTAACATTTCTACTTCACGAGACACGCGAGTGGCAAGACGCTCTACGTCAGTTGGTTAGATTGACAGTATACAGTGTCATGCTTTCAATCCAGGCGACCATTTCCGAGGTGTTTCCCGGCGATGTAATAAAAGAGCTGCCGGCGTTTTTTTAGTGTCATATCCCCACCCCGCAGTTGACAGTGGAATGATAAGGCCGAGAACCCCAACTGACGCTGAAAATTGATAGCAAAACACCCTTAAGCACTAGCAGCCGCCTAAAAAAATTACTGTTGCGAGCTTTTATGGAAAAAAAACGAATAGTGACCTACAAATGCATCCGTCCGAAGTTCGTTTCCAAGTTGTGCTACATTCAACTTTCATTGGCTTTACACTGATGTGCAGCAGCCTACCGTGAAGATATTTTTATTGTTGATGAGGCTTTTGAAATAGCATACATAAAGAAAATATTCGGTTCAACATGTAGTTGCTTTGCAGCCATGTCATGTCAAGCTTTTGTGGAAGCATTTTAATTTCTGATAATCTTCCCGAAGCCAATAATCTTCCCCTATGTACACCAAACAGTGACGTCGAACACTGACTGCCCCATACGAAACCTGAACGAACAGCTATACAAGTGCACTCAATTCTTACTGCACCTATTTAGACAACCACACTCAACAGGCCCAATAATATGAGTATGAACGTGAGATCTAAGTGAATTATTTAAAAATGTGCCGACATCTCCATGCAAGCATTTCCATTTTATCCACTTCTGCAACCAATCAGAGCACCAAACTGGAACAGGGAGAAGAAATATTTAATTCTCACTGCCCCTTGTCAAGGTGTCATGGGCTACTGCACAAGCATTTTCTATTCTTACCACACTTTCCAGCCAGCAGCAGCAAAGTGGCACCCTGAAAGCCTGACATTGGATCCATTTTGATTTGCTGCACCAGTTTTTTCAATGCCTAATGCAGCTTTAAAGCCAAAAGCAACAGTGTGTACGTGAAAAGCAGTGACTTCACAGCGTGAAGGTGTGGCATGAATTCATTCTAACGTACTACATAAGCATCTTCAACTCTCACCACAACTTCATGGCTAAAAACTACAATGTGTGTGCGAGAGAAGCAGCGATTTCATAGCCTGAAAGTGTGGCATGAATTTATTCTAACGTACTATGTAAGTGTCTTCAACCCTCACCACAACTTCATGGCTAGAAGCTACAATGTGTGCATAAAAAGCAGCGACATCACAGCTTGAAGGAACGTATTTTATTAGAGCTTTCACTTCTTACCATAGCTTTCTAGTCAGAAGGAACAGTTCAACCTTGCAAAGGAGTTACATAGCATCTTGAAGAAGTGACGTAAAATCGTTGCGACCTGCTGAGTACGTTTTCCAATTTTTACTGCGTCTGAACCAGCTGGAAGCAACAGTGCGCACAGAAAGCAGCGACATGACACTCTGGAGGCCTGAAGTTAAAACCCTTTTGATATGCCGCATCACTGCTTTCTATTATTCTTGCAGCTGTATAACCAGAATCAACAGTGCATGCTTGAAAAGTATGAACATAGCATTCTGAAGGGGTGACATACCTCATTTCTACCTGATACACAAGTGTTAGCAATTATTACTGCAGCTCTTCAACCTGAACCACCTTCAGTCACTGTTTGAAGGCTCTCCACAGTTGCTGGAACAATAAAAACATCTAAAAGTGGGAAGCGGTGTTGAATCTAAATTAAAGTATGCTCCATGATAAGACGCTCAAACATGTCCTCCACTCTGTATAATAACAGTCTATCATGACAGAGACACTGGAAATCTGAATGTCTGCCAATACACTGTAACCCCTTTGTTGAAACTTAAACTGCACAAGCACCAAAATGCAATCATTAAACTACAGCCATCACTATGAAACACAGCTGCAATAGACAAATTTTTATAACTCATAAAGCCCATCACACAAACTGCATGAAAATAAAGGGAAGATAAACTATTGGTTCATTCCTACTAAACGCATTCAGCTATTTCAAAACAACTTTAACAGCTCACGACACTTATGAGAAATTCCACACTGCACACGAAATACGCAGCCTCAGTACATGCATAGTCAGTTTCTCTGATGCCACTTAGTGTAGCGATGGGAACATACGCACCATAAGCTTAGCAGGCATAATAAAAAGCTGCGCGCGTGTGTATTTTTGGCAATGTATAAAAAACTACGTGGTCATGTTGCGGGGCCACACATTTCCGGCTTCCTTCAACGACGTGGTTCAAACAAAATCCCGCAATCATGCAGTTTCGATGTTGATTTAGCCCTCTTATACGTTTCAAAAATGCTACTGATGATTACGACCAACCAATGAGTCAAGAAACGAAACGCAACCACATTTGATTACCTCAACAATACTCGCACTCGTTCATACTTTTGTATGTTCGATAATGTGCCCATTGGCACAAACAGAACGCCATAGGCACCCGTCTCTCGCAGGAAGGCAGGTTCATACCGATTTTCTTAAAGCTACCCCCAGTCTCGGATAATTGTGCACGAACGTTTACTTCTTCGCGAGTCTCTGCAATAATGGTTTAATCATACCTGTTTACGCCAGGGGGAAAAAAACGCCACACCGCTGCTCCGTTCGTACCCCGGCAGGCTAAAGCAATGCGCGAATCGGCAAGGAAAGATACCTTACATTGTAAGATTTGGCAATCGTCTTAATAACGTGTTCGGCTGTACGAGCGGCCGTATCCGGCCAAAAAACACGCCGCACACGTTTGCACGATCCGCGTCGGGCCGGACGGACACCACGTAGGCCTGCGCTCAACATCGGGCGCAGCCTACGCTCACAGCAACAAACGAAAACGCTTGCAACTTGTCACCGCTACTGCCGTAGACGAAAGCAAATCGCATTATTTCTTCACAAAGGTTGCGTTACACCGACACAATTTCCACAATCACACCAGCAACAGATGCAGCTTCGACGCTTTGCCGTTCTCAGATCGAGTTCGTTGACGACGTTCCGAGTATACCTAAAGCAGCCCACCAGTGCCGCCACGATTTCCTCACGTACGTACAAACCACGACGCGGCAAGACACACACGGGACAGGTGACGATAAGCGGCTTCTTGATGCACTACAGCACATTCGTAACACAAATCGCCTACAGAGCTGTTGGTTCTCGGCAACCTCGTTGTCGCTCGACAGCGCAGCAGCGGTGGGGAAGCGAGCGCGGCCATACTGGAAGTAGTTCTCCTTTCAAACGTACGTCGCAGGCGTCACACAAAT
Source organism: Haemaphysalis longicornis (assembly GCA_013339765.2). NCBI lineage: Eukaryota > Metazoa > Arthropoda > Arachnida > Ixodida > Ixodidae > Haemaphysalis > Haemaphysalis longicornis. Next base: position 6,798,014 of record CM023458.1, read on the forward strand.
GGCGAGACGCCATTGGTTGCGGATGAACACAAAATCCCTTTGATCTTGAAAAGCCGCTGCAGAGTTAAGCTGTCACCAACTATAGTAAACGAACATCAAGAAATAAATACATCCGAATGTATACGAGCAAGTTCACAACATAATACAAAGGAGCTCATGCAACCGATACCATAAAAAAAAAAACGCTTACAACTGATCAAATTGTCACACCAAAAGTACATGCATTTCACAAGACACAGTGTATAATTATACACATGTGCATAATGTTTCGCTAAGCACGGTAACGCCATTCAGAAAAATCAACAAAGCGCGAAAAACAAACCTGGAAATTTCAGCTAGATCGCGTGAACAAAAAATGGCAGGCAATATCAATTGGTATAGCGGAGACCCAGTGACAGAAATACATTTTTAATGTGATATTAAACGCGCTTACCGAACGCGTCAAGTCTATTTCACCATTTAATTTATTACGAATAAAAAGTCTATGATATCAGGTTGTGTGTTTGCCTAAATATGTCCTGATTTTCGGCATTTTCCTCTTTTTTTGTCGTACCGAATAGCCTGAATCGTACTCTACGCCCAGACTGCAAGGGTTATTTTGTGGTATATACTGAAGGAGATGGCCCACGCCACCGCAAAAAAGCAGTCCTCCAGGTCTACAGCTGAACAGGGAAAGGAAGCGACGACAAGACTGCTCCACCCCCGACTATTCTCTAGGCGTACAATGACCATACGTTAAATCTCAGTTCAGCCGTAGGCCCCTCCCGGGAGTCTTCTTTATCCGAGAGAGAGAGAGAGAGTGAGCTTGTTGTCACGATGTTTGCAATATAAATAGATGACTCTGAAAAGAATAGCGTTGACGCGTAACTGCAGGCGCAGCGAACGCAGGCATTTATCTCGCCTAAGCTTCAGAGGAACATTTTTTGTTGAGTCTTTGCTGAACGCTTGCGTTATTGCTAAGTGTGCGAAATAGAGGTTCTCAAAAGTAGACGGCACTTCTACAAAATATTTGCGCGGTTTTTGACGCCGGGACAATAAAAAGAAATGCATGTGCTGAAAGGTTTTTCACTCGAAGAATTCCTAGCCATCGTTTTCTGGAAGGTGAACAAAAAAACACTTTTATTATTTATTTATTCATGCTACACTACTGAAGGAAAGACTGGCGCTAGCAGGAAGGGCAAGTGAAGAATGTAGAGTTCACTAGTGGTTGTCAGCAACGAAAAAACTCAACACTACCTGCAAAACAACATAACGAAAATCAGCACAAAAACAATTCGAATCACGAAGCCCAACACAACGTAACACTATTCTTCCCTCAGTGTACGCTAAGCCTTAAATCAATATTCGTCAATGTAACATATATTTGATCACAATTACTCGTTTACCCGTAGAAAAAAGCATGAAATGTTCAGGCACAACTTTTTAGACAACCTATAAATTTTTTACAATGTCATAAAACTCATTTTTTGGTTATTTCTTTTCTGGCGGTGTCTATTCAATACCTATTTTTATGTGCCCCCTGTCCTAACAGTTGCCTATTGATGTTAAAATAACTTGATGTGTTCGATTTGTGTTTAAATAGATATTCCGTCAAAATAACTTTCTTCGCCAGTTGCTATCCTTCAAAAATGAGATAGATTGAAAATATAGCGTTAAGATTATGTTTTATCTGTACAATGCCCCATTCAGAAGGTCATGTGACTCTGCAATAACCACGCGCTTTTATAGTTGCTTTTTAATTATTTTTTGAAATTCAAGTTCTGATTGAACTTTTATAAATTTTAAGTGATATATCTAAGATTATGTTTACTTGATTCGTCGGGATAAAAGAAATGTGCACAGATTGGTTAGTTGTTTCTACCATCTAACCGTTTCTTGTTCGACACTACAGGGTATTTATACATTGCACCTTTTCCCATTCCTGGTTTTAGTACTTTTCTATGTTCATGTGCAGAATAGAGAGAGTTTACAGGTGCGTTCTTTGCTCGCTTTTTATTGTTTTTGTGCTTTAAATCACGAGTGCTTCTACATCTCTGTGTTTTTACGATTCCAGAGAATGCTGTTGCTTACCTTCTGTGTTGTTCGCGCAAGTTGTGCTACTCTGCACTGATGCCGATATGTTCTGTGAGGAGACGATTCATTACTTTTTTTAAAGCTAAGCTTTCTACCTCTGCCAACCAAATGTTCTATCGAGAACGTTAGCGTCAACAGAAAACTCAATCGAAAAAAATTCACAGCATATCCACGGGGTGAATGATGATGAGTGGGCGAAGCTCCTGAGGGGAAATCATCGTTAAAACCGTGACTCTTCAGTGAAAGTTCGCCCACTACATCTGTGTGCGAACGTAACGTCTAGAAAGTCTCGCTTAAACCGCGCGTCGGCACCTTGGGGGCTGAGCTCGCCTGATGCGTTTTGCAGACGCCTCACGAGCTCTCACTGCATCGGGGTCTGCCTGCCGATACGCGCGCTTTCTCGCCGCTTCCCTTTCTCTGACGTTTTAGAGATCCTCTTCGCGCCGCAGCCGTGCCGCTTCGCGTACGGCAGGTTCCTCGCGCCGTTGCCGTGACGCTTGGGCCTCTCGTTCTCGAACGCTGGGACCTTGGCGGCGTCGTCGCGCAGCCAGACGACACGCTTCGGCCTCCCGCTCTCGTACGGCAGGATCTTGGCGGAGGCGTCGCGCAGCTTCACGGAGCGCTTCTGCCTTGCGGGCTCGCACATCTGCAGCCTTATCCATCGGGCGACTCCGAGCGCGCGCCAACAGCGAAGGGATATTATTACAACGCTCCCCGCCATCTAGTAAACAATCCAAGAACTAAACTAGAGGTAGCCACGCCATCTAATAAACAAATCCAAGAACTAAACTAGAGGTGGCTACATACATACGTCGAGGATGAACAGACCCACGCCCTAAGGAGCTCCGCCCCTAATAATAAAAGAAACTACCTGCAATCCCATGAATTGAACATAGAACGAATAGAGAAACGAAGCGAGGGCTCCTTGTCTTATTATTTGAAATAGGAGCCCACACGGAGACGAGGGAGACAGACGGTGTACTCACCGAGCAGAGCTGCGGGTTTACCCCTACGTGTTCTCGGTGAATGCCACGTGATAGCTTCACGTTACCTCTCGAGGTGCGGGGCGCCCCGCCCACTGCACGTGTAGAGGTAGTCTGCGCGCCTTTCCCATGCGCTAGGAGTTGTTGGAAATAAAGAAAGCTCTCATCAACACATGACATTTCACTGCTCCTCCGTGTCTGCCGCCGAAGTCCTCGCCTCCAACGGCTGTGGCAGCGACGGGCAAGTGAGATCGTCTAACACCTTGTTTGAGCTTCCTTTCATTTAAAAAAAATAGTTCCCACTCTCGAGCTTCACCAACACAACTCAACCAACCACCATTCATAGATGATGCATTGATATAACCTTAGCACATAATGTCTCTGAAATAATAAAGTGTGTGGTTAGTAGATTTCACTTGACCCTGGGTTCACTCCTTGCCGAGCAACCCGTGTGAATTCAAGGAACGTCGAAGAGATAATCGTTGTAACGGTCGTTTACAGCTTCGCTTTACAACCACCTTCATTGGGTGGATTGGAGTGCATTTTTGTCTGATCTGCACATGCATAAACAAATTTTGCTGCTCTGCAGATGATTCCGCGAGAAATCTTGAGTCGCGACCCACAAACAAGCAACATGCGGAAGAGAGTAAAAAACAAATTCAAAAATATAAAATCGGCCGCAAAAGATTGCAATTGAACATACGGAGAGTATGTTCAAAAAATGTTTTATTGACTATAAAATGGCAAAATTTCAACGACGCAGGAGACGCCGAAACTGAGAAACTATGCTTACAGCCTACTTGCGGTAAAATATAGTCATCTGTACTTTCTTGTGTGTAACATATATTGTGTTTGGGATGCTTATGCCTCTTATATTCTAAATCATATATTTTTGTTGGGCTGGCATTCTTCCTTATTTTGTCTGTACATGCCGAGGAGGCCCCTGTCCTGCTGTATGACAACAAATTTAGTCGGCAAGTTTTTTTATTTATAACGACATGATTCCTACAATGTTAAATAATGATTTTTTTATCTTTGTCTAAGATTGCTGTGGGTATCGCTGCTTACTTAACTTTAACGAAATATAACCCGTACTGATACCTGAATACTAGAGTGGTGTTGTGAGTGTATTGATGTACCTTTGTCCCCGTCAGATCTGCAATGTTTTTTACCTAAAATGCACGCATTTCGACCGGCCGCCGTAGCTCAGGGGCTAAGGTAAGGATTGGTAAGCTAAGGTACAGGTTCGATTCCCCGCCGCGGTAGCTGCTTTTCTAATAGCCGCGAAAAGCCAGAACGCTGGTGTGTCAAGAATTTTGAGAGCTATAAAGAACCCCAGATTGAAAAATATACCGGAGTCGTCCTCTATGGAGAGTCTCTTACCCAGGCGTAGCGTCAGCAGGTTAACACTCTATAAATCTATCAATAAATTCACCATCCCTATGTGAAGAAAGATGAGAGAACAATGAAAGCTAAAACTGCGTACAAGTTTCTATGCAGGTTTGTCCAACTCCTCTTCCATCCTTCAGTGATCCAAAATAGCAAAAGGGACAACGAACCCATGCGGAGATTTTTTGTGCACTATGTAAACGCATCTACGAACGATCTAAATGTACGCTGACACTTGCGTTATGGGGCAAAGGTATACTGTTGTACTCTTTCTTTGTGACCGATGCAGGCATTCCCTTTTTGAAAACCGTTACTTTTTTCACAATTTTCCGACAAAGCCCGATTCCAAGTACGCCCCGCCTGTGCAGAGGTCTTATCAGAGCTTTTCAGCCGACAAACCAATGTACCGGAAAATGCAGCAGTTGGTTTACAGGTGCCATCAATCACACCAAGAAAGCTTTCGCTTTAATAAAATACGCCTCATCAAAATAGGAATATTTGGACTTCAGCGCCTTGTCCTTCGGATTTCGATGGTCCAGTGTTTTTCGCCAATCAGACGAACATTTTTATTTATTGCGAGAAAACTCTTATAATGTGAAGCGACAGAGTTAGTTCTTAATTTTCTTGTTTTTGAAATCCCAGGTCTTCATGGCTGCCGCCACTATACCATTTCAATGGGTGAAAAAGTAACCGAGCCAAGCATGTAGGCAGCAGCGTAAAAACAAAATATTTACATTACCTGAACTCCAGGCGCTAATGCACTACATTACCCTACAACGAGAGTGACTATTATTAAAACATGCCAATTAAGGCACAAAGTACGACAGTTGTAAGTTCTTCTGGGTAAAGTAATGCAGCAACTGGGCATTTCAAGGAAGCCGGGGTATTGTCGAGCCTTCCGCAGTTGCCTGGACAACAGGGCAAATCCCACCTTTAGGGGAAAGGCTGCAATGGCCTATTTTCAAGCAGCCTGCTTTCAGCACGGCCAGGATAACCGATGAAACGGCGGTTGGTGGAGAACATTCTTCCCAGAGCAGCAAATTCTGTTCGGCCAGAAGTAGTAACTACTACCAGCAATCTAGGCTGGTAGTTGACAGGTCCCCGCCAACTTCCTAGTTGGCTGTGACATCAACAAATTTATAACACCAAAGAAGCGCACAGCCTCCCATTTCGCACAATGCATTTATTTGTGATATACTTTTTTGTGGTTATTTCAGCGTCCGCTGAGACATAGGGATGTCTATGGAAACAGGCTTCTGAATATGAAAGACAAAAAGGGCGTTACACAATGAGCAATAAGGCAGACACAAGCCATGACTGCGGTGACAAAAATAGTTGTCCAAACGAGACATGCGGAGCTTGTTTTCCTAAAAATTGCACAAATTAAACCGACCTCAGCAATATTGGTCCGCACATCCACTAAAATATTTACACCTAGAATAACAGACGGTGCATACAGGAGCAATATGGTGGGGTTAAACGTGGAGATCGTAGTACCAAAATTGGCCGAAGGGATGCGAGCTATGGCGCTTCTTTTTTCTTGTTTGTTAGAGACCAAGGTTGCATCACAAACTCCGAAGAAGCGTCGTACGTTTTGTAATGGCACTCTAGATTTCTAATGAGGGGTCACTTCTGAACAAGCTGATTTAGAATTCCTCCTACATGTAGATGACCCACAGGCCCCTGACTGAGACGCAACGGCCATTGGTCTATTCTTTGGAATAAAATTTTAGGCCACGAGTTTGGAGGGCTGGCTTGAAATATTTGCCATTGCGTTAAAGGTTGCACTAAAAGTCATCTTTTTTTTGAGGGCCGCCTTGGTCGAAATTGCACCACCATTGTTGGTGAAGTCACGTGGTATATATGAGTCGACCACAAATCTGTTTATGTGGGGTTAAAAAAGCTTCTGTAATACTTTTTAGTGTAGTCTTGAAAGAGGGATTCCTATATGGTTGAACACACTCTGCTCACGTCTGGAAGAAATGTTCAAGTACTTTTGGTATATTGTGAGGTGTCAGGTGCCGACACTACACGGGCGATGAGGCATGCCGCAAGGAGAGCTCCACATTATTTCGACCACACAGGGACGTGGCAAAAACACGGGCGTTTTGTATTTTCGCCGGCATTCTAATAGCGGCCGCATAGACCAGGAATTATTCCCGCGTCCTGGGGTTCAAGTACTATTATCGCAGTTGTTGAGTCTAGGGTGCGATGCTTAGACAAAGCGCTCCTCTCCAACGTCCCGAAACACCATGGTGGGTACGAATGCTGGTGTTTTTTCCGTCATTACATTAAGAAATTCTTACGGTTAGGTTCAAGTTGTGGGCGTGATTGCCACCTCAAATGTAGTCATTTTAGTGATGGCTTTCAGGCCTGTTATTTACACAGGCAGACGAGTTGCGAGGGCATCGTTTGTGGCAGCAGCAAGAGGAGGGATAGAAACTGTACTGTCTACTAATACAACATTTTCGCATGCTCGTGCGCCAATGAACGGGAGCGCAGTCAGTAGCTTAATGGGACTAACTTGGTCATTCGTATTGCGATCACCATAAAGTGCTGGCAGAGTGCATACGGTATACACTACAAAAACGCAAACAGACAACACGACGTGAGAATCTAGAGAAATTACGTTTTCTTAGTGGAATACTCTTTATGATAGCAAAGGCAAATAACGGAAAGTCAAGGATATTTTAGGCACATTTTTTTTAAAACAAATTGACCACAATGCCGCTTTTATTCAAGAAACAGGTGGCGCACGAGTATCTTCATAATACACCCTTCGGCGTCAGGGTCACTCCCCGAAAAAACCAGAGGTCATCCAACCATCCGGCGTTAGAGCCAAGGATCCTGTGCTTACTTCTGGGCCACAGCTAACGAATGATGATCAC
>CM023458.1:6805446-7217524 GCA_013339765.2 Haemaphysalis longicornis
CTGACCCTTTACACCAGTCATCTACATTGTTTTTTATGTCATTTCACATACTTTTTACCCAAATGTTTTACTTTTAGTATCACTTCGTCCTGATAAAATAGCTTTTCAATGGCGCTCTTTGCCCTTAGTCGGCTTTGCACCATAAAATTCCCAACCATCATTATCATAGTTGCCGGCAGGAATTCATCGTTTCCTTGTTTTCTTGATACCGACAAACAAGTATTTTTAAAATGTCCTGAATTACAGAATCAGATAAGTCAGTAGGGGGCGTTAACAGGCACAAATTGTAAACTTCCGAGACCCTATCTCACACAAGGGTGCAGACAATCTCGAGGTTACTGATAACATGGACGCGCTCTGACGAAAAATCTTTAAGAGACATCAAACAAAACGCCACTGCCTCGACGTATCGTGGGGTCTCATCGATAGAACAAAAAACGACTTTCGTTTGGAATTTTATGATCTTGAAATTCTGGGTGCAACCAAGCTTCATTTAATTATGTAAACATTACAAGTGTCAATGACGTATGAGAAAGCGTCCCGACTGGTAATATTTTTCCGAACGTTCGTGAAAAGCACGAATACGTTATGCAATTTTTTTTCTCGTCACCTCGCGCGTTTTAGTGTTAGGACACGTCCGTACGCTGAGTATGAGAGCACTGGATCTCTTTTTGCTGCGGTCCTAATTCGTTAATGCTATCACTGCAGTTGTCGTACTTGTAGTGTTTTTTGTCAATTATAATTTTAGTATGGTGCAGCTTAAATTTCGGTGAACCGGGGAGGCTTTTGGCAAACCCCGGGGAGCTTTGCTCGAGCCTGATGTGTCGCAGGAGCAAAATCCTCGGTGACGGTGACGTGTAGCTTTTTAAATTGAGTAGGAACTGCAAGAGTTTTTCTTTTGTTTGATAATTATAAAAGTTCACTTTTAGGAGGCGATATTTGCTCTCTTTGTAAATACCTCGGTGATGAGCGTGCTCAATTTTGTCATCTGATACGTAAACTACTGCACCAGACAGTATTTTTGTAATAAGCTGTTGAGATCGTTTCCAGATTTTTTTCTATGTGGTACACCAAAAATATTTAGTTTTTGCGTCATGACCCATCTTCTAGATAATTAAGACGCGCTTGTAATAACTCATGTAGGGTGCCCAGTGTTTCTAAAAAAATTGGATAGTAGTCATACCTATTGAAAGTGATCGACTGGTTTCGTTTTTCTTTAAGTGTGCTTAAGCGTTGCTGGATTGCACCCATCTTGTCTCCGAATTTTTTCCGACTTGTATTCATTTCCTTATTGTTCAGGATGGTAGGTAATCAGTGCCACTGGTGTTCCAGTAGCTTGCACTGGATGCCACAGCAAGGAAAGCGAAAGAAAAGCCTGACGTGGGCGAAGGCGCGACGTATCAGGTGTGTTATCGAAGCTTCTCCCATGCCACTGAAAGGACAACGGCTATGCAGGGCTCTTCAGTTGAGCTCAGCCACTGACGTCACTGATGATGTCGATGCGCAGGCGGTCGCTGTCGCAACTGAAATTTAGTTCTAGGAAAACAGCTTATTCTCGCTGACTGGCAGGTTGCTGTGCGCGTTAGAAGCTAATCAGTGGCCCCGGTTTTCCAGTGGCTTGCGCACACGACTACAACGCTAGAGGTCTCGTGCTAAAGCCACTACGAGGGCACCGGAATCGATTGTTGCCGCTGGGCACGCGGTCACGAGAGCTCGTTTTTTTCTCGCTCTTCGTGGTTCTTGTCAGATTTATTTAAAAAGTCACATTGCATGCCTTTGGGAACGCTCGGTGGTAGCCGCGATGGAGGTGCTCACGTGCGCTCCGCAGTTACTTGGTATGTCCCATAAGACATTGAACAAGAACAACAATTTGCATGGCACCTTTTCCTGCAACACGAAATTTATGGTCTGTACATAAGATCCGCGATTATAACCAATGTTCATCATCACTGCATTTCTCAAAGTAGAAAATTTGGCCCTTTTAGGCATTAATGGTTTTAAAAATATACCCGTCTATTTGCCGAATTAGTGTACCCTTTGTCATGCATGCGTAACAGAAAGAACACATTCAATAAAGCCTTCAAACTCGAACACCTTGCCAGTACTTAAAGCAGGCACCAGTTCTTCCGGATGAAAATGTTTCGACTGTTTTGACTTGTGTTCTCTATGTAGAACTATCCACTGGTTGTTTTAGGGTAAGTATTCTTAACCTGCAATCGGGTTCACGTGAGCAAAATTAATATTTAGTGGCTTTTACGATGTCTTCAATTTAACCAGCCCCCTCATAAAATATGCTGTGCTAGTCGTTATTCAAAGAGAATTCACTTCATCATAGCACAAATAATCGCGAAAAGTTTATAACGCTCTTAATTAGAGAAAGGCGTCTTGTAATGTTTTGTTTCCCAGAAGGCGAGGAAGGTCAACTGACACGAAAAAGTCTCGTTGTTGCTTCCGCCTAATCGCATACTCCCCATAAGAAATATTACAATGAAATTGCGTCCATTAGTACGCCAAGATGCCTTTGTGAAACATGCGGAAGTCGCGCTTCGTTGTTGATGCTGTGTACGAAGCAATGTTGTTACCGTTCGCGTTTAGCATTTTAACATAGGCATTGGCAAATTTTGCTAAAGTGTGCTTTTTTTTAGAGATTGCAAAGTGCAATAAAGCGTACGATACGTTTCAGGTTGTTACTGTACAGTTACACCAAAGCATCATAGTGAAAACTAAACAGAAAAAACTACTCTAGACTTTTCGTTGTTTTTCTAAACCTCTGTCAACTGAGCAGGTTTCGGCCACCATATTGTAAATAGTTGCCAAAAATTCTTCTTCAAATGCATTTAAACTTACAAGATGCGATGCAAGAACCTTGTAATATTTAACCTACATCTCATTCTCGGCTGAGATCTGGGGACATATTAGTGGGGACTGAGCATTTCCTTTGGTTTTGTTGCTGATAATAGCAACACCTTTTATTATAACGAACGCATCCTTACACCTTTACTTTCCGTATTTATTGATTTCTCACGTGCCTGAAGCCCATCCTTATTTGGGCAGAATAACCGGCTGTACTTTTCTGTTCACTACAAAATTTTACTTTGTCTCTCAACCACTAAAGTTTGTATGCCTAATAAACAACCCTTCCTACCATATGCAAAATCAGATGCAATGAAGGCCCCTGGACGGATTTGTTCTACGTTTCACCCTCCGTTGATATTTTGGGAGAGAAACAACTGGGATGAGCATCCCTTATTGCATTTATTGCTGGTAATACAAACTTTTGTTAGAACACACCAGACTCTCCAACGCAATTTTTTTAACATTGATTTTTATTGGGACAAAGCTCATCGTATTTGGGCAGATCCACCTGCTCCATTTCTCTGAAGCCGCAAGAAACAAATCAAGAGATAGCGGTGGCCAACTTTGAATGCGCACGCGTATGTGCTTTCAAGCAGCTGCATCCTTTGACGTGAACCCGGCACTACCGCAAAAAAAATCCAGCAAAAAAATATCATTTTGTTTTTCGCTACAGGGAGCATCTTGACGGCGTGTTGGGGCAGGGGGGGGTCGACGAACAGCCGCAGAGTAGGTCATAGCCTCGGGCTCGCGGGGTGCTTCGGACGGCACAGAAGTTCCCAAAGCCTGCTGTACTTCTTCCCGGATCACGTCGGTCAGTGAAGTGACTTGAGGTTGTGGTGTCGTCATCGGGAAAAGTTTCCGCAGCTCCTCCCTTACCACTGCGCGGATAGTGTCGCGTAGTGAGTCGGAGTTAATAGCGCTGGCACCAATCGTCTCCGAAACCAGCGCATTGCTTGGGCGGTCGTACTGCCTCGTTCGGATTTCGAGCGTCTTCTCCATCGCGGCGGCCTCAGACGCGAATTCGGACACGGTCTTGGGGGGTTGCGAACAAGGCACGCGAATAGCTCTTGCTTCACACCTCGCATCAGAAACCGTAGTTTCTTTTCCTCCGTCATTCCTGGGTCCGCACGGCGGAAAAGTCGCTTCATTTCCTCGACGAAGATTACGACTCCTTCGTTCGGGTGTTGCGTTCGAGTTTCCAGTAAAATCGCAGCTCGTTGTTTTCTCACCATGGTAGTGAAGGTCTTAAGGAACTCGCTTTTGAATTGCGTCCAGTCGGTCAAGGCGTTCTCGTGGTTTTCAAACCAAGTTCGAGCTGCATCCTCCAAGTAAAAGAAAACATGCCGGAAGGTTTCTTCATCGTCCCACCTGTTGAAGATCCGCACGCGCTCCAGCTTCTCCAACCATTCCTCTGGGTCTTCAGCAGGGGCTCCCCGGAACGATGGCGGTCCCGGGGCTGCTGCAGCATGATTGGCGACGTTGTTTCTTGCACCATGGTGAAGGTTGCAGCGTTCCTTCTCTTGGGCCCCTCTGGCATCAAACCGAACTCGGGTGGTAAATCTTGCAGGCGGAGGCTGGCTCTTGTTAGACTGGCTTGGCGGCTTGCCGAGGTTGTAGTGGGCATGAAGAGTGCGTACCCAGCACCTCCACCAGATGTCACGAAGCCAAGGACGACGCAGTTGTCTTGCAGGAGAAACAAGTTTATTGGAGCGAACTTGTGCTCCCTTAACAACTCAAAAGAATACAGAGGCGGCGAAGAAGGGGTCAACAAAGTGACTTGCGTCAGCGAGCGTCGCAGAATCGAATGCCCCGGCGTCTGCTTTGCAGGCTTTTTATCTTTCGGCGCGCGTGGTTCTGGAACCGTCGATTCGCATCGAGAACATTGTAGATGCAAGAAGATTATTCCGGGATGTTCACGTTAGATCGGAATGCTCTCCCTATCAGAACAGATAACACATGCGGCACAGAAAGAAAGAATGGAACACGCGCTTCCCTTGGCACGGATATAACACAGACCGGCGCGCCGGGCGTTTAAAAGCAAAACACAAATAAACAAACCCAATGCATGGTTCGCGGCAATATATGTATATATATATATATATATAGATATATATATATATACATATATTATATGTCGTCGTCTGAAGTCCTTTCAGGTACCAACACATGAAGCTGCCTGGACGTAATATTTTCGTGTACTTTTTTTGGTCTACCTTCGGCGAGAACGTTAGAAGCTCCAGGTGCGGCGCGGTAGGTGTGGCTGCCGAAGTGGCTTTCTTCGTGTCAATCTGTCGTAGCCCTCAGGTTTATTTTGGTACCGTGGAGAGTAACAGTAAAGCGCCTTTGCTAACGGAAGAAGCCGTTAACCTCGAAATTACTCTTAGATCGACATGTGGTGTCTTGACGGGTAATGATACTAAAGGTAAGCCTCCGAAGGCCAGGGGCAAAATCTAGTGGGAGCATTCAGTCGCTGCCGACCCTAGGCGTTTCTCTGCCCTCCTCCAGATACGTGGGCGTCCCTTTTCACGTGGAAAGAGGCAGCCTTTCTTGTTGCTCCATGAAAGATTTGTACCCATTTACCTTCATTTTGAATACTTTATATTCTTTTAAAACTTCTTCGAACAGCGTGGTTTATGACGGGTGTGGTCCCAAGCGGTTGGCGCAAGTGAGCTTTTCAGAATCGTAGACGTCGGTGGGATGCCCTGTGTGGCAAATTTTAATTACCCAGGTTTCGCAAAATTTCCCCAAAAGGGTTTTTGGTTGGAATTATTAAAACCTGCATTGGCCGATTCCGGAGTTTAGGAGCGTATTGGAGGTCAAGAAAACCCAATTTACTTTGTGATTTTTATATTAACATTGCCAAAGGTGCCACGCCTTGTAGCTGTAACACCCTCATTAGTCTGAACTTTATTGAATCCGAAGTTCATTTTCCTCATCCGATAAGACTTAGTCATAACACCCTGATAGCTGTTAAACTAAAGAGGAGTGTGCTCTTTGTATCACATGTAACACGCGGGTTTAGGGGAAGATTTGGTGGTTTTATCCCGACCACCGGTATTAAGATTTCTCTAGTCCTCGGTTTATTGCTTTACTACTAACTGATTATGGTTTCCAGTAATTTTATGATTACAAACAAGAACTGTGAGGCGAGGGGCCTTTAGCGTACAGATTTGTTATAAAAAAAAACGTGGCTATCAGGCTCCGGAGAAGTGATGAACCGGATTAAGGAAATGATTCTTTAGGGCGGTTCCCACTTGGGCCGATCATTGAGTTTGCAGAATTTTGGAAACTTCGTTGGGAATAAGAAGCTGCGGTGGAAAATGCTACGTCAAACCAGGAAGGGATGAAAACAATGAATACACCACCTTGGCAGACTAAGATACTGAGTTTATTTTTCAGACGCGTATATACAACATCCAGTCGGAACGATGGAAACGATTGAAGAAAAAGAATGTTCAAACAAAAATGTCGCTACTTTCACCAGAACACACATGCAGCCCCTGACCAGTGAGTTTTTACCGATAAATGCGATTCATTAAAACTACAAAAAAGTGCTACATCGGAGAATCCCGGCCTTTTTTCCCCAAACAGGAGCATTGTCAACCGTATTCATCCTACGTTCTGTATCAAAAAGGAGTATGACTAATTTGGGAAAGAAGTATGTCAACCGCTAGACGTGGCGTCATAGTACACTGAAGTGCGATCGTAGTGATCCTTTTCAAATGCGGTGTCACTGGCTACTAAGACAACACTTTCGCGTGGTGGTGCCCCAATGAACGGGAACGCAGTCTTAGCTTAATTGGATAAAATTGGTCATTTGGACCGCGATTACCGTAAACTGCTGGCAGAGTGCCAAACGCTTTACACTAAAAATTAACACAAACAGACAACACCACGTAAGAATCTAGAGAAAGTACGTTTTCTTAGTGGAATACTCTTTATGATGGGGAAAGGCAAACAACCGAAACAATATATTTTTTAGGCACATTTTTTTTTAAAAAAAAATTTACCACAATGCGGGTTTTATTCAAGAAACAGTTTGTGCACGAGTATCTTCATAATACACCCTTCGCCGTCAAGGTCCCTGCCAGAAAAAACGAGAGGTCCTCCAACCATCCGGCGTTAGAGCTCAGAATCCTGTGCTTACTTCTGTTCCCCAGCTGACGAATGATGATCACAGCGCAGATCGTAGGCGTCAGTCCCATCAAAGACATTACGATAGGCATAAGAAACCGCAATCATTCCGCAAGGATCAGCGTAACTTGCAATTCTTAGGCGTCGCCACCGGTGGCACAGATATCACAGGCCCCTTTTGCCGTGAGATTCAACAGCCACGGGTGGACTTCAGTCCCCAACATTCGCTCCAATTCCAATCAATACTGAAAGAAGTTAGAGCCATAACCTCTTTCGAGATTATAGCCACTATTAAAACCATTATTGCGGGAAAGAATACAGAAGGCCCTCGTTAAACTTATGCCTCTATTCCTCCGCGAAGCCCCATCAGGCCGATACCACCTTGTCGCGGGCATGTGTCTCAATTCGCAAGGGCTTTTATCAAGCCAAACCATGCCCACTGAGTTCCTCGAAGGCGCCAGTGCTGTTCACCATCATGCTGTGTCCAACAAGTACGCATCGGTTCAACCTGTGAGAGTGATGAAATGGAACGGCCGAGGGCTGACCACACGATCCGCTTAGCTAAATGAACGCTTCGCAAGGAACGAGAGGCCAACAATCCTGCTTCTACAGGAAACAAAGACCCTAATTATTAAGCGGAGAGGATTCAATATGTATGCCGCCCCTCTTATTGGACAAAGGCACAGAGGGTGAAACAACGATGACACGTCGCAGCCAGATGTCTGCAACGGTCAAGCTACCGTTCTTGTCGCAAGTCTGTACCGCAAACTAAGCTTGACACTATACATCTGTGTGACCCGAATCGGAAAGTCGTGGCGCTGAAGACTCAGCTCCGGTGACAGATGGTTAGATTTCTTTCGGTATACTGAAGACTCATGGGATGCAGCAGCTAAGACACAATTTGGGTGAACGCCCTCATGCCGACCCTGCAAAGTTCCTCAGTATGTGACGTACACGCTTAGAACTCCTCAATGTCCCTGATGTTCCTACGCGCATAGCAGCGTCCCCGTCGCAGCGAGACACAACACCACCACCTTACTTGTTCTTCCAACCTTCCAGGCATTTGGCAGACCAGTTCAGACACACTCCAACGTGGCCACCTGCCAATATTTACAACCCTCCAAGCATTGCAACCGATACCAGAGAATCGACAGACCACTTTCGTAAAACGGGACACGCTTCGCACCATCCTATATGAGACAAACTCTGCTGATATCATCTGCACATGCAGTGGTACTGCTCTACGGAAAGACAAAATCGGCTGCAGTCAGACAGTGCACACCTCCCCCTACATTTGCTAAATCTATTGGCCAGCTGTCTACGAGCGTTCCAGAATTCTCGCAAAAGAGGGTGGACACCTTTGCTTAAATCGCGCCTTAAGCAAGCAACTGGGAAGGCACGTCAGTTATAATTGCAGCTCTACCACGATAACTGGCATCGGTACTGCGCCTGCTTCAACGCCGTGACCGGGCTCATCAAAGTATGGACAACATTTCTGGGTATGCAGGACAAAATAAAGAACAAAAGGGCGGGCCAGAGACGTAGCTCTTTAACTTAGTATCACACATACCAATCTTGTGATCCAGGCTGGTCTATTATTTCCACAACCCCTTGTTGGGGTGCAGACAAAAGCGCAGGTTCTCCCACGCGCGACGCCTTCTGAAATTGTAAACAACCGCTATTATTAACAACCCGTTTACAATGGTGGTATTGCTATCAGCTGTTCAGGAAACCAAAACACCGAGTGCACCTTCTTTGGATAGGATCACTTACCCGGCCCAACGCAACTCTCTTCTCGACTGGGATAATGTATCTGGGAATCTTGGAAGGAATAGTGGGTGGTACCCATTCCAAAGCCGGGAAAGGCACTCCCAGAATTGAAGAATGTGGTACCCGCTTCTTTGATTTCTATTATTATGAATCTTGTGAGAGAATGGTTCTCGAAGAATTCAATGGCATTTAGAAACAGGAGGCCAACTACGCCCATGTCAAATGGGGCTCCGGAGGCACCTTTCTACTTTAGACCGCTTAAAATGCTGTCCATGGATGTCATAGCTAACACCTCATTGTGTGATTCCGTCTAGTGGTAGCCATCGACAATAAAAAGCATTCGACTCGGTACTTCATGAGGCAGTTATCCCAGGCGCATGCAACTGAAGACTGGACGCAAGGTCATTTGCCTTTGAGGCAGATTTCCTACGAGACCGCCACTATCGAGTAGGAGTTGGTGGCACATTCGGCCCCAAAACCGCAAAGAGCGTCGGAGCACCTCATGGCTGGGTTTATCGCCAACACATTTACTGCCGTCACGGCAGACTTTGTCCCACTTCTGGATGAGATTCAAGGCTGAAGTTTCACGATAAATGCAAATGACCTTACGGTTTGCAGGAAAGGAGGCTCGATAGGCCAACAAGAACAAGATATGTAGCAAGGTCTGAACACAATCCCTTCTTTCTTAACCGCCGTAGGACTCGCTTTATCTCCAGAGAAGGGTAGAGTACAAATCCAAGAGCTACCTACTGTCCGCATTCTTGGTCTTGACATAGACAAGGATGGGGGAGCAACCACGTGGCTCAAGAAATTGACCGCTACGGGAAAAGCACCCTTGCCCTGATCCGTCGGGTTACTTCAAAGAAGTGGGGTGCCGATGAACGCGTTCTTCGCATTTTGGTAAACGGCCTGTTGATTCCAAATGTGACGTACGGGTATAACTTCTAGACTCCAAAAAACAACGGGATTCGGTAGAATACCTTAACCACGAAGCCTTGCGGGTTGTTTCTGGTCTTATCTCTCAGCAATGGTTTATAATCTCCACCTTCACTCAGGGATGAACACCATAGAAGACAGAGCAGAAAGGTTAGAAGACTCACAACTACTACGCCTCGAAAGCACTCAAGCCAGCTGGGCCATTCTTCGTCAACTTATTCACTCGCTGGACATGAAGCCTCCGATCTACCAATCGCCTGAACCATGGAAACAAATTGCCATCGTTGATCACCGGCCCATGCCAAAAAAACAAGCACAGCACATCCACACGGCGCCAACGAGCAGCAACGACGCACCTGAATGAGCACCAGCGTACCAACGATGACGAAGGGGTGCGCAGGATTTACACTGGCGCAGCTCTTCAAGATTATCAGGTCGCCATAGCGTGTTACTGCGACATGACCAAAACTAAACGAGCCAAGGCGCTCCGTGGTCCCCCATCTGTGAATTAGGCGGAACTGAGGGCTTACTACTAGCGAATAAATAAGGCACAGAATTGCCGTCCCAGAGCCCACTGAGGCACCAACCACTTTTCTGCTCTATACGGACTCCAAGGAAGACGTAAGAGAATGTGGGAAAAATAACACGCCAGTCGCACTGTGGCGAAAATTCGTTCGGTCGAAAGTACTATGACAAGTCAGAAGCACAATTACAATTCGCCGGGTCCCTGGCCATAAAAGCATACCGGGAAATGACGAGGCACACACGGCCGCACAGAAGGTGCTTTGCAACGCGATAATTGCCAAAAGTCTCCGTCGCTACCTGCGAACTTATTCCCCGACTCCAACCGTCGACACCTACATCTGCCTACATCTTTGGAGCTTCTTCCGACGGGGAGGAAGAGGCAGAGGGAGTATGACTACGAGACATCTATTGCCAAACCACGTGCTGAGCAACGTGCAAAGCTCAGACTTACAATTTGATGTACTTCGATGTACAATTTGACGAGAAAAACAATACGAAGCGTGATTTTTGTTTCTGGCATTTCTCAAAACTTGCAATGGCAAAAGAGCCTGTTGCGGTTTTGGTGCAAAATAATAAAAGACATTGTATTACAGTTTTCTTCTGCAATGAACACTTTTCGTGATCTTATTGCAAAGGAACCATATTATTGAGGGTAGGTGTTTTTGTTTATATCAAAAGGCAGAAGATAATCAACACGGTTTGTTATCCGGGTACGGAATGCCAAATGTCGGAGTCAAAATAACGATAAATAGTAAATATAGCCCGCTTCACAGCCGAAATATTTTTGCTTGCTTGCTCCAAAAGGTACGTTGGGCAGTGAATGCCTTAATTTGCTTAAAATGGGGAATTAAGTTGTTGACGCATCATGATAAAACAATCAGTTTTGAAGAGAGGCGGTTAAGCTGCTTGACAGGAATTCATTTTGTGTGAAGAAAAGCGTCTCGGCTACATTATTGAATATTCATGCCGGAATACTAAACGCACATAAAATAGCTATATATATTGCTGAACATGTTAGTAAAGGGACAGTTGTATTCTCCAAGGTAATGATGCTTCCGCAATGAATTACCACGACCGCAGAGTAAAACGCATCTACCGCATGGTTCTTTGTAGGACCGTAGTAAAAGTCGTAGATAAAAGATCACCGATTGTTAAGTTGCTTGAAGTATGAACATGGAAAACCGGGCTTTAATGAATTGGTGCTGTTCTTTTCTTGATCAATACAATTGACACCCCCATTAGGAATATTGCATGTTAGACATAAATATTTATTACGAAGAGATAAAAACTGACAATGGTTGCGGTGTTTAAATGGGTGAGTTTAAGGTGTGTAGCATATATTCTATATTCTTCCTTAATAATGGTCATCGCAATTTTCGGTAGATATTGTTGCGGGACAGAGGTGGCAATGCCGCACACCGCTTTTTCCCTAGATCGACGACGACACAGCCTGCGGGCCCTCAACGAAAAGAAGTCCTTTATTAGGCGACTGCTGTTCGTTCAGGCAGCGGCCTAGGAGTAGGACCTTAAGTAAAAAAAAATCTGTTTATAATCAAAACAGTAACTGGGTATATAGGTAGGTCTTTGTTGACCTATTGACATATAAAAGAAATTTCCAATATTTGTGTATCACAGGCAGATTGCGCTCAGATTCAACACGACGTGCACGCGACTTCGCCATAGTTCGAAACCAATTACTTTGACCTGAACACTTTAAACACGTTGTTATTCATGCACTCAGAAGAGTATTTCTTTCCATTTCTACGTACCATGTTGCAAACATTGTCCTGCTTAAACAGGCAAGCGTCAGTTATTTCACACGAGCTTTAAAGGCATTGTAATATGCGTTTTGGTTGTGCAAGAAACCGTTTGGTGATATCCCGCAATACAAACTTACTAGTTTATTTTGGTTCATGGTTATATTAAGAAACAAAAACAGTTATTTACGCCGTGTTTGCTTAGTTGCTTATATCTGTGTATGTCGAAGCCAGATGTTTTGTCTAAAGCGGTATCATGAACGCAAATGTAGCTAAATTAATAGGCAATAAACAGGGTGATCAAAACAAGGTCGTCAATTTTAAGAATTAGTTGCTTAGATGTACGTGAAGGCCCCCTCTACAGTGAGGTTATGCGACCATGGGGACACATAATTAAGTGATAATGGTTGATATCGTAAGCTTGCTTAACTACAAATGAATAACAACTGTTTATTGGCTCTAGTAAGTAGGTGCGTTGTATTGAAACGTTAGACGCAATCTTGTTTCAACGGAGTTTCAATTTCGTAGAATTCTTGTTGTGCATCCGTATTCCGAGACATCCTACTGCAAATTTTACTTAGCGTTCGCATGATTACGCGTTGTAGACATCTGGCGCAAAGCTCCACCCTTCTGTTCTGTGTTTGTGTGGTGCTTCCGAGTAATGATGATTGCGATAACGACACCCCAGACTGAAAGTTTGCCAGTTATCACTTCTGCCTATGCCTTCACTTCATTGTCACACTTAAAATCGTACACACCGTGCGTGTCGCAAAAGCGAGGAGCTTTGCGCCGGTCTTCGCTGGCCAGCATGCGTAATCATGCGAGCGACAATTAAACTCGCTGTTCTATATCTCCGAGTACGGATGCGGTACGAGAATTCTACCCAAATATAGCTACTAACAAACTCAACTGCGTTTAACTTTTATATAAAAATATGCGTGCTGTCTGCAGCATTAAAAAGTTATTAATTTAATATTTGTTAATTAGGCCCCCAACATCAATAATACCACCTAATTTTCTGTTCCCCCGGCGCATAACCTCAATGCAGAGGTGGTAATCACGTAAATCTCACGCCTAATTTTTAAAAAACGTGTCGACCTAATTTTGATCACCCTGTTTATTACAATGAAAGCTTCACCAAAACCATAATTGCGGCGATCAGTGGTGAACATTTAGTGACCAGTTGAGCGCCATATTCTTCTATTAAAACAATGCATTGTAAGGTTTTCTGCAATAAATAAATTGAACATACTTTATTTCCAAGCAGGAGAAACGTGTCGCAATTGTTTTTCAATTAGGCTACCAGAATCGCATTTCAGACATTTAATAGCCATATACATTGATACAAATAATAGATAAGGGCTACGTTGCATTTTTCAGCGTTAAAGACGCACCTCCGGCCTTTCAAATAAATGCTAGCTGCGTAAATACTGCATTGCAGAGCTGATTATTTGAAGGTTCACGAACTATGTCATTGAAAAATTGATTATTTAAATTGCGTACCAAAATTGAACTTCGAAGCTTTTTTAATACAAGCCCATCATCTCGGCCCTCCGCAGAATACGTGAAACGTACCTTATTCTGGCGGCCATACACCCTAACATTTCTGGTTTCGGGAACCCGTACAATCAACATAATTTTGAGTATTCAGAGGCAGAGTTTTGATTTGACGGTTGAGGCGTTTATTTTTGGTTTTCCGTGCAAGACCGTCGGTTGTGCTCGGTAGCATTGAAAACAATACATTTGATATTCCGTGCAGCAGTTTTGTTCACCCAACGCAGTTTTTAGGCATGGGAGAGCGGCAGCTGTAAGAGCAATTGTTTTAAAAAGAAGGCATTGCTTGTGTTCTCGAGGTGAGAAAACAAGCTGCGGCCACAAAACAATTCCTGGGTGCTCGCGACTAACTTTCGCTTCATACAAACAATAGGCCTTAAAATGTAAAGACACAGACCACTCCGATTTATCTTTGTTGTGTATATTGCTTAGGTGCTTTTCTAAAATTGGATCGACAGCGTGCTTTCGACGACAAAGGTAGCAATATAGTCGTCAAATCCTGTTTCTTCAATACAAACTGGTTAGCCTAATGAGTGGTTTAATAGATTATTCTTTTCAGCAACATCGGTTTCGGAATCGTTAGGTTGAGTTTACAATACATGAATATTCATAAATTATATGATGATGTGTAGCACATATATAAACAAAATTCTCAAGGGTTTGGGTCCTCTTGGTGGTTGCCCAGAGGTGCCACTTCGACGCCTAGATACTCATGAAAACGACACCGCCGACACTTTGAATATACTGAAGAAACAAATATGAAACATGTGAAGGAATCGATCGTTTCTTTCCAACAGCTTACCAATAAAATCTTATTTACATGTACGGAATGACTGCGCTGTTCTCAAAGCTCGTCATAAACGGTGCGCTGCACGAGGATTCTCTCTTACACGTGCTAGAGTTTTCGAAACTGCGAAATCTAAGTCTCTCTTAATTTATAGGAAGCAGTTCTCGTGATACGTTTACGATAACCACTACAAACCCACCCTTTTTGCCAACCTCTCTTCTGCTACGAGCTGCCGCGCAGACTCACAAACGTCGTATATCTATTCACTGGTGTATATCTGCATATTTAGGACCCTGGCCGTCCTTTGACTTTTTAGTCGTCAAACCTCGACCGAAGAATGTCAAACATCGCGATGGTTTGCGTCAGTCATCTCCTCCTTCCTTGCTTCCACGCCACTCCGGCATAGCGAGGGCAATCATGCCTTATTTGATTCTGAGATAGCGCGAGAACATGTCAAAAAATATTTCTATATATGTTGAAACTTCACACTCCTCTTTAAAATTAGGACCGTGTAGGCTACTGGAACAATTAAAAAATAGCTTTTTAATTTCTTTGATGTACAACTCAGAGCGCTGGAGGGTGGTACAATAAAAATCTAAACGCATTCGTGCAAGGCAAACGCTTTGCGAAGCCCCGTTGAGTGTGCATATTATGATGTGTGTTCACGCGAACAAAAGACTCATTGAAGTAAATGAATCTTAGCGGAATAGGTTCAGGCGTCAGATATAATAAGGCTTTAGAACCGGCTCATTCTTTAGGTAGGGAATAATAAAATTGGCCTTCGAGATTTGTTTCGAGGAGCATGTGTCAAAAATCAAATTCATTAAAGAAAAAGCTTGGCCAATAACTTCTAAAAATGCCGTTGCATTAGATATTCTTTGCTTGCTTGCATCCTTACCTTTCCCTACAGACATCTCCAATTACAAATACATCCGACAGTTGGTCTCTAGGCTAGCTGTATACTTGCATTGATAAAGCAAAAACTAACTTCGACAAAATGGATGCTCCTAAGTTCGCATTGGCAAGAACAAGCAGGAGGGCCTACTTACCGCAGAAGGACAATTAGCAGAACTCATCAGGCTGTAATGAGTACTGGGATTTTTTAAGACAATGTAATAAATGTGGTAGACTTCGGACTGCAGAAAAAAAGAGGAAGTGGTCACCACCAGGAGCTGTTTCCACAAATGTGTTGCAAACAATCAGCTGCACTGTGGTAAAAAAAGCTTTTTATCGCACAGATCTGCATTACTTGACCAAGTCGCCGCTCCCCGCCCACCAAATAAGGGAGCAACAAAAGATATATTTAAGTGTATTTGAAATAACATGTCACCCAAATTCTTGTTTTTTGCGCAGCACAATTCCTAGTGTCAACAGATCTGGCCGAAAAGCTTGTATCTGTTTAATGGCTCTGTGTCACTTTGGCATACCTGCGTATGCGCTGTTCGGAAGTGGTCTGTCAAATACAGTTAAGAGCGAAATATGTGTGTTTGTTTCTGTTTATTTTTAAGGAATACATTTTTAAAGACCTCGTCATTTTTTATAAGTATGAAGCTTTTGTGTGGGTTAATTTTGCTCTGTATCATCATTTACAGCGTTCTTCTTCGCTTCTGTTTCTGCTGTTCGGTGTAGTGGGGGCTGTGGCCAAGACTAGCGGTTCATGACAACTCTTTCTGGAGCCCCTCACTCTCTGTATCTTTCAGGCAGAAATAAAAACTATTATTATTATTATTTTTTGTTCTTGTTGTGTATTGTTCTTCGGCAGAGGAACTATATAGTTTCATGTCCGGTGCGCACTCATTCGTTTGTAATCTTTGTGGATGCGTCCTCACACGCTCGGCCTAGCGACCACTGTGGGAACACCATGGATAGTCAGCCAGCGAGCATCGTCGCCGAACGAGTGGCGTCCGTTGTCGGGGCAAGCGTCTTGCCTTGGGCGGACCTATGCGTCGAGGTTGCTGCCCTGCGGAATCTCCTCCCTGAACCCTGCACCATACCCTCTTTTCTTTCCGATGTAGTCACTGTGCTCAGCGAGGAGAACCGGCTTCTGCGTCAGTAGAAGGTCGATGGGAGTACCAGTGCGATGCAATCGTCGCTTCCCTGCGTATTGAGGCTACCTGCCTGCGAGAAGAGCTCGCGCGTCTGCCGCCTTCCTCGCCTCCATTCCGGAAGCCTGCTAACCTTGTGATGCTGCGGGTGACGTCGCTGCACTCTTGACTCCTTACGTGGTCGTTGTTTGCCGCAGCCTACGCAGGTGTATGTGACCCCCTCCTGCCCTCTACTAACGCTTCAGCAGGCTACCAGCTACTGCATCGAGCGCTTTGGAGTTTCCTTAGTACTACCCCTTGCCTCAAACTCAATTGTCCGACATGTCGTGTAATAGGCTGCCGACGACTTACAGAAGAAAACGATCACTTTTCGCGTGCTTCTATAAGAAGTTTCTGAGTTGGTTGTGGTACGCTGAACACCTATCTCCGTGCCATCTTTGTTTAAAAATTGTCGGCTAACACATCTTTTCAACTCTTTACCCACTTGTCGACTGTGCAAGTCACCCGATTGTCTTGAAAACGCTTTAATATCAAGTAGGACTGCGAAATAATCAACATGACAAGAAAGAACGACCGTCTCGACATGTACTATCAAAACTGTTGACGTGTACGTATTAAAACCTCCGAATTTCCTAGAAATGTTGTGTGGTGTAAATTTCCTGCTGTTGCCATTAGTGAAACTTGACTTTGCAGTGATATCTCCTCTTCCGACCATTTTCCTCTGAGCCATGATAACTTAAGAACCTACCGAAAGGTAACCTTGTCAAAGAAAAGGGTGGCTCTATGCTCATTGCCGTTGAGCCCTCATTGCACTGCGTAAGCTGTTCTGACCTCAGTTTTCCAGAACGGCTTTTTCTCGGGTCGATCAACCGTTACAAATCTTGCAAGCATTATGACAGCAGCTTCGGTTGAAGTTTACGAAAACAACCAGTTGCACATCACGTATTTTGACTTAAATAAGGCGTTTGGTGAGGTTAACCATAAAATAATACAGGCTTACCGCGTCCTGTGTAGATACAACCCTCTTTGCCTTGTCGAATTATCTTCCTGACCGGCCCTTTTAAGTATATCTAAGCCACAACAGGACTGGTGTTTACGCTGCAACAAGCGGTGTACCTCAAGGTTAAAGTTAGGTCCACTTTTGCATTAAATTTTTTGAACGATGCATCAACAGTGACAACAAAATCTTCGTTTCTTCTGTATGCCGATGATGTCCAACTATTTAGGGCCATAAATGGTGTTCAGGACTGCAATGCCTTGCAGAGTGATATGCCTGAATTATCTGTCTGGGGTAGCAAAAACTATTTATTGTTGAACCCTGTAAAAACACCGGTTATGGAAGTACAGCCGGAAAACCCATAGCCTACGATTTTTATAGAGTATTAATGGAGTTTTTTTGCAAAGGGTAGAGGATGTTAGGAACGTCGGGGTTGTCTTCGACAGTACCGTCTTTCTTTCTCCTCACATTTCGCTCATCTCCCGACGAACGCTCCAAAGCCTTTGAAAGGTGTGTCGCATTTGAAAAGAATTCTGTTCCTCCGATTCATTTGTAAAGCTACATACCACAATACGCATTTCTCAGTTATATAATGCTTCTGTTGCCAGGAATGGCATGTCCATATGTAGTACTGAATTAATAAAAGTGTACAGAGGAAGTTTATATCCGTACATAAGCACCTTCAACACAGTCACAGCCGGGGCCTCATTCTGACTTACTGAAAGTTCTTTCCTTCCTTTATTTGAATGCAGACGTGTGGGTGCACATCTTACGCTCCGTCAAAAAATTGTTTATGATGAACTTTCTCCGCTGACCTGCCTAACTGTTTGGAGTTTATGGTTCCACAAAGGCCCACCAGGTGTAATCGGCAGTACTTCACTTCTACGCGCAACTATAATTCCTTTCCTGCCCGCCGAATGCAGAATTCTTGCAACCTCTTCATTGAACACCTTGAAATCTTTCAAAGTTCCTGTAAAATTTTCCGTACTACACAGTTCAATGCACTATGATAAACATTTATGACATCTCTGTCCTTAATTTTTTCTCGATGACTGGAATTAATTACTACACGGTTCTGTTGAACCGACTGTTGAACCGACCTGTAATTTATTTACCTTAGCATTTGTCTTTTCCTTTAGCTATTGCTTTTGTCGTTTTACTGTAAACCTTTGTTGTTGTGTTTCTTGTGTGGTCGTTACAACAAGCAGAGCAACGAAGGCGTCCTTTTTTGTTTTTCATTTGTACACAGCTTACACTTCACCTGTGTTTTATACATTTTCTCTCTGTCATTTTCCCTACTTCAATTTTTGTCTGTATTGTGGCTTCTTTGCTATTGCAATATGTTTTTTTTCATTTGTTTTTACGTAACTATCCGCGCGCCAGCACTCATGCCTTTTCCTGTTCTTGGGCACGTAAATACACACGTGTAATGATTAGTGTCATTGTTATGATATATTATTTTATTATTGTTATTATATTACTATTATTATGATATTTTATTATTATTAATATTATTATTATTGTTATTATTATTATTCTTTATTATTCGTTCTTAAAACTTTTTAGCCACTTTGAATTCCTAAACTTGAAAATGCCTCTGTTATTTGAAATGGAACCTGCATATCTATTTGTCAACGTGTAGAGCGAGCACAGACGAAATTTAATCAATATTTCTGCATCGTTTTCCCTCCGATCCTCTCACGATAACCGTCTCTAAGTTGCCGGCGAACAAGCTCAGACCTCCTTTTCTTATACAAACAGCTTCATGGTACAATTCCATGCCCGGAACTGCTTGCAGCAATCGGTTTTCGTGTTCCGCGATACGACCCTGATCTTATAGAGCAGATGTTTATGACAGTCCTGCTATATCAAGCAACACAAAACATAATAGGCGCAGTCATGTTTCGGGATACCGAGTGAACTTTCTTGAAATGAACTGCTGCTGGAAGGGGTAAGTAGGGCTTCCTAGAAAGCCCAATAAATTTTCCTCCCAGTCATTTACCGATAAGAACTACACGATCAGTTTGAGTGGTCAATGGTATATCTGTAGGAATTGGGTGGTTTTCGTGGTTACCGTATGTCCGTAAACCTAAGAGTTTTTAAAAATGGTGGTTCGAAATGCCTGACTACCTGTCATTCTCGGAGGGAAACACCTTGGCTATGCTGGCCTGCTCTCTAACGCGAATGATAGGAAGAAGAAAACAAACAATAGTACAATGGCCTGCCTAAGATATTCGGTCTGTTGCAATGTTTAGGGTTAAACACCCCTCAGTCTTTACATCGCAGGTGGGCTCTGTAAAAGAATTTCTGCAGAACTGCCAGCATAAGAGACAGCAAGCAAACTTTTTTTTTAGAAGAATAGAATATTGTTAATATTTCCAAATCGCAGCTCAGTGCACAAAATCATTGCACGTCTACAATACTTTTGCCTAAGACCAAGAAAGGTTCAGCATACCGAGAAATTTTGCAGCCCTAAGGTTTCTAACACACTGTTTCTGCATTGAGAAAATATATATCGCTCCTTTCCGTTGGAACACCTTGATATGAGCCTTTCTTATTCATGAAAAACAATTGTTTGCGTTAGACATCGCGCTTTTTGTTTGGACAATTGTTTGCTAAACACGAGTAAGCGACGAGTTGCGAACAACAATACCTTCACAACATAAGACCACGAGTTCTGTCCGAAGCAACGGGAAAGTCCCGACATATGAAAAAAGGAACTCATGGCGTCAGAAAACGTTTGCTAATTTTTGCAATTATTCCTGTCTTGCATCTTCTGCAACAAGCGTCCTAGTGTTTTACAATCTTTTGCGCTCTGTACAGGTTTTTCAAGGATGAGCTGAACACCGTACCTGAGTTCACAAGGGTCGAATATAGTTGGCGCGAAGTGTTTCTCTTTTAAAAACGTGTGGTCACAAAAAGCAGTTTTATAAATTATGTACAGTGCATATGGGGTACTTCCATCGCTAAGAAGTGTCTAAACTATAAAAATACAACTGAAGAATGTGATAACACCTATTAGAATCATACAATGTTTGAGGTTTCTTTTAGGTGCTGTCTTCTCGGACGGATGACATTAGGGACCCGTCTTTTTCAGTGACTGCACCCACACGGAACCTTCAATTTTTGTTGTGATTTATAAGGCAATCTCATTTTTATTTGCGCATCAGTACATTTTCTACATTCTGCGCATCCACCGTCTGTAGGCCTTTCCTCAAGGTGTCTTCCTGCCGTAGTTAATGCGACCTCTAGGAGGGAGCGCTGCGCACCTCGGACGCACAAATATAAACAGTTCTGCTTACCAGCAGTACCAACGTTGCTACTGGCCTCAAACCGACGGTAACATCAGTTCCTTAAATCACCTTATACCGCTGTCGCACGGCGGAATTATTGACGTTTAGAGCAAATGTCATTCGCTTTAAATGTAATTAATGCGGCGCTACACGAGAATACTGAATGACGTTAGAGGCGAATGACATTTAACGGCTAACTGAGACGCCGGACGCCGGTTAGAGGCCAAATGAAGCATCGACAGCAGTGGCGCATCACTAGGCAAGAAAATGCAGTAAAAACAAAAATTACTGTTTGTAAAAACTCGTCAGTAAACTTATATTTACTTGTTGGTGTTGATGTTCAAATAAAGAAAGAGAAACAAGTACTAACAAAAAAGAAAATCTCGTCCTCAGTGCGCGCGCTACGTTAATACAGATTTTTTGCGGACTTGTCTCGGATTTTGATGTCTACTGATATCACCTAAATCGGTGATTTTCCTATTTTTATTTATATAATCCTTTGATATGTTGTTAAAAATACATTGCGTGTGAGAACATTCTAGATGCGCTTGAAATATTGTTTTGCAAGCTCGCTAATCAACCCCGCTATCACAATCAAATGAGTTTTGTTTCTCCGTGTAGACCCCCACGGCCGAACCGAATGTCATTACAGCTAAGGTCATTCACTTTGAATGATATTAGATTTTCCCAGTGACCGTGGTATTAAAGTGCCATAAAGGGATTTCTCTGCATCTTGTTTTCTTACTAAAGGGGTTGCGTAGGTGCTACTTCCCTGACTAAGATTTCAGCTTGTGACTTCGGATCAGCTTTGGCTGAGTTTTAGGAGCTCATTACGCAGCAGCATTTTTCGAAGCGCGCCTTCCTGCAGGCAACGCTTATGTGTCAAAAGAAAATAGGTTAGGGTATTTTGCACTGTAAATATTATAACCGTGTGAGCACCCCAGCTGCTAGGGCGTTGCATTATCTCTAAATTGCAAACTTAGCTGTTTGTGGCGTGACTGTCGGTCTGGATGGGGAATTCCTGGCTGGAGCCAGCGGGCCACGCAAGGGCGCAGATCAGACCAGTTTGCTGATGCAGACCTCCGACAGAAAAAATGAGTAGTGTGCGCAATTGTGGCCCCAACTTTATCCACTCCAGATCAACCTCGGCTAAGGTAGCGCTGATTAGTACCTCCTCACAGCTCCTTCTCCAGTCTCCGTGTCCCCGCTGTAATTTTTTGTTTGTCATGCTGCGATTTTCGCTTTCCCCGTTCTTCTTTCCCTTGATTCATTCGCTACCAACTTCACCCGTTCCTCTAATTAGCTGTGCCGGTCCTCGGCTCGGCGTCAGCAGTGCTTAATCTGATAAATTAGTTTTAAACACCCCCTCTAGATAGCCCGCAAGATGCCTCCTACTGAAGGAGTTTACAAAATTTGAAATCAAGTACGTCTACCTCTAAATTTGAATCGAATATATACCAGACGGGACAATCAGTAACGTCTCTTCCCCATATAAATTTTGATATTTGGAAACAATGAAAACTACACTATAGTGGTTTTGCTCCTGAATCTAAGAAACGTAATAACCCTGTCGGTGGGGAGGGCAATCTTGTCCAATATATCTGCTTTTTACATTAAAGCGGAACCTGGTAGAGACATAATAACGCAAGGTGCTGCTTAATGGCTTGGGGCACAACCGTACCAGACCGTGCACACTATGTTCACGTAGGACAACCCGCACTTTGAAAATCTATAAACTGTGTACACTAAGTTGACGTACCACCACCCGCACTTTGAAAAATATAAAATAAAAGATATGGTTCAGCTGCCCGGTATTTGTTTTCAAATCATTTGTAAGTGAATATTTGATAAACTACAAGAGAGCTGCAGGATCTTTTAGATAGCCTAGCATGAGAATGAATGGCTATTTACTGCTGCCTATGCTCTTTTTCGCCGCCATGGTTGCATAGTAGTAAATGTTGGAAGGTATGCGACATTGGGCCAGTATTTTTAAGTTACTACTGGAGATAAACGTTTTGATTAGCGAGTCCACAGCTTATAATGTGGGAAGCTGTAGCTAGCGGTCAGAAGTCGCTTTTCCTAAAGCTTGGTAAACCCATTTGCCCTGCTTCTCAAAATATTTGCACTAGGCTACCCTTCTCCTGATTCGAAGAGCTGGTATCGTGAATCCGCTGCAAAGCAAAATACGTTATTAAGCACCGGTTGTAAGAATATCCTCGGGAATAGCCGTACGACCTAAAAAAAAACCATCTTTGTAAACACACAAGCCGAAATTGACACTGTGCGCAGGATTTACTCTGACGCAGCTCTTCAAGATTATCCGGTCGCCATAGCCTGTTACTGCGACATGACAAAAACTAAATGATACAAGGCACTCCGTCGTATCCCACCTGTGAATTAGATGAAACTGAGGGCCTTACTACTAGGCACAGAAGAAGAGCACAAAATTGCCGTCCCAGAGCCCACTGAGGCACCAACAACTTTTCTGCTCTATACGGCCTCCAAGGAAGCCGTGAGGGAAGGCGGAACAAATAACACTCCCAGTCGCATGGTGGCAAAAATTCGTTCAGTCGCACGTACTATGACAAGTAGGCTGCACAACTACAATACGCCGGGTCTCTGGCCATAAAGGCATACCGGGCAACGACGAGACACACAGGGCCGCACAGGAGGTGCTTTGCAACTTGATAAGTGCCAAACGTCTGCGTCCCTACCTGCGAACTTATTCCTCGCTCTTCAAGTGTCAACACCTACGGCTGCCTACATCTTTGGAATTATGACTACGAGACATTTATTGCCAAACCACGTGCTGAGCAACGCCCAGAGCTTCGACTTACAATTTGATATACTTCGATGTACAATTTGGCGAGGAAAACAATAACAAGCCTGATTTTTGTTACTCGCATTTCTTAAACCTTGCAATAGCAAAACAGCTTGTTGAGGTTTTTGTTAAAAATTAATAAAAGACTTGCATTACAGTTTTCTTGTGCAATGAACAGTTTTCGTGATCTTATTGTAAAAGAACCATAATATTGAGGATACACGTTTGTGGTTAGATTAAAGGCAGAAGATAATCAACACGGTTTCTTATACGGTTATTGAAGGCTAAATTTTGGAGTCAGAATAATGAAAAATAGTGCCTATAGCCCACTTCACAGCCGAAATTTTTTTGCTTGCTTTCTCCAAAATTCCTTTTGGTACGTTGGGCAGTGCTGCCTTATGCTGGTTAAACGTTGGATTTGAGTTGTTGACGCATGACGACAAAACAATCAGTTTTAAAAAGGGGCGGCTAAGCTGCTTGAGAGGAAATCATTTTGTGGGAAGAAAAGCGTCTCGGCTACATTATTGAATATTCAAGCCGGAATAGCTAAAAGCTTATAAAAATAGAAATATACATTGCTGAACATAATAGTAAGGAGACTGTTGTATTCTACAAGGTAAGGACGCCTCCGCTATGAATTACAACGCCCGCAGAGTAAAATCGCATCTCCCGCGCAGGTTCTTTGTAGGACCGTAGTAAAAGTCGTAGATAAAAGAAATCACCATTGTGAACTTGCTTGAAGCATGAACATGAAACGGGCTTTAATGAATTGCCGCTATTCATTTCTTGGTCAATATAATTGACAACGTAATCATGAATGTTGCACGTTAGACATAAATATTTATTACAAAGAGACAAAAAACTGGCAATGGTTGCGGTGTTTAAATTGGTGAGTTTGAGGTGTGTAGCATATATTCTATTTTTTTCTTATTCATGGTCATCGCAATTTTTAAGTAGATATTGTTGCGCGACAGAGGTGGCAATGTGGAACACCGGTTTTGCCATAGATCGACGACCACAGTCTGTTGCCCTTCACCGAAAAAAAAGTTCTTTATTGGGCGACTGCTGCTCGTTCAGGCAGCCTCCTAGGCGTAGGACCTCAAGTAAAAAAAATCTGTTTATAATCGAAACAGTAACTGCGTATATAGGAAGGTCTTTGTTGACCTATTGACATAATAAAGAAACTTAAATACGTTGTGTATCACAGGCAGTTGGCGCTCGGATTCAACACGACGTGCACGCGATTTCGCCCTTGTTCGAAACCAATTACTTTGACCTGAGCACTTTGAGCACGTTGTTATTCATGCACTCAAAAGAGTATTTGTTTGACATTTTTTCGTACCACATTGCCAACATTAACCTGCTAAAAAAGGCAAGCGTCAGTTATTACACACGACCTTTAAAGGCATTGTAATATGCGTTTTGGTTGTGCAATAAACCGTTTGGTGAGGCCCCGCAATACAAACTTACGAGTTTATTTTGGTTCATTGTTTTTAGGAAACAAGGACAATTATTTACGCCGTGTTTGCTTAATGGCCTATATCTGTGTGTGTCGAAGCCAGATGTTTTGAGTACAGCGTTATCATGAATGCAAATGTAGCTAACTTAACAGGCAATACACAGTGTGATCTAAACAAGGTCATAAATTTTAAGAATTAGGAGCTTAGATGCACGTGACAGCCCCCTCTACAGTGAGGTTATGCGCCAATGGGGACACATAATTAGGTGATAATGGTTGATATCGTAGGCGCACTTAAATACAATTGAACTACAACTGTTTATTGGCTCTAGTAAGTAGGTGCGTTCTATTGAAAAATCTGACGCAATCGTGTTTCAACGAGTTTCATTTTCATAGAATTCTCATTGTGCATACGTACTCTGAGACATCGTAGTGCAACGTTTATTTGGCGTTCGCATGATTACCCATGGTACACAGCGAAGACTGGCGCAAAGCTCCTCTCTTTTGTTCTGTGTTTCGGTGGTGGTTCCGACTATAATGATTGCGATAACCACACCCAGGACTGAAAGTGTTCCAGTTATCACTTCTACCTATGCCTTTACTCTATTGCCACACTTAACACCGCACACAGCATGCACGTCACAAAAGCGAGGAGCTTTCCGCGGCCTTCGTTGGCCAGCATGCGCAATCATGCGAGCCGCAATTAAACTCGCTGTTCTATATCTCGGAGTTCGGATGCGATACCAGAATTCTACCTAAATAAAGTGTCGTACAAACACCACTGCCTCCAACCTGTACAATCAACATCCGTACAATCCGTACAACCCGTACAATAAACATCGTTTCGAGTATTCAGAGGCACAGTTTTTATTTGACGTTTGAGGCCTTTATTTCTCGTTTTGCGGTTGCAAGACCGTCGGTTGTGCTTGATAGCATTGAAAACAATACATGTGGTATTCCGTGCAGCAGTTTTGTTTGAACACAGCGGTTTTTAGGCATGGGGGAGCGGCAGTTCTAGGAGCAATAGTTTTACAAAAGAAAGCATTGCTTCTTACTGTCTCGATGTGAGCAAACAAGCCGCGGCCTCAAAAAAATTCCTGAGTGGCCGCGCCAAACATTCCCTATATAGAAACAATGGCCTTAAAATGTAAATGCCCAGACCACTCCGATTTATCTTTGTTGTGTACATTGCGTAGGTGCTTTTCTAAAATTGGAAACAGCATGCTTTTGAGGACAAAGGTAGCGATATAGTTGTCGCATCCTGTTTCTTCAGTACTCACTGGTTGCCATAATGAGTGGTTTAATATAATAATCGTGTGAGCAACATCGGTTTCTCAATCGTTAATTCAAGTTTAAAATACATGAATATTTAAAAAGCATAAGATGATGTGTAGCACATATATAAACAAAAAACTCAATGTTTTGGGTTCGCTTGGTAGTTGCCCAGAGCTGGTACTTCGCCAGGCTAGATACTCATGAAAATGACACCACCGACATTTTAAGTATACTGGAGAAAAGGATATTAAACATGTGATG
Organism: Haemaphysalis longicornis; assembly: GCA_013339765.2. Lineage (NCBI taxonomy): Eukaryota > Metazoa > Arthropoda > Arachnida > Ixodida > Ixodidae > Haemaphysalis > Haemaphysalis longicornis. The sequence continues at coordinate 6,831,917 of CM023458.1, forward strand.
AAATAGCTCGTATCGATCCATCAAACAACAAAACAAACAATATTTACAGGTACGGCATGACTCTTAATTTATAGGAAGCAGTTCTCGTGACACGTTTACGATAACCACTACTAACCCACCCTTTTTGCCAAATTCTCTTGTGCTATGAGCAGCCACGCACTCACAAACCCCGCCTATCTGATTCACTGGTGTATATCTGTATATTTAGGCTCTGGCCGTCCTTTGACTCCTTACTTGTCAAACTTCGACCGAAGAATGTCAAAAATCGCGACGGTTTGCGTCAGTCATCTCCTCCTTCCTTGCCTCCAGTACGCCACTCGGCCACAGCGAGGGATATCGAGCCTCATTTGATTCTTTGCTATAGCGAGAAGATGTCAATAAATCGTCTATCGAGTCAAGCAGTGTATGACAGCTCTTTCTCAGCCCCTTTATTTCTGTATGTTTCAGGCAGCAATAAAAAACTATTTATTATATTATATTGTTCTGCTTCTGTATTGTTTCACCCCGGCAGAGGAACTTTATAGTTTGATGTCCGGTGCGCATTCATTCGTCTGTAATCTGTGTGGGCTGCAGCGTCACACGCTGGGCCTAGCGACCACTGTGGGGCACACCATCGATGGTCAGTCCTGCGAGTATCCCCGCCGAACCAGTGGCGTCCCCTTTCGGGGCAAGCTTCGTCCCTTTGGGAGACCTATGCGTCAAAGTCCGCTGCCATGCGAGACTCTCCTCCTTGAAGCCTGCGCCATACCCCTCTTTTTTGGCGATGTAGTCACCGTGCTCCGCCAGGAGAATCGGCTTCTGCGTCAGTACAAACGTGGATGGGAGTGGCCGGGGGTTGAAATCGTCGCTTCTCTGCGTGATGATGTTACCTGCCTGAGAGAGGAACGCGCGCGTCTGCCCGCCTTCCTCGCCTGCATCTCGGAAGCCTTCTAACCTTTCGATGCTGCCGTTGACGTCCGCCGAACTCCTAGCCTCCTTCCCAGGTCGTAGTTTGCCGGCGGCCTCCACCGGTGAAGGTGTCCCACTCCTACCCTTTACGAACGCTTCAGCAGGCTACCAGCTACTGCATTGAGTGCTTGGGCTCCCCTTCGGACTACCCCTTGCCTTCACCTCAACGGTCTTACACTGCGTGTAATGGCCCGCCCGAGAAACTTACAGAAGAAAGAGCTCACTCCTCGCGTGGTTGTATCAGAAAGCTTCTGAGTTGGGTGTGGTACGCCCGACCACCGATCTCCGGGCGATCTTTGTTTCAAAATTGCCGGCTAACACATCTTTTCAACTGTTGGCCCACTTGTCGGCGGTGCAAGCCACGCGATTGGCGTGCACGCGCTTTAAGACCAAGTAGGACTGCGAAAGAATCAACATGACAAGTAAGAACGACAGTCTCTACATATACTATCAAAACTATGAAGGTCTACGTGTTATTTCCTCCGAATTTCCTAGAAATGTTGTTTGCTTTAAATTTTCTTTTATTGCCATTAGTGAAACTTCACTTTTGCAGTGATATCTCCTCTCCCGACTCTTTTCCTCTCAGCTAAGATAACTTTAGAAGTGACCGAAAGTAACCGGGTTAAAGCAAAAGGATAGCTGTATTCTCATTGCCGTTTATTGCTCAGTGCAACGCGTGCGGTGCTCTGACCCCGGATTTTTCAGCACGGCTTTTTCTAGGGTCGATCAATGGTTAGAAATCTTGCAAGCGTTATTGCAGCAGCGTCGGCTGAAGTTCACGAAAACGGCCAGTTGCACGTCACTTATTTTGACCTTAATGAGGCGTTTGATGTGGTTAACCATAAATTATTACAGGCTTACCACGTCCGGTGTAGATGCATCCCTCGTTGCTTTGTCGAATTATCTCTCTCACTGGCTCTTTTAGGTAGATGTAAGCAACAAAAAGTCTGGTGTTTACGTTGCAACAAGCGGTGTACCCCAAGGTTCATGTTGCGTCCACTTTTATTTTCTGTTTGTATCAACGATGCATCAACCGTGACAACAAAATCATCATGTCTTCTTTATGCTGATGATGTCTAACTATTTAGGACCATTTGCGGTGTTCAGGATTGCAATGCCTTGCAGAGTGATAGGTCTGAATTATATGTTTCGTGCAGCAAAAACTATCTAAGTTGGAACCCTGCAAAAACAAAGGTTATCTCGTACAGCCGGAAAACCCATCGCGCACGGTTTTCCTACAGTATTGAGGGAGCTCCTTTGCAAAGGGTTGAGGATGTTAGTTACGTCGGGGAGGTCTTCGACAGTACCTTCTCTCTTTCTCCTCACATTTGGCTCATCTCCCGACGAGCGCTCCGAAGCCTTGAAAATATGTGTCGCATTTCAAAGGAAGATATTTCCCCCGGTTCATTTGTAAAGCTATACAACACAATACGTACTCCTCAGTTAAAATATGCTTGTGTTGCCAGGAACTGCCTCTCTATATGTAGTAGTGAATTATTACAAAGTGTACAGAGGACGTATATATCCGTATATATGCACCGTCATCAAAGTCACAGCCAGGGTACTCATTCTGACTTACTGAAATGTTCTTTCCCTCCATTACTTGAAACTGCAGACGTGTGCGTGAAGATATTCCGCTCCTTCACAAATTGTTTATGGTGAACTTTCTGGCAGAGACCTTTCTAACTGTTTGGAGTTTAGTGTTCCACGAAGGCCCACTAGATGTAATGGGCCGTTGTTCACCTCTACGCGCAACTATACTCCCTCCTCTTCTCTCCGGCGAAGGCAGGAATTCTTATCAACCTCTTATTGAACACCTTGAAATCTGCCAAAGTTCCTTTAAAATTTACCATACTAAACTGTTCAATGCACTATGATAAACACCTGTGACGTCTCGCTCGTCCTTTTTTTTCTCCATTGCTTGAATTTATATACTACGCGGTTTCCGTTTACCCGACTGATAGTTGCCGGAGTTTTGAAACTCTTCTCTGTGATTTATCATCTTAGCATTTGACTCTTTACTCTTGTCATTGTTTTGACGTTTTACTGTAAAACTTTGTTGCTGTGCTTGTTGTGTGGTTTTACAACAAGCAGAGCCACAAGGCGTCCTTATTTTTGTTTTTCATTTGCACACAGCTTCCACTCCACCTGTGTTATATATATTTTCTTTTTGTCTTTTGCACTACTTAAATTTTTGTCTGTGTTGCCGCTTGGATTTTGTCCTGCAATATGTTTCGGTCTATATTTTGTTTTTATGTTAATATTCGTGCGCGAGCATTCAGGCCTTTGGCTGTTTCTGGGCACGTAAATACGAATGAATATTTATTAATACCATTCTCTTTAAATAAAATTATTATTATATTTTTAATATTTTACTAATAATATTTATCATTGTTGTTATTATTAATATTATATTACTAATAATAATATTATTATTATTTAAAAATTGTCAATGATAGCCTTCAATGCATGAAACCATAATTTTCCTATGGTCCAGATGGAATTCTAGCAGCCCTCATGAAGGCTTACGGAACAATTTTGTGCCTGTCTTAACTTCCATTTAAAATAACTGCTTACTTTTAGGTAAATTTCCTCGTGCATGGAAGATCGCTCGAATTTTTCCAATATTTAAGTCTGGTGATAAATCAGCCGTTTCTAACTATCGCCCGATCTCACTCCTTTGTGTCTCCTCAAAACTCTTTTAGTCAGCTCTGGACAAAGTTCTTGCTGCCTGCGTCAAGAACGTTGTGATACCAAATCAGCACGGCTTTTCTCTCGGGTCGATCGACAGTCACAAATTTTGCAAGCTTTATGACACAGGCATCGGCTACAGTTTGTGAAACGGCCAGTTGGACGTTATTTATTTTGACCTCAGTAAGGCGTTTGATGTGGTGAACCATCAGTTATTTATTAACAAGCTAGCTAAGTTAGGTCCGGTGTAGACACAAGCCTTGTTGCCTTGTTGTCCAACTATCTCCTTGACCGGTCCTTTTATGTAGATGTTAACTACAAAAAGTCTAGTGTTTACCCTGCAACAAGTGGTGTACCTCAGGGTTCCGTGCTGGGTCCATTATTGTTTTCCTATCTTTATCAATGATGTGTCAACAGTGTTAACAAACTCTCTTTTCATCTCTATGCTGATAATGTCAAACTATTTAGGCACATTAGCGGTGTTCAGGACTGCTGTGCCTTGCAGAGGGTTGTGTCGGAATTATCGGTCTGGTGCAGGAAAAACTGCCTAATTTTAAACCCCACTAAAACAAATGTTGCCACCTACAGCCGGAAAACCCATCGTCTGCTGTTTTCCTACAGTATTGAGGGAGCTCATCTGCAAAGGGTTGAGGAGATTAGAAACCTAGGGGTCCTTTTCGACAGTACCCTTTCTTTTTCTCCTCAAATTAGGCATCATCACACAGCGAGCGCTCCGAAGTCTTGGAAATGTGTGTCCGATTACAAAAGAATTCTTCTTCTCCAGATCCATTTCTAATGCTATACAATGCAATATGGTATACCACAGTTACAATATGCTTCTGTTGCCTGGAACGGCGTCGCCAAATCTAGTAGTGAATTAATAGAACGTGCGCAGAAGACGTTTTTATCCATATTTAAGCACCGTCATCACAATCACAGTTTTCATCCTGATTCTGACTTACCCATAGTCCCTTCCATCCCTTCCTTGAACTGCAGACGTATGCGTGCAGACCTTACTTTCCTTCACAAAATTGTTCATGGTGACCTTTCTTGCGCAGATCTGATTAAATGTTTAGAGTTCAGTGTACCACAAACGGCCGACCAGGTCGCATCTCGACGTTCTTGACCGCTGCGCGCAACTCCAATCATTCTCCTGTGCGCAGAATACAGAATTGTTACAACCGCTTCTTTGAACGTCTTTATATATTTCAGAAATCCTTTAGAATTTACCGTACAGCGCTGTTGAAAACAGTATGTTAAACATCTATGATATGTCTGTCGTTCTTTTTTTTCTGGAATTTGGTTTCTGTGCGGTTGTGTCTATCCAACTGATAGTTGCCTATTTTTTAAACTGTTTACTGTCATTTGTTCGTCTTATCATTTGTCTCTACACTCTTGCCGTTGTTTTTTTGTATTATAGTCAAACTCTGTTGCTCTGCTTGTCGTGTGGCCTTTACGACAGGCAGAGCAACATAGGCATCTTTTTTTTTATTTTTTACCTGTACCAAGGCTTCCGCTGTGCTTTATTTCTGTCATTTTCACTACTTCAATTTGTGTGTGTCTTGTCGCTTGTTTGTTTCTTGCTCTATGTTTCTTGTATTTTGTTTTCATGTAACTATCCGTGCGCCAGCACTCAGGCCTCTGCTGTTCCTGGCACGTAAATAAACATGATTGATTGATTGATTATTATTATATGTTTGGCATATGTTTCTAGCGTCGCGATAGCACCTTTGGTGTGCAAATGGCTGAAAACCAAGTACGAATCCTATGCCTCATTTTATACTACAGTAGGCGACGAAACTTTTCAGAAGCTGCAGGACCCGGGCCTATGCCGACAAACTGCCTCTTTAAACCTTTCCAGGGAATTCTTCATGATCGTCACCTGCACGCATCTGAGTTAGAAAATGAAGAGGTCACTCATGAATAGGTCCCTTAACGTTTTGCATTAAAATGTCCGTGGTCTAAGAACTAAAGCTAACGAGTTTTTTTGTAATGTATCTTCCTCAATTATTTCTGTGGTTGTTCTTACGGAGACCTGGCTCTTACCCAGTATCTCATCTAAAGAATTTTTTCCGCCTTATTACAACGTGTTCCGCAGTGACCGTGCCACATCTGGCCTTAAAAAAATGGGAGGGGGAGCTTTGATAGCCGTCAATAGCTCATTCAGATGCGTGAGGCGCGCAGACCTGGAGACATAGGATTAGTCTGTCTGGGTTGACTTGTGTTGCATCGGTGGCGAACGCGTCCTGCGTGGTGCATTTTACTTAGCTCCTAACATAGCTCCGGTTTCTTTTTAAAACTTGTTTAATATCGATAGAAAATGCAATTTCCTCTCATCCTAGACACCGTATCGTGGTTCTCGGTGACTTCACTCGCCGGGAATAGAATGGGGTGACCTTAGTATTTCTCATTACAATACCTAAGTTCTTCAAAAGGCCTCAGCTTTACTGGACTTTATTTCATTTACTGGTCTTGAACAGTGCAACCACGTTGTGAACTCTGCTGGGAGCTTACTTGACCTTTGTTTTTCAAACATCGAAAACTTCAGTGTCAACATAAGCCCTACTGCTTTGGCTACCCGGACAATTACCATCCACCCTTATCTATAGAACTACCTTTTCAAAGTGATGTGCAAAAGGCCAAGCCACGTGTTTCCGAACTCCCCCGCTATAATTTTGCTGCAGGTGACTACATCAGTTTTTACCAGTATTTGTCGAATTTTGATTGGTCGGCAATCCTCGCGTCAAATGACCCACATTGTCAGGCCAGTGAATTAACCAAAGTACTTCAAGAAGGTATGCGCAGATATATACCACTAAAGAAATCTAAACTTCGAAGTATCCTTTCGGGTTCTCGAGTGAACTCCGGGTAAGCACTAAAAGGCAAAGAGCGTGCCCACAGGAAAGCTCAAAAGAGTCGGGAGACAAAATGGAAGCTAGCGTTTAAAGAATACCGGTCACTCTGTAAAAAACTGTATGATCGTGATCGGGCTGCATACATTACGTCCATAGAAAGCAATCTTAAAAGGAGCCCCAAAGATATATGGAAATATATCCGCAGTAGGTCACCCCAGCATAACACTCAATGCAATAATCTTCGTAACTCCGATGGAGTAATCATTGATGACGTCCCTGCCGCGTTCGCTCAGCAGTTTAAAACGGTGTATAGAGATACCTGCGACGTTCCGTCAGCTCCGATGTCCAATTGTCGCGGTACGGCACCGAGCACGGCCTTTGTAGGGGAGGAAATCGTGATGAAAAGCCTACGGGACACGAAGGCCTTGCTAGCCTGTGGCCCAGATGGCATTCCCATGGCTCTACTCAAGGCTTTCAATCCTATCCTAGCTCCACTGTTTGTATGTGTGTTTAACAACTGTATTAGTACTGGCACGTTTCCTAACTGTTGGAAAATTGCTAAAGTTGTACCTGTACACAAATCGGGGTCAAAAACAGATGCAAAAAATTATAGACCGATTTCCTTCCTGTGCAGTGCTTCTAAAAATTTTGAATCTATAATTAATTCCCTCATTACATCCAGAGTAATATATGAAATTATTCCAAATCAACATGTTTTTATACGTGGCCGCTCGACCACTACAAACTAAGTTTCTTTTATGGAACATGCGTCAAAGGCAGTGGAAGACCGAGACCAACTTGACGTGGTATACTGTGACCTTAGCAATGCGTTCGATGTGGTTTCCCATTCATTGTTGTGTAAAAAACTTTCCCACCTTGACATTCCTGATCCGTTACTAGATCTGCTGCGTGACTAACGTACCAGTCGTCACTGCTACCTTCACTGTAACGGGCTACACTCCGGAACGTACTCAGCCACCAGCGGGGTGCCTCAAGGCTCTGTCCTTGGACCTCTTTGTTTTCACTCTTTGTCAACGATGTTTCGACAGCAATTCAGTACTCATCGTTCGTGCTATACGCAGACGATATTAAAATATTCAAAGTGATTGGCAACATCTCAGACTGTGCAAAACTGCAATGTGATATCGCCGCGTTATCGGACTGGTGCAAGCGAAATAATTTGATACTTAACAGTGCAAAAACCGAAGTGGTGTCGTATACCCGTAAAACAGACGATATCAATTTCACCTATCGTATAAGTGAAGAAGGTAGGAATCGGGTATGTCAAATCAGAGACTTGGGAGTTTGTTTGACTCTAAGCTAACATTTACAGCTCATACTTATCAGATTACCCGTCGTGCTTTGCGAACACTAGGTGCAACATGTCGTGTCTCCAGAGAATTCAACTATCCAGACACATTTCTTCAGCTCTATACCTTAATGTGCCACCCTCTATTGGAATACGCATCCGTGGTCTGGAATGCAACGTGTCGGCCCAACGCGGCCGCCATTGAGACAGTGCAAACTAAATTTCTCTCAACACTAGAACATAGGTACGCTACTGCGAAGGCTAAAGATTATCCTGGTGTTGATGCCCCCAGCTTGCTTGTAATGAACCTACTACACCGTCGGAGGGCCAAGGCTGACCTTTTATTCTTGTGCAAACTGGTCCACAGCCTCATTGATTGTACAGAGTTGTTGGGTGCCATACATTTGAGAACCCCGACAGGCAACAGCAGGGCACCTAGACCGTTTCACGTCCTCGCCCGTGTCAAGAGTCCCATGGGACGCATTCAGCAACTATACAATATGCACGCAGAAAGTTTGGACGTATTCCATCATCCCTTTCCAACTTTTTATAAGGAACTGCGTTGGTTGATAAACCACGAGCAGTTTGCTTGCCTTTGTACTTAACTTCAGCTCACACACTTTATGCTACCGGGGTTAGGTTTATCTATGTAAGTATGCTAATTGTTTCGATGATTCACTTCTGCATGTAAGTTTTATGCATTCATTGTGGCGTAATTTATAGCTAATATCTTTTTCCGGTTTGCATTTTTCAGTGTACAGAGTTTTAATCATGTCTTGTTGTCTTCCACTTGCCTTGTTTGCATATGTGCGCGGGTCATGTGCGGGTGTCGGCGTGTGTGTATCTCAAAGTGTCTCATTCTCGTTCAGATATTTTTCTGAGATATGCACTTTTCTTTCAGAACCAGCCCATAGTTCATGGACACACTATTAAACAATTAGATTGGTTGAATTCATTCGTCATTTTTATTATATCTGCGATTTGTTGGATCTGATCATTTATATCTGTACTCCTGTAATTGTTTTTTCGCTATTTTTCTGTCAAACGTTTTATGTTGCTATGTTTGTTGTGTGTCTCTACAAGCTGGGACATTGCAATGACATCGCTCATTTTACGCTAATAATTTATTGCAATGTAACTTTCAGAAATCTAAACTCTCGTTTTATATGTACACACTGTCTCTATCATATGCACTGTGTATTTTGTTGTATATTACCTTTTCTCAAGTGCCTTGAATTTTTCGATGGCCGAGGGCCATAGCTAGCAACACTGTTTTTTGTTGCTTTTTTTCAGAATTTCTGTAAGTATTTTAACTTATTTTTTCTGTCATATCGAGGATTTTGTGTGTTGTGCCGTGCTGTTCTACGTTTCTTTTATTAATGTTTTGTATATGGTGTGCCAGCACCAAGACCTTAGGGTTGTTCCTGGGCACCGAAAAAAAAGGTTGATTTATTGATTGATTATTACTATTAAAATTATTATTCGTTCTAACAACTTTTTATGGCACTTTGTATTCCTCAAAAACTTTAATATGCCTCTGCATTTGGAATAGAACCAGCATATTTAATTATCCACGTGCAGAGGCTACACACACCAAACGTTATAAGTAATTGTGCATCGTTTCCATCTGATCCTCTCCCGATAACCGTTTCTTTAGGTTACCGGCGAACCCCCTAAGACCTTCTTTTCTTATACAAACTGCTTCATGTACAATTTCATGCCCGGAACAGCTTGCAGCAATCGGTTTTCGTGTTCCCCGGTACGACTGTGATCTTATAGAGCAGATGTTAATGACAGTCCTTCTGCTATATAAGAAACACAAAACATATTAGGCGCAGTCATGTTTTCGGAATACAGTGAACGTTTTTGAAATGGAATGCTACTGGAAGTGGTAAATATAGTTTCCTAGAAACTCCAACTCATTTTAATGCCAGTGATTTACCGATAACTACATGGTCATTCTGAGTGGCCAATGGTATATCTATAGGAATTGAGTGATTTTCGCGGTTATTGTATGTGCCTAGACCTGATCAGTTTTGAAAAATGGTTATTTGACATGTTTTACTACCTGTCATTCTCGAAGGGGAACACCTTGGCTATTTTGCCTGCTATCTAACGCGAATGATATTAAGAAGAAAAAAAACAATACCACAATACTCTGCCTAAGATATTCGGTCCATTGCATTGTTCAGGGTTAAAGAACCCACAGTCTTTACATTGCAGGTGAGCTCTGTAAAAGCATTTCTGCAGAACTACCAGCATAAGAGACAGAAAGCAAACCTTTTTGTTAGAAGAATTGGTATTGTAAAGTTTTACATATCGCCGCTCGGTGCACAAAAACATGGCACATCTACTATTCTTTTGCCTAAGACCAAAAAAGGTTCAGCATACAGACAATTTTGCAGCCTTAAGGTTCTTGACCGCACTGTTTCTGGATTGCGAAAATATATCTCGCCCCTTGCGTTGGAACATTTTGGTTGGGGGCCTTTCTTATTCTGAAAACAATTGTTTGCGGTAGACATCACGCTATTTGTTTGTACCGTTGTTTGCTAAACACGAGTAAGCGCAAGTTGCGAACAACAATACCTTCAAAAAAAGATCACTGCTTCTGTCCGAAGCAGCGGGAAAGTCCCGAAATACGAAAAAGAAACAGCATGGCGTAACAAAACGTTTGCCTAATTTTTGCAATTATTCCCGTCTTGCTTTTTCTGCAACAAGCATCCTAGTGTTTTACAATCTTTTGCGGTCTTTACAGTTTTTTAAGCATGAGCTGAACAACGTACCTGAGTTCACAAGGGCCGCAAAATCGCTGGCGCGCAGTGTTTCTCTTTTAAAACTTGTAGTCACAAAACCGCAGTTTTATAAATTATGCACCGTGAATGTGCGGTACTTCCATCGCTAAGAAGTATTCAAACAATAAAAATACAACTGACGAACATGATAACACCTATTAGAATCTCATAAAATGTTTGAGGTTTCTTTCGGTGCTGTCTTTCCGACGGATGATATTCGGGACCGTCTTATCAGCGACTGTACCCACACCGAACATTCAATTTTTCTTAAAATTTATTAGGTAATGTCATTTTTATTCGTGCATCCGTAGATTTTCCACACTTGTGTGCATCCGCCGTCTGTGGGCCTGTCCTAAAGGTCTCTTCCCGCCATAGTTTATTTCGACCTCTAGGAGGGAGCGCTGCGCACCTGGACGAACAAATTAAAACAGTTCTGCTTACCCGCAGTGCCAACGTCGCCACTGGCCTCAAACCGACGGTCCACACCAGTTCCTTAATCACCTTAAAGTGCCATAAAAGGTTTCTCTGCGTCTTGTTTTTTTACCTGAGGGTTGCGTAGGTGCTACTACCCCGGACTAAAATTGCAGCTTGTGACTTCGACTCAGCTTTGGTTGAGTGTTAGGAGCTTATAACGCAGCAGCACTTTCCGAAGCACGCCTTCCTGCAGGCACCACTAATGTGTCAAAATATAATAGGTCAGGTTATTATGCACTGTAAATATGATAACCGTGTGAGCAGACTGGCTGCTATGGCATTGCATTATTTTTAAAATGCAAACTTAGCTGTTGTGGCGTGACTGTCAGTCTGGATGGGGAATTCCTTACTGGAGCCTGCGGGCCACGCAAGGGCGTAGATCAGACCAGTTTGCTGATGCAGACCTTCGATAGGAAAAATGAGTAGGGTGCGCAATTGTGGCCCCAACTTTATCCACTCCAGATAAACCTCGGCTAAGGTAGCGCTGATTAGTCCCTCCTCGCAGCTCCTTCTCCACTCTTCGTCTCTCCGCTGTAATTTTTTTTTTGTCATGCGGCGATTTTCACTTTCACCGCTATTCTTTCCCTTCATTCATTCGCGATAAACTTCACCCGTCCTTTTATTGGCTGTGCCGGCTGTCTGCTCGGCATCAGCGGTGCCTAATATTATGAATTATATTTAAACACAGCCCTCTAGATTGCCCACAAGATGTCTCCTACCGAACGAGTTTACGAAACTGAAATCAAGTACTTTTACCTGTCAATTTGGATAGAATTTATACCTGACGAGACAATTAGTAACGTCTCTTTTCCAATATATTTTGATATTTAGGAAATAATGAAAATTATACTCTAGTGGTTTTGCTCCCGACTTTAAGAAATGTAATAACCCTACCTGGGGAGAGCAGTCTTGTCCAATATATCTGCTTTTTACATTAAAGCGGAACCTGGTAGAGATATAATAACCCAGGGTGCTGCGTAATGGCTTGGGGCGCATCGTAACAAGTCTGTGTACACTATGTTCACGTAAGAGCCCCCGCATTATGAAAATTTATAAACTCTGTACGCTAAGTTTACGTACCACCACCCACACTTTGAAAAATATAAAGTAAACGCCAACGTTCAGCTGCCCGGTATTTGTTTTCAAATCATTTGTAGATGAATAGTTGATAAACAACAAGAGAGCTGCAGGCTCTTTTAGACCCCCTAGCATCGAGAATGAATTGGTATTTACATCCGCCTGTGCTTTTTTGGCTGCCACGGTTGCGTAGTAGTAAATGTCGGAAGGTATGCGATAATGGGTCAGGATTTTTACGTGATTGCTGGGGAGAAGCGTTTTGATTAGGGATTGCACAGCTTATAATGTGGCAAGCTGTAGCTAAAGGGCAAAAGTCGCGAATTCGCTTTTCCTAGCGTTTGGTAAACCCGCTCGCCCTGCTTCTCAAAAAATTTCCACTAGACTACGCTCCTCCCGATTCTAAGAGTTGGTATGGTGAATACGCTGCAAAACAAAATGCATTGATTACGCACCGGGTGCAAAATTATCCTCAGGCATAGACGTACGACCTAAAGTAAAAACTATTTTGGTAAACACACAAGCCCTAATTGACACTGAGAGAAAAGAATCTCGCGTAGCGGTCGTCAGTTTCTTTCAATATTTTACTAACCACGTCATTATATACGAGGTTACATTTTTCAGTCGGGAGAGAAAACAGGTTTGTGCTGTGCATTTTTTTGTGCAACAAACTGATTCGCGATGAAGCGCTGTATTATCTTGATGGTTCATCTTAGTTTGCAGCTATCTCACGTGAGAAATTTATTGCGCCGTGCTCGGTGTGTATAACATATAATTTTGCATCCCTGGAACCGTAAACTGGAAATATAGCGAAATTATTAAAGTAAGTATTATTGTTTCCTCCTTACCGGGAAATGTGCTTGCCGTGGTCAGTTACTACAGCTGCGCAGGCTGGACAATATAGCTGTTTTCCAAGCTATTAAACCAATAAATTGGGAGGTGTCTTGTTGAAACTGTTGAATGCATTTTTTGAGCCAGAGAACCATCTCGTTGAATCAGTTAGCTGTGAAGAATTGTTTTTCAACTAATCCATTGCTATATACACAGCTGAAGTAGTAGGGAGAGAGCTTCAATACAAGGTTAGGGGTGAAACGGTCACTGCCTTGAAATATTTTCCTAGTTTTGTTTCACAAAGCGGTCATCTCCCAGAACGGTCATAGACAATGTTATCCTTATAATGGTGTATCAAATTCAACTTCGAACCAACAATCACCCAAATTCGCTATCGTTTCTGTGCGCAAGTACAGGTCGAAATGTGAACAACTTCATGCGACATCTCAAGGAAACTTTCAACTTTGGGGAAGCGGTGCCTTCAAGCGCCTTTAAAATTTATAATAAATTAGTTTATGGCATTCAAGAATATTCTCAAATGGCCTTGGCAGCGTTTCAAAGTGCACATTTTTAATTACATATAGTTTTTCTTTGGCAACGGCAGTCTTTACATAGAAGAGCGGCCCCTTTTTGAAGAACAACACTATTACAAAACAAGACCATGGCCTGGTTTGCAAGCCGCAAATAGAAACGTTTTGACCTAAAAAAGCTACAATTCAAGCATTGAAGTGACTATCGCCCGCTTTATCAATGGGATAAATCAAACTGTATTGCTAAAAAACGTTCCGAGGATTTCAGCTGGTGTGGCATGTTGCGCATGAAAACTTTTCAGATACGTACAAAAGTTTTGTTGAGTTGCAAAGGGATGTGTAGTGTTTCCCTAGCGCCCCTCTAGCAACACTGGCAGCCGCAAATCTTGTATAACTCGACAGCGTTTACCTGAAGATTTCAAGAGTGCAAAATTCTGGGCCTGTTGGTTCCTACTGATGCAAACGAACCATCGAAAAAAGACGCGTTACACTAGAAGGAGCACAAACACGTCGCTGGACCTAACAACTGGTTTATTTCAGAAAATAAAAGATTTATGGGTGATTCTTCGCTCACGCGCACACTTTGGCCAACGTGAAGAAACTTGGTTGCGTAGATAAAAACATATTCTTTTATCCATTATATCACGGAGCGATCGCCTCAACAAGTCTCCATATTTTTTTCCTGTTAAAAATGCCTCGAGTAGATCGCGCTCGCGTCTCGATTTTCTCCGGCCTACAGTGCTGGCGAGGGTGAAAGTGGGGAGTACAATCGTGGCAATTTTTTACGTGTAAAGCTAAATTGCTAGCCGCGCCTGATCCCAAGGTTGGATAGTGCGCACCGATAAAAGGTGCGCACCACCTCCAAACAAATTGAATACCTCTACGGATTAACATGCTTTAACGGATATCCTCTTGGCGTGTTCCTAAGTTGAACACAATACGTACGTCGAAACCTCGGATTACCCCACCTTTAGCGTACAATGCGCAGGTGTCCCCCTTAAAAATTTCTTATCCTTGTCTCTTCAAGCAAGTTTTTTTTTCAGATTTATCATCACCAATCCAGGGAACAATTTAGGTTACTTTAATTTACATTGATTATGAAAGAGCGTTGGCTACGGTGCAACGACGCTATGCTGCCCAACTAAAAATCGTCGACCAGAATGCCGACGTTTTAATGTACGAGCACCCACCGGCAAAAGGCCGCCCGCGTGCTCTTGCCCATGCATCTGACAAACAGGTGTTCTACGTCGTACTCTGCAACGCTTGTCGCAGAGGTGCCGAACTTACTTAAGGGTTGCTGGTGGGTAATGCCACCGTGGCTCAATGGTGCAGCCTCCGTGAAAATTTTCTCCAAATCATATTTCAGATTTCCTGTACCCTGATTTTGACTATTTCTTTACATTGACTACGAAGTTGTTCTTCACGGGAACGTCAGAACACAAAACAGCGCACCATGTCCAAAGTCATTCATCTGGTTTACCTGAAGCCTTTCTGGGCCAGATAATGAAAGGAGTGTTGTTTGAGGAACCGCCTTTTTCAGCAGCACCTTACAACCCCGGCACATTATATCTCGCTGTAAGCTCAGCACGGGCGTACTTCTTCGATGAATAGGTATGCTCTGTTGCTGAGCTGCTATAACAACCAGGGACCAACCACACTAAATTCAACCTACAGCGGAGCAGTAAGAGACACTACTGCTCAGCTCAAACACTGGCTCTCTGTCTTGGTCTGCCCGGCTCAATCATTCATAATCAATCAATCAATCAATCAATCAATCATCATCAATCAATCAACAATCAATCTTTATTCGAAGAAACCAAAAAATAGTGTGCTACAGGGACAGAGACTAAAGGCTAAATAGCCTGACGAGGACTCTGTCCCTCTGCGGTTCAACAGCGTTGCGTGTACATTTTACGCAAAAGATATAGCAGTTTGAGTACAGAGCAAGTACACAGCAACAGTACAGAGCAACAGTACAGAGCAAGCTTGCCAAAAAAAACTAAAGCAACTTGTCCAGTAAACGAACATCAAGAAAATAACTACATCCACAATATATACGAGCAAGTTCACAACATAATATAAAGGAGCTCATACAACCGATACCATAAAAAAAAGCTTACAACTGATCAAATTTTTACACCAATAGTACATGCATTTCACATGACACAGTGTATAACTATACACATGTGTATAATGTTTCGCTAAGCACGGTAACGCCATTCAGAAAAATAACAAAGCGAGAAAAACAAACCAGAAAATTTCAGCTAGATCGCGTGAACAAAAAATGGCAGGCAATATCAATTGGTATAGCGGAGACCCAGTGACAGGAATACATTTTAATGTGCCGTTTACACGCGCTTACCGAACTCGTCAAATCTATTTTTACCATTTAATTTATTACGAATAAAAAGTCTTTGATATCCAGTTGTGTGTTTGCCTCCTGATTTTCGGCATTCTCCTCTTTTTTTGTCGTATCGAATAGCTTCAATCGTAGTCTACGCCCGGACTGCAAATTTTATTTTGTGGTATGTACTGAAGGGGATGGCCCACGCTACCGCAAAAAAGCATTCCTCCAGGTCTATAGCTGAACAGGGAAAGGAAGCGACTACAGACTGCTCCACCCCCGACTATTCTCTAGGCGTACAATGACCATACGTTAAATCTCAGTTCTGCCGTAGGCCCCTCCCGGGAGTCTTCTTTATCCGAGAGAGAGAGAGAGTGAGCTTGTTGTCACGATGTTTGCAATATAATAGATGACTCTGAAAAGAATAGCGTTCACGCGTAACTGCAGGCGCAGCGAACGCAGGCGTTTATCTCGCCTAAGCTTCAGAGGAACATCTTTTGTTGAGTCTTTGCTGAACGCTTGCGTATTGCTAAGTCTGCGAAACACAGGTTCTCAAAAGTAGACGGCACTTCTACAAAATATTTGCGCGGTTTTTGACGCCGGGACAATAAAAGATATGCTTGTGGTGAAAGGTTTTTCACTCGAAGAATTCCTAGCCATTCGTTTCTGGAAGGTGAACAAAATAAACACTTTTATTATTTATTTATTCATGCTACAGTACTGAAGGAAGACTGGCGCTAGCAGGGAAGGGCAAGCTGAAGAATGTACAGTTCACTAGTGGTTGTCAGCAACGAAAAAAACGCAACACTACCTGCAAAACAACATAATGAAATCAGCACAAGGGCAATTCGAATCACGAAGCCCAACACAACGTAACACTATTCTTCCCTCAGGTACGCTAAGCCTTAAATCAATATTCGTCAATTGTAACATAATATTGATCACAATGACCCAGGGCGCCAAATTTTGTTTACTCGTAGAAAAAAGCATGAAATGTTCAGGCACATACTTTTAGACAACCTATAAATTTTTTTTACAATGTCATAAAAACTCTTTTTTGGTTATTTCTATTCCTGGCGGTGTCTATTCAATATCCCATTTTATAGTGCCCCTTTCCTAACAAGTTCCCTATTGATGTTAAAATAACTTGATGTGTTCGATTTGTGTTTAATAGATATTCCGTCAAAATAACTTCTTGCCAGTTGCTATCCTTCAAAAATGAGATAGATTGAAAATATAGCGTTAAGATTATGTTTTATCTGTACAATGCCCCATTCCAGAAGTCATGTGACTCTGCAATGACCACGCGCTTTTAGAGTTGCTTTTTAATTATTTTTGAAATTCAAGTTCTGATTGAACTTTTATAAGTTTTAGTGATATATCTAAGATTATGTTTACTTGATTTGTCCGGTAAATAGAAATGTGCACAGATTGGTTAGTTGTTTTCTACCATCAACCGTTTCTTGTTCGAGACTACAGGGTATTTATACATTGCACCTTTTCCCATTCCTGTTTTAGTACTTTTCTATGTTCATGTGCAGAATAGAGAGAGTTTACAGGTGCGTTCGTTGTTCGCTTTTTATTGTTTTTGTGCTTTAAATCACGAGTGCTTCTACATCTTTGTGTTTTTACGATTCCAGAGAATGCTGTTGCTTACCTTCGGTGTTGATCGCGCAAGTTGTGTTACTCTGCGCTGATGCCGATGTGTTCTGTGAGGAGATGATTCATTACTTTTTTTAAAGCGAAGCTTTCTACCTCTGCCAACCAAAGGTTCTATCGGAACGTTAGCGTCAACAGAAAACTCAATCGAACTAATAAAAGAAACTACTTGCAATGCCATGAATTGAACATAGAACGAATAAGAGAAACGAAGCGAGGGCTCGTTGTCCTATTATTTGAAATAGGAGCGCACACGGAGACGAGGGAGACAGACGGTGTACTCACCGAGCACAGCTGCGGGTTTACCCCTCCGTGTTCTCGGTGAATGCCACGTGATAGCTTCACGTTACCTCTCGAGGTGCGGGGCGCCCGCCCACTGCACGTGTAGAGGCAGTGTGCCCGGCCTTTCCCATGCGCTATGAGTTGTTAAAAATAAAGAAAGCTCCCATCAACACATGAACATCTCACTGCTCCTCCGTGTCTGCCTGCGAAGTCCTCGCCTCCAACGGCTGTGGCAGCGACGGGCAAGTGAGATCGTCTAACACCGGTGTTTGAGCTTCCTTTTCATTTTATAAAAAAATAGTTTCCCACTCTCGAGCTTCACAACACAACTCAACCAACCACCATTCATAGATGATGCATGATAAACCTTAGCACATAATGTCTCTGAAATAATAAAGGTTATGGTTAGTAGATTTCACTTGACCCTTGGGTTCACTGCTTGACGAGCAACCTGTGTGAATTCAAGGGACGTCGAAGAGGTAATCGTTGTGGCTGTCGTTTACAGCTTCGCTTTACAACACCTTCATTGGGTGGATTGGAGTGCATTTTTGTCTGATCTGCACATGCATAAACAAATTTTCGCTGCTCTGCAGATGATTCCGCGAGAAATCTGGAGTCGCGACCCACAAACAAGCAACAAGCCGAAGAGAGTAAAAAACAAATTCAAAAATGTAAAATCTGCCGCAAAAGATTGTAGTTGAACATACGAAGAGTATGTTCAGAAAATGTTTTATTCACTATGAAATGGCAAAATATGATCGACGCAGGAGACGCCGAACTGAGAACCTATGCTTACAGCCTACTTGCGGTAAAATATAGTCATCTGTACTTTCTTGTGTGTAACAGATATTGTTTGGGATGCTTATGCCTGCTTATATTCTAAATCATATATTTTGTTGGCTGGCATTGTTCCTTATTTTGTCTGTACATGCCGAGGAGGCCCCTGTCCTGCTGTATGACAACAATGTTGTCGGCAAGTTTTTTTATTTATAACGACATGATTCCTACAACGTTAAAATATGATTTTTTTATCTTTGTCTAAGATTGCTGTGGGTATCGCTGCCTACCTAACTTTAACGAAATATAACCCGTACTGATACCTAAATATTAGAGTGGTCTTGTGAGTGTATTGATGTACCTTTGTCCCCATCAGATCTGCAACGTTTTTTACCTAAAATGCACGCATTTCGACCGGCCGCCGTAGCTCAGGGGCTAAGGTAAGGATTGGTAAGCTAAGGTACAGGTTCGATTCCAGCCGCGGTAGCTGCTTTTCTAATAGACGCGAAAAGCCAGAACGCTGGTGTGTCGAGAATTTTGAGAGCATTAAAGAACCCCAGATTGAAAAATATACCGGAGTCGTCCTCTACCGAGAGTCTCTTCCCCAGGCGTAGCGTCAGCAGGTTAACCCTCTATAAATCTATAAATAAATTCACCATCCCTATGTGAAGAAAGATGTGAGAACAATAAAAGCTAAAACTGCGTACAAGTTTCTATGCAGGTTTGTCCAACTCCTCTTCCATCCTTCAGTGGCCCAAAATTGCAAAAAGAGAACGAACCCATGCGGAGATTTTTTGTGCACTATGTAAACGCATCTACGAACGATCTAAATGTACGCTGACACTTGCGTTATGGGACAAAGGTATACTGTTGTACTCTTTCTTTGTGACCGATGCACGCATTCCTTTTTGAGAACCGGTCCATTTTTCACAATTTTCCGACAAAGCCCGATTCCAAGTAACGCCCCGCCTGTGCAGAGGTCTTATCAGAGCTTTTCAGCCGACAAACCAATGTACCGAAAAATGCAGCAGTTGGTTTACAGGTGCCATCAGTCCACACCAAGAAAGCTTTCGCTTTAATATATACGCCTCATCAAAATAGAAATATTTGGCCTTCAGCGCCCTGTCCTCGGATTTCGATGGTCCAGTGTTTTTCGCCAATCAGACTGACATTTTTATTTATTGCGAGCAAACTCTATAATGTGAAGCGACAGAGTTATTCCTTAATTTTCCTTGTTTTGCAATCCCAGGTCTTCATGGCTGCCGCCACTATACCATTTCAATGGGTGAAAAAGTAACCGAGCCAAGCATGTAGGCAGCAGCGTAAAAACAAAATGTTTACATTACCTGAACTAATACTCCAGGCGCTAATGCACTACATTACCCTACAACGAGAGTGACTATTATTAAAACATGCCAATTAAGGCATGAAGTACGACAGTTGTAAGTTCTTCTGGGTAAAGTAATGCAGCAACTGGGCATTTCAAGGGAGCCGGGGTATTGGCTATTCTTCCGCAGTTGCCTGGACAACAGGGCAAATCCACCTTTAAGGGAAAGGCTGCAATGGCCTATTTTCAAGCACCCTGCTTTCAGCACGGCCAGGATAACCGATGAAACGGCGGTTGGTGGTGAACATTCTTCCCAGAGCAGCCAATTGTGTTCGGCCAGTAGTAGTAACAACTACCAGGAATCTAGGCTTGTAGTTCACAGGTCCCCGCCAACTTCCTAGTTGGCTGTGACATCAACAAATTCATAACACCAAAGAAGCGCACAGCCTCCCATTTCGCACAATGCATTTATTTGTGATATGGTTACTTCAGCGTCCGCTGAGACATGGGGATGTCTATGGAAACACGCTTCTGAATATGAAAGACAAAAAGGGCGTTACACAATGAGCAATAAGGCAGACACAAGCCATGACTGCGGTGACAAAAATAGTTGTCCAAACGAGACATGCGGAGCTTGTTTTCCTAGAAATTGCACAAATTAAACCGACCTCAGCAATATTGGTCGGCACAGACCACTAAAATATTTACGACACCTAGAATAACAGACGGTGCACACAGGAGCAATATGGTGGGGTTAAACGTGGAGATCGTAGTACCAAAATTGGCCGAAGGGATGCGAGCTATGGCGCTTCTCTTTTCTTGTTTGTTAGAGACCAAGGTTGGCATCATAAACTCCGAAGAAGCGTCGTACGTTTTGTAATGACACTCTAGATTTCTAATAAGGGGTCACTTCTGAACCAGCTGATTTAGAATCCCTCCTACATGTAGGATGACCCACAGGCCCCTGACTGAGACGCAACGGCATTGGTCTATTCTTTGGAATAAAATTTTAGGCCACGAGTTTGGAGGGCTGGCTTGAAATAATTGCCATTGCGTTGCAGGTTCGACTAAAAGTCATCTTTTTTTTTGAGGGCCGCCTTAGTCCAAATTGCACCACCATTGTTGGTGAAGTCACGTGGTATATATGAGTCGACCACAAAACTGTTTATGTGGGGATTAAAAAGCTTCTGTAATACTTTTTAGTGCAAGTGTTGAAAGAGGGATTCCTAAATGGTTGAACACACTCTGCTCACGTCTGGAAGAAATGTTCAAGTACTTCTGGTCTATTGTGAGGTGTCAGGCGCCGACACCACACGGGCGATGAGGCGCGCCGCAGCAGAGAGCTCCAGAGTATTTTGACCACATAGGGAGGTGGCAAAAACACGGGCGTTTTGTCTTTTCGCCTGCATCCTAAAAGCGGCCGCATAGACCAGGAATTATTCCCGCGTCCTCGGGTTCAAGTACTATTATCGCAGTTCTGGCTTCTAGGGCGCCATTCTTAGGACAAGCGCTCCTCTCCAATGTCACGAAACACCATGGTGGGTGCGAATGCTGCTTTTTCCGTCGTTGCATTAAGGAATTCTTACGGTTAGGTACAAGTTGTGGGCGTGATAGCCACCTCAAATGTAGGCATTTTAGCAATGGCTTCCGAGTGCATCTTTTGTTCCGAGTGCATCTTTAGTTCCGAGTGCATCTTTTGTGGCAGCAGCAAGAGGAGTGATAGAAAATCTACTCGTCGAGGAACACCAAGGTTTACCTTTCGCCTCTTTTGTCTACGACGCATTCAGCGTGTCATAAAGATACTCTGCTGAAGAGATTTAGAACTCCTAGTAACATACGTGAATGCCGATAACAATAAGGGGAACTCGAAACATAGACATCCGGAGGCTCCCTAGTTTGTGGTCTGAATATACCATGTGCGCAGTCTCTCACTGCCACAAGCTGCAGCAGGCGAGTTTAGTGTAATGTTAAGGTTTTTACTTCCCCAAAAATGCATATTACTAACATGCTAGGCGTGGGACTGGTTTGGTGAGTTTTCCCTATTTTGTATTAGTATTTCCATTGCTCTTTCAATGTTATTTTTAATCAGTTTTCGTATTTCGGAGAGGTATAAGACGCATATTATACATTGAGGTGGATCGCTTTGTAAAGTTTTTATTGTTTCAGTTTCTTATCACAGGTTTTTGCAAATTTCAATATCTCAATTTCGGCCATTATGAAGATTACACCTGTTACTTGCTCCAGGTATTCACTGTTGTCAAAATTAAGGGCCTTACACAGTCGACCGTTTTTCCTCTTTATTGGTAATTTCATTGTTCTTTCACGGAATATTTTATCTAGTTGTCCATCAGCCCCCGGTGTATGCGTCTACCACCGCCGTGTCGGCGCAGACGGTCGCATCTGTCTGTTGCCATGCTCATGGACGGGAAACGGCCCGGCAGGCCGCTAGCGGCGACGAGCGGTTCTGGCCCCATTGAACAATTTCGCCTGTTTCACATCGTCGATCGCACCACCTGACAAAAGTTTCTCGTCGACACGGGAGTGCAAGTCAGCGTCTTGCCAGCTTCACGCCATGACCGCACCTCCAACGCAGTCTTCTACCTCCAGGCACTGAACGGCAAGCGCATTCCCGTTTTCGCGCAGCGATGCCTGATTTTGAACCTGGGTCTTCAAAGAACTTTTCGGTGGATTTTCGCGGTCGCGGACGTTCGCTCTGCCATCCTTGGTGCGGACTTTCTTACCAAACATAGCCTCCTAGTCGACGTCAAGCGACGGCGACTTCTCAACGCCACAACCCTCCTCTCAGTTCAAGGCGTCGTAGCGACAGCAGCGGCTTATGTAGCGTATTCCTGCGCTACAGTGCTGAAGAACCGTTTGCCGACCTGCTAAAGGAGTTCCCCACCGTCACGTCACCACATGACTCGAATCAGCCTGTGACTTACGACATCCGTCATCATATCACCACTACCGGACGACCTGTTTTCTTTCGACCGCAACGTCTCGCTCCCGACAGACTCAAGATCGCCCGGGCAAAGTTCGAGCACATGCTGGAACTTGGCATCGTCCGACCTTCTTGCAGCCGCCACGCATCACCCTTGCACATGGTACCCAAGATGAACGGTGACTGGTGACGTTGTGCGACTACCGATTCTTGAACCTCTCCACCATCCCAGATCGGTACCCCCTTCCCAACATACAAGATTTCACAGCCAGTCTGCACGGTGCCACCCTATTTTCAAAAATCGACCTTGTACGGGCGTTCACCTGATCCCCGTCGCTGAGGCGGACATATTCAAGACGGCCATCACAACACCTTTCGGCTTTTTCGAGTTCCTACGAATGCCGTTCAGCCTCAGGAACGCTGCGCAACGTTTCAGCGTTTCATCGATACAGTGATGCGCGGACTGCCGTTCGTCTATGCTGATGTGGACGATATCCTGGTAGCAAGTACGTCCATAGAGGAGCATCTTCACCATCTCCGCATTTCCTCGAACGCTTAGCTGCCCATGGCGTTGTCATCAACGCAACGAAGAGCGAGATCGGTGTTCCCGCCCTCGACTTTCTGGGACATCGACTGGATGCGACAGGCATTCGGCTCTCTCCAACAAGGCCCAGGTCATTCTTGACTTCCCAACTCCAACGTCGGTCATAAACTTCTACCGCAGCTTTATCAGGAACTGCGCCACTCTGCTTGAGCCTCTCGACCTCCTGCTTTCCGGTAAGCGTTCTACCACTGAATTGGACTAGAACGCAAGTGCTGAGGCAGCCTTTCATGTCTACAAACGTGCGCTGGCAAACGCCGCTCTTTTCGTTCACCCAAATTCAGGACGTGCCCTCGATGATGACAGACACCTCTATTTCTGCTGTGGGAGCTGTCTTCCAACAGCACGTAAAGGCGCGTGGCAGCCCTTGGCCTTCTTCTCAAAACGTCAAACCCCACCGCAGACCCGGTACAGTGTCTTCGGGCATGAACTTTTGGCAATTTACCTGCCTGTGCGTCACTTCCGACATCTTTTTGAGGTTGTCAATTCACCATCTTCACTGACCACAAAGCCTTGACGTACGCCTTCAGCCGGCCCGACACCCATTACACGCCACGAGAAGTGCGGCAGCTTGCCTACCTGTCCAAGTACACGACGGATATCAAGCATGTCAGTGGCGTTGACAACACAGCTGCGGATGTTCTAAGCCACGTGGACGCCATTGCGTCAACTTCGCCGCTTTTAATTGCACCCGACCTCCACCGGCTCGCTGCTGACCAAGCAGACGACACCGAGCTACTGCGTCTTTGGACATCCCCAACTGCGCTCCAGCTCGAATACGTGACACTCGACGAACCGCACATCCTTTGCGACTTGTCGACCGGAAAGCCACGACCATCCGTACCGAAGAACTGCCGTCACGAGCCGTCACGAGCCGTCACGAGCCAATCCTGCGATTCGAGCCACGCAGAAACTCATCGCGGCTCGTTTTGTCTGGCCTCGAATGAACGGTGATGTTCGCGACTGGGTCTGCGGGTGTAAACCATGCCAATGCGCAAAGGTTCACCGGTATCCAGTTCCGCCGGCAAAGACGTTCCTACAACCTGATGAGCGCCTCGCCGCCGTGCATATCGACCTCGTCGGTGCCTTGCCCCCTTGCCAAGGCTACCGTTACCTACTGCTTGTGTGCACAAATTCACACGCTGGCCTGAAGCCACACTGCTACCCGACATCTCCGCACCCACGGTAGCGTCAGCATCCGTGTCGACGTGGGTAGCGCGCTTCGTATGCCCATCATCGATCGTCACCGACCGCGGACGGCAGTTCGAGTCTGCTTTGTTCACCGAGCTCCTTCACCTCCTCGGCACGACTCGTTTGCGCACGCCAGCGTACCAGCCACAAACAAATGGACTCGTCGAACGCTTTTACCACCAACTTAAGGCCGTGCTCATAGCACACGACTGCCCAACACAGCGGGTACAGCGCTTGCCCCTCACACATCTGTGCATACGCTCCGCCTGCAAAACTGACCTGACGTGTTCTCCGGTTGAACTCGTTTTTGAGCCCAGCTTCGACTACCAGCAGATCTGTTCGAGGTATTGTCTCAAGCATATTCCGCCGCGGACTACGTTAAATTGCTGACATTTTTCCTCGCTGACCTTGGACCACAGCCTACACGGGAACGAAAACCCAGAGGACCTTATGTGCTTCCGGACCTTGAACAGGCAACACATGTGTTTGTGCGGTACGGACCCGTGCGCCGCGCATTGCAACCACACTACGTTGGCCCTTTCCATGTAGTAGAACGACACTCGTCAAAATACGTCATCGACATCAATTCCTCTCACGACAACATATCCCTTGAGTGCCTGAAACCGGCATTCATCACCGCCGACATCAACCCTACGAGTACACCCACTGTGGCTGCACACCACCGTGACCATCATGTACGTTGGGGCCATCAGAGCGTCACACCAGCTCCTCTCTTGGGGGGGAGCCCTGTAGCGGCTAGCCACAGTGCCAGCGGCAGCAGCGTGACGCAGGCCCACGGGCGCGCTCACCTGCCAGAGTGCTCGCGCACCTTTGGCATCAGTACCTAGAGACCCCACGGCATTCGTAATAAACCGGCCTTGCTACGTGGTCTGGTCGTCTCTGTTTCAACGCCTCCGTGGCATGCGCTCTACAAGCCTAAGTGAGTGAGGAGCGGGCGTCAAGCATTCCCAACAGCTAAGGAGGACGTGGTGTAAGGCGGGAGAACCATGAATGCCTTGGTTTCAACACCTCATATAACCGCCATCGAGTGCTCGGAGCAATCAATACCATTATCGTGAGTTATGTTTTGAAAACTGCTATTTTCGAAGATATCCAAGGGATTATAAATATAAAAAACACAATGACGTCCATTACAAGACATTGTAAGACTTCTGGGAATCGCATAAAAGACCAAACCGTGCTTCACCGTCATGACGCTGTGTAACCACGGTAATTTTTTCTGACACATCATCGCAAACAATTAGGAAACACGTTTTTAAAATCGGCATTGTCAAAGTTTTGATGCAAAAATGAGATCCCTCAGGCTGTATCTTCATTTTGGGTTATGAATGTCAAGTAATTTATTGGATACCATTCTGCGAACGGGTGTCGACTTCTTAGTTTAGGTGACCAGAAGTTGGTCGTATGTTGTATGGGAACCAACAACCTTAACTGATTTCTTGGCAGTGGAAGACAGTGTAGATCGTGGTATTATCTATATGTAGCAATGTCCTTAGCCCGGCTGTCGGCGGTTTGAAGTAGACTAGCTGGAATGCATTCTTCCGCACGTGGCTGAATAATAGTTTCGTGCGGTAAAATAACATCCGGAAAATTTTCGGCTCGCATCTTACGCGGAATATCGATGTACATAAACAGCATATGGGCGAAGATATTGTTTAGGCGTTCGGTGAGATCATTTGACGTGAGTTGGTACATCGTAATCGTTGGTTGTACGAGTGAGTCTCTATGCAAGATATCGGCCCCAAAAGCCGTTTCACTGTTTGCGAAGACGTCCTCATAAGATATTTGTAGCATAAAAACGTGAAGGATGAACAATATTGTGCCCTTTTGCACTTTTTCTCGAAACAGCAGCGATTTCTGCACACCGTGTTGAAGGGCTTTTGCTGAACGCGTATCCCTAAGTTGGTATTGAAGGGAGTGCCCGCACATGTCGCTTACGGTCTATTGTAAAGGTATCGTTGCTTCAGCGGCTGAGGAACGAACTCCACAAGGCCTCGTAGGCAGCGTTTTCTCAGCTTTGACGAAACACGCTCTCTCTTCAAAGACAGCTGCCGTGAGGCTCTGGCTTCCTGGCATACGTAGTGTGTGCTCAAATATTTCAGCCGTCTTACGACACAAAGGGAATATGAAACCTGACCGACACAGGCTCCATAACCCAAGTTTCCAAAAAGGGTCTTAAAATGTGCCACCTACATCGCTGCGGGATGGTTTCTTACCACCCGAAAGGGAATGGTATAAGAAACACTCTTCGCTGATGAACAATAGTGGTTTTTTTTCTTTTTCGGGAACACCTAGCGGAACTTTATGCTGCCAAATGAAGCTTTTTTGTGGCTTTTGCAGAAAGACTGCCCTCACGTATTCACATATTAAATAATAGGCTTTGCACGGGTAAAAGTCTTATTCGCATATTACTAGCGCGTTCTTTCCAGATTCTCACAACACTGTTGATGTACTTCGGCAAAGAGATCGTCCCATTACAATACAGCTAGGAGCCCCAATGTGAGGCCGGGAAACTGAATGTAAACTCTTCTGACATTGCCTTTTGTGCCGCACATCAATCAGGATTGTGAAACAAAAATTTATGCCATTGCCAGTGACAAGAGGCAGGGTACGCTGGTTCATTCACAGACAGGATGGGGATAAACGCGTCAAAGCGTACGACAGTCACACGTTTAGCCAAGCTGATTATAACTACTCAGCGAGACTGCAGAAATGTCTCTCGCGGACATTTCGACCCTACTTCTACACACGCACTTAATTTGGTTGCCTTCCACTAGCTTTATTGGCGTCACATCGTTGCACCTAAATAAGGACGCAAGCACCGTCACGTCGACTGCAATCCTGTGCGACGGCTGACACAATGCACGCGGGAACGACCGACGAATAAATTGCGCCTTCATTTGGGCACAGCAGAGGTAAGCCATGGCGGCAGGACAATGACGTGATTCCTAACTATGTTCATTGACAGTCTTGAAGGTAAAAACGCTGTTATTCTGAGTTCCAGCCAATCATGTGTGGAACTTTTTTGTCCCAAGGTACGAGCTTTACAAAAAATAATTCGAGTCACTGAGCCGGTTTTTGTCCTGATTGGCCCCACAATTTACGCGACGAGATCATCCAAGCATGTCGTTATGACCAGCCGCTTCACACCTTGTCGATATTTGTACGGCTGCAAGCATTTGCGTGGCGAATTATAGCACCCATTCTCCTACGGCCGTCCGCCACTCTAACAAAAGATACCGGAAGTGCCAGGGGCGCGATGAACATGCAATGCGGCCGGCCAGATACTTTTATGTCCATCGAGACGCCGTCGACGCTCTTCAAACAAGTGGGTGTGAATATATTTGGCCCCTTTCCTAAACCCAACGCTTACTATTGGTGTATCAAAGTGGCCACGTAATCTTTGAACCTATATGTTACAATCTTCATCCATTGAGCGCCTCATTCATTCCCGGTGATAGGACAAAGGGTATACTCCAGTTTGACAACGGGGTTTTACGGGAAAACTATTGACGCAGTACTTTGGTCTTTACGAAGTGCTTTTCCGCAGTAGAGACCTTGACTACGAAGTCGTCCCTGAGGAAGTGCGTTAATAATTCCGAACACCAAATTGCCAAGTCGTGCCCATTGTGGGGCTTGAGCCCTGATACAAACGATGGCATGCCAGCTACCCACAAACAAAGCCAGATTTCGGTGCGTCTTTCCCCGCGGCGCCGAGACTACGCTTCTGAAAAGGGAAACAAAACCTTGTCACAACTGTAAGTTCGCGTATTTGCACGGTTACATTTGCCGCGATTGCAACAATGACCACTACCCGATGGTCACAAAGCATAAATCGAAGTGATTTATTACAAGGCAGAAATCGTGTGGTTGGCTTGGTCGGCAGGCGTGTCCGTAGATTTCGGGCCATTAAGCTGACATGACCCCAGGGCCGTCCGCGACTATATAATAATTTGGTAATAACGATTCCCAACCCTCTCCTCATGCCATCATCGAAGCTAGCGAAAGTGTAGTTGTGGTTGTGTCAGTTACAATGAATTGAAATATAATAGTTATTTGTAAACATTGGCGTTCGCATCGTACAAGTAGTTGTTTATTCGCGAAAGATCAACGTTGAACTTTGCGGCAACGCTGGTGACTGTCCGTTCTGCTTCAGCTAATTTCTGTGATTTGTGCGCGCGTTCAGGCTTCTGTGCGATGCCAATCTCTTTCCCATCCCTCTGCGACGCATAGCGAGTTCGAAGGGAAACTGGTGATATCAGCTGTTACCTGTTGACTGCGGAATTTGTGAAAGAGTCGTTCGTAGGGAACGGAATTACAAAACTACTGAAAGAAACGCCGGCGGTGTGAGGAAGAGCCAGAGAAGCGGTGCGGAGAAAATATTCGACGTTGGAAGAAAACACAGGATCCTAGCCGCATCTACTATGGGCACACTCCACATACCTGATGTAGAGTGGCAAGTTTTGACGACGCCTTCTACGAAATGATGTTGAAAATTTTCGTCTCAGTTCAACAACCACTGTGAATAAAAATCATGGGATAATTAGTTAAAAATAGAGATTGATAAAGAGGTATACGGTGTCTGTAAAATGGTGGGAGTTGTCTGCGTCGTGTTATCTTAAGTGGGATACATTGACTTAGGTGGTAAATTAAGGATACAAACTCTTCACACCTGTTCCGCGCTGGTCTTTTAAATCTAGGAGCATGTGTGGATATGTCGTAAAGTTGTGCAGTATGCATAATCCGAATAATACAGCTTGGAAGAATGTGTCGTGTGAACAGTTTGTATTTTCTGAGTGATGTTTTCCTATGTGTTTTTTTGTTTGTTACTCCACTGCGCTCCCCGTTTTATGACGTTGGTCTGATTTGGGACTGCGACAAAAGCTCGCTAGATTGCAATTCATTTAATCGAATTTATTGATAATTTCAAGCGCACCACTTCCTCTGGGCAAATTCAGTTAGAATTTTATGGATAAAAAGGCGCGTTAGTTCCGAGCGACGAATACCTTCTGCTACCAATATTCTGTACTATACGCCATAGAGCCGACGTGTGAATGCTTACTACACGGCTTAGAGAAACACAATTGTTGCCTACACACGAGCCTACGTTGCATGCAGAAGAGAGAGCAGCATCCTATTCACAGCAAAAGGGTAAAACTTATTTAAAACTCCCACCAGTCGATTTAAAAACATTCGTTGTAGGCCGTGTCGGGGAGGTCTAGAGTGCAGTAGGTATGCTGTACTGCAAAATGGTTACATAAGTGCTCAAGTCGGAATCCTTGAACTTGTCATGGCCAGTGACGACGAGGGGGACGATGGAACACTAATACAGATATCCGCTTGGAAGTCAGAGAGGAGTTGAATGCCGCCTATGCATTCAGTTCTCCAAAAGGCGAAGATTTCCCAGCCACTATGTTCTGTTGGAGCACCAAAATAGGATGGCTGTTGCCTTGAAGCTCAAAGGCAGGCCGAGCACATCTGGCAGACCAATCACAAAGTACCGCTGGTATTTTTAGCCTTATTAGTCATATATTTCGTTAATTTGAAGTTAGTTGGGTTCCCGGTGTCGTTCGAGTTGCCAAACGTTTCCTGTGTAGAAAGAAAAACTAAGTGTCATGTGTTGTGTTAGAGGCGGTTTTTAGCACAGGTAAATAACTACATGACAGCTAAATGTTTCTTGCCTTCTGACTCTTCGTATCTGTGTCTATAGAGTGTGTGGGCGTGTACGAAGTTATTATAGTGAAGAAAGGGCGCGAACGTTACTTTCTTTTCTTGGGCTGCACGCGCTTGACATGCTCCTTAGCCTTTTTATATTGTAAGACGTTCGCTGACATGAGCTATTGACGTCACATACCACAAGCTTTGTTCTGAGATACCCGCGTCCCTACTGTAGCTCATACCTCCAGTGTCTGCTTAGGTGACGCGTTGCACCACAGATGTGAAAATCGGCTCTTGAACTGTAACGAGCATAACTGCCGTAACAGTTTCGTCGCCTCTTCATCGTGTATCTGTGTCTTAAATTCAAAGTGCAGTTTATAGATCTCCGCATAAGCTTTCCATTCGTGTTCTAACTTTGTTGGTCAATTTACAAGAAGTGTACTGCTTCTACCTTTACACATGCGTGTCATTGGGGATGAGAACTGGAACTACCATAAGGAATTGTGGCCACATACTTTCCGCAGGCTGCAGAGTCTTTCATTCTAGTATCTAGGCCGTTGTTCGTAGAGAAGGCATGGTTCTATAGATACGAAAACTTTCGGATAAGGCGACCTTGCATATCGATGTAGAAAAAATATCAGTAGAATAAGTGCGTTGAGGTAATGTACGACCGTGTATAGTTCCAGTAACTTATATCTCAAATCCGCAACTCAAAGCGCGATAGCCAATACGACAGTTTGAGTAAAAAGGGAGTATGCCGTTCTTAACATTTTAAAATGTTTGGTTCGAAATCAACAGCCTCGAAGACGATCTGCAGTGGGAGTGTGTGATACGTCAAAGATTATAGGGCTATGATGACAATACCACTACAAGAGCATGTGCCACCAGCCGTATACTTGGTATTACCATGTAGCGATCTAAGAATATGTGTTTATTATTCAGATGTATTTTATAGAAACACATTACACTTGGCTGATTGATGTGATAATTGTCACTTACACCAGGTTATTAATGAGGGCTTTTTGTTGCACTGATATAGGCTTTCTCGTAAAATCCGTAACTGTTTAGCGTGACTGGGTTGTGCACATGTGTATTCTTCTGTATTGTCTTCGGGAGGAAGGATTCTGGGAAGGTTAGTTTTGCTTTTGTAGGAAATCGTGCATTGTAACATTTCCTTGAGCTCTGATGTAGGCAGGTACAATACAAAATACATGCCGACGTCTGTTTCCTGTGCGGCACCGATGGTTTACGCTCTATGGCAATACCAACCTTGCGGGCGCCCTTGGCTTGGACTGCCTCCGCCAGGGCCGCCAAATGCTCTAAGAGCGGCACCAAGGGTACAGTGAGAATGACAGCCGCTGTGGAGTCTTCCATGTCCAACTGCTCTGAACACTGCGGTGTTCTTCGTTCCCGTTGCGCAAAATGGTGGGGTGGATTTTCTCTCAACACATGTGATCACTGCCGCAACCACAGCGAGCTCGGAATGCAGCATGTTGAAGTGTTTGGCAGCCATAGCCAAGCCTGCGCAAGGCACGAGAAGGAAAAGCTCCCCCGCACAGCAATGCAGCACTACCGAGGCCGGGTGTTGCCCTTTCTTTAAGGGAACTACTTCGGTGTGCTTTCACAGAGAGAAGAGGACACACTTTTTCGCGTCTATGGGGAGGAATGGTTCTCAGTGAACTTGATGTGGATGATAGTTGTGTTTTTTAAATGTTCGCCCATCGCGGGGATGCCGGATGTGGTCGCTTGCAGGTCTCGCAAAGTAAGGTTTGAGAATCATGCTTGTCAGTGGGGTGGCCTTCTGCAGCCAATCTTCGACTATAATATTTTGCCTCGACAATTATTTGCACCATGCCAAACCGGTGGCCGTTGAAAGATTGGAGCAGGCATTAAATCTGGGCCCAGGTTAAAAGTCGAATGAAACCTTCGTTGATTTATCAAGAAAATTGTTGCATCTTAATCAAAATATAATGTGCTTGGTTCGTTATTATATTATCTCTGGGATCCGCGTCAAGGCTGTAACAGCTTGATAAGTGAAAACTTCCAGAACGTGGACACGGAATTTTTGTTCAGATCTGGTGCGAGATTACACCCTGAGAGCTGTTTCGCTAGGTTGGCTGTGGCCTTTATTTACATATGACATGCGGGTTTGAAAAGGCAGTTTTCTGGGCTGGTACAGAATATTGAAGGATACAAGGATCTTTCGTGTACCGAGTGTATCGCGCTTGAACTACAGGTAGACGAGGTCTTAAGATATTTTAATTTAAAAACAGGCTTGCGATGCAAGTGAATCTTACTGTTCAATAGATTCTCTTGTCAAACACGCGTGGAGCAATACGGCTTCAGAAATCTGATGGTGGTAAGAAGGGGCAATGACGCTTCGGTGCGGTTTCCATTATGGCCACATCACTGATTTAGCAGAACCTTAGAAAATTAAAAGGGTTAAAAAGCAACGAGTGAGTTGTACATAGTTATTGCCGTTACCCAGATCCCTAATGGTATACGGGCGAAGCCCCTTTATCGCTGGGCTGTTGGCGTCTCATGTCGCAACCGTCACCGTAATCGACGTCTCACGTAATCAGTGTGCTAAAACACCGGGATACTCGTTTACGCCTGGCGCTTAAAAGCTTCGTAACGCGTATTAAATTTGTTTCACATAATGACAGCAAAATCAAGTCTATCCGCAACTACACTGCAGTTGCTAGGTTCAAAACGTATATACTCTTTTTTTCGCCGGGCACCTTTCTTCTATAACCATAGTAGAAGAAGGATACCCATACACTGTGTCGCATCATTACGTAAATATGTTTCGATTAGCTACGTTTTCGTTCCTTTTCAATACAAAGTGAGTCCAATTGAAGCAGTTTTTAGTGCCTTTCCCCTATGCGTAATTTTGTGGTTTACATAAACTCTTACTGTAGCAGCTACAAGAAATAGTCACCACGTCGTCCGCACTCGCTAGATCCGTCCTTGGCGAGAGAAAGTGTAAATATCCTTGATGATTCCCTTCAGCAGGCTGGCCACTTTGTACTAGGTGGACATCGAGATGGTGACAAATGCACATAGCATCCCAATTTCTTGGATGTACCTTGTGCACGTTTCGCCGGTAATTTGAGCGCTTTGCGCAAAGATGTGTGGGCTTTCTTGTTTCGGGAAACCGAATCGGTAAAGGAAGGCTGAAATTCCTTCACAAAACCGTCCAAGTAGCAAATGATACCTCATGGTTTTCAAACCACAGTAGTGCGGTTCCGACCAAACAGAAGATGACGTTCGTGAGTTGTGCAGGGGCGGCGCATCGGTCGCGCTTACTGACTCGCTGGTACTGTTTGATCTTTGCCCTCCGCGTCTTCTTCCGGTGGCCCTACTCAACATAAGGTGTTCTTTCTCATGAAACCAAGCACTTGCCCTCGAGGAGAGTTCACCTCACTGCGGTCAGTCCGAGCTATAATATCTCCCGGAGGTAGACCGGCAATCCGTCTACTGCGTAAAATTTGGAGTGGTCGCCCCCGCCTCGCCCAGAATGGTGATTACGCGGCACCTCCTCAAAATGCAACGGGCGTAACAAATGGGGAGGGCATTATTTACAAGATCTGCGATAGTTCAATCGTAAAGCGGGAACGGGGGCTGTCCAGCAGTCAGGCGGTAGTACGCATGTGCTTCTTGTCCTTGCCAATTGAAGGCGCATTTCACTGTTCCCGAATACATACGCTTTAGGTGTAATTCGCCAATACCCATTGCTTGCAGCTTGTAACCTAACCCCTCCATCCTGTGAATTCTCGGATGTCCCCCTTCGACAAAGTGGGCATTGATTTGGTAGGCTTCGTTCCGAAATCAAGAGCAGGTCCCTTTGGATTACTGTCTGCGTCCATTTTTGACCCCGCTACATCGAGGCTGCGCCTCCTTGTACTGCACAAGCCGTGGATGTGGCATCCTTCCTGTTACATTAGGCTATTCGTCTTCACTGCACTCCGCGAGTTGTAATCAGTGACCGTGGTCGCCAGTTTATAGATGACGCCGCCGAATAGCTTCTTCGTCTGTAGTCACCTAGACCTAGACACTCTACGCCTTATAATCCTCAGACTTATGGACACAGAGAACGTACAAATTGCACTCGAAATACTATGATGTTCATGTACATTGCATCAGAGCAAGGTATTTGGGACACAGTGCTACCTTTTGTGACCTGTTGTTTGCAATACCGCCAAGCAAGAGGTAAACAGATATTATCCATTCTTTCTTCCTACGTACGCCTTCCGCAATGCTTCCTCGAATAGCATCATTCCTTTCTCTTCATATCGATATTTTTCACTTATGCCTTCCCGAAGAGGTCCGATGACTGGCTCGACTCCGCACTCAGAGCACCCAGATTCCAACCGAAACCCGCTATGGTGGAGGTGGAGGGAGAGTATAGGTTAATTTCTATTCTTTAGTGGTTGGGCGGCACTGCACCAAGAGCTCATGCTGCGTGCGACAGTTCCCAACGGAGTGAGCTAGGGTGGTACCCTTGGTTCAGGGCTCGAATGGCATCTGCTTCTGCTTCTCCGCATCTGGTCTTCACAGCAGGCGCTGGTCAGCAGTGCCTGCCGTTGCTCGGCATTAGGGTTTCTGATTTTGGGACATCCGTTGTGATTTGGCATTCCTATTTGGTGTGATAGACGGTGGGGTTTTTTTAAGGCACAATGTTCATCCGTCTGCATATCAAGTCGGATAAATTTTACTCAGTACGTTAGCTTTGGAAAAGTGCCTGTTTGCAGCTGTCTCCAGTCGGAGGCTCACCCGTTCGCCAGCAAAGAAGGTATCAGAATTTTTTGCCGACTTTCTCTTGTACATTTATCGTGCTATTCCAGGTCATGGACGTCAGCTACGTTATCGCTAAAGTTACTGATCATGACCGTACATGTCGCAAGAACCACGTCACGCATGTAGCCATTCTCAAGCGCTGTCGCTGATGTACTACTGAGGTCGCTCAGTGCGCTTCGTCGGCCGAGGGGGAAAACTTTTACGGCATCACCTACAAGCAATGATGATTCTCCGAATTCCTGCATACCGTATGTAAGGGAGAACAGTGAACAGCGTCTTCGACGGGCAAGGAGAAGAAGAAGAAGAACGTGCGTACTAGCGGCTGACTGCTGACCGGGCCCTGTTCCCGCTTCACAATTGGCGTATCACTGATATTGTAAATAAAGCCTTGCCCATTTATTCTCACTGCATCAATATGATCTAGTATGTTTTAAGGTAGCCATGAAAGTCATTGTGAAGTCGTTGCGTTTTTACAACGTAAGCGTAAGCTTCGTACATGGAGTGGCCACAAGGCAACACATCACAATGGTCGGTGCGCCGGCGAAAATATGGTAATTATTATCTGAGTCCGAGATTGGGACCAAATTTGTATACATTTTTTGTTAGGCATATCTGCTCCTACTGGGAAGAAACTTGGAGGCTCACTAAGGGGGTTCAACTTAAATGAGGAGGTCTTGGCGAGAAATGCAACGGAAGATAATAGGTGTAACATTAAGAGACAAGAAGAGAGCTGAGTGGGTCAGGTGACAAACGCGTGTTAAATACATAATTGTTGAAATTAAGAAGAATAAATGGGCATGAGCAGGGAATGTTAGGCGAAGGCAAGATAGCCTTTCGTCACTAGGGTAACAGAGTAGATCCCTAGAGAAGGCAAGCATGGTAGCGGCGGCAGAAAGATGGGCAGATGAGATCAAGAAGTAGTCGGGGATAAATTGGTCGCAGTTAGCACAGAATCAGGATAATTGGAGTATAATGGGACAGGCTTTTGCCCGGTACCGGTCGTAGATCATCTGAAAATGGTGATGATGGTGGTGATGATGATTGTGATATAAACGATGATTTTTAGTGATACGTTTTAACAGGTAACATTTACGAGATCATTGGGGAAGCACGGCATCACGTGCCTTTTTTGCAAATTGCGTTTATCAAACTTTGTAATGGTAAAAATAAAAGTATGAACCCCACTACTAACAACCGCTATCCAGAGTCACTCTCTAACACAGTTTGAGGACAAACTGAAGCGAGTGATGTCGTAAGCAAAAATTGCATTGTGAAAAAAAAATCTACTAAAATGGCTGTGTTCGTTTGCATTATAGATATTACGTTAGGTGTGTTCTGTTGTACTTCTGCGGTGTTAAATCCATACATTTTTCAAGTGACAATACTAAAGTATACTTTGTGTACACTCTGTATAATGTACTGTATAATGTACTTCCTTCTTTCGATTTGTGATGTAACCCCACCCCTATAACGGCCTTCGGGTCCAACAGTATGCATAATAAAAATGAATATAATTGAAAGCTTGTATTTGTGTAGTGTTCAAAAAAGGTCATTGTAACAACGGTTTTGTTGTGCAACGAATAGATTTTCTGATTTTACCCCTAAGCAACCTTCCGGTTCAGGGTTTATGCTTGCGATTATATCAAGAGGAAAAAGGTAATGAATGAAATTTTTGCGGGTATAAAGAAGTTAATATTTCTCTCATCAGATTAGGGTTAAAAAGTAAATATAGCTTTTATCACAGTCTCAAAATAATATTCTGTGCCTTCATCCTCCAAAACACATTTTGGGTATCAGTAAAGCCCTGGCAAACGAGTGCTTACCAGACGATTGTAGCGCTTTGTGCGTAGTAAAAAGCAATCGGTCTATAAAAGTTCGTTGTAAAACTCTTTGGCTGTAATTTTTTTCAATACCCGAGAACCGGTCTAGGTTATAACACCAGCATCAACTAAAGGAGTGAATGTAGTTTCCTGCATAATTTCAAGCGCAATATGCTCAATAGAATTAACAACTGCTGACAGATTTATTGAGGAACACCGTACCATTGTCTCCTGCCAAATAGTCTGCCGGAACTAAGTAATACCCCCGCTGTGTAAAAGCACAGTTCCAACAAAAGTAACGTTAAGGACGGTATTATATGTCGTGTTTTATATCGAGCACCGATTGTTTCAGTCAATTTTAGTGTAAAAAAGTTTGCTACAACATATCTACATCATTCTTTGTGCCAGGAAGTACACACGAAACCTTCTTTGTGAATGCGGCACATAAACAAAAAATTCAACACCAAAGAAACGTAAACGTGAGAGCGTTTCATGAGCTCTAATGCCTGCTTTTCAGATGCGTAGGCTGTATTACTTGTGTCTTATAATTAATTGTCATTTTTTGAAATAATTGAAGTAGATTCGAAACAGATTTTTTTTTCTGTCAGGCGCGTTAACTTCTTATGCCATTTGGCCTTTGTGTTTCCTTTCTGTGTTGCCCTTCAATGGTTACGCCGCAGCTCAGTTACGTCATTTCTGCTGCCATATATTTTTGTGCCCTCCTTACACATGATAAACTGTCGTTTTGTTCCCTCAGACCTGTCATACGTACGCAATGCTGAAATGTTGCATCATAATTAGTTTCCGAGGGTATGGCACAAAAACACTAAATGAAAATTGATGATAACCGAAGGCAATGTTGATGCGATGTCGCAGGAAAAACTACTCAATAACGTATTGTTCTTTCTTTTATGATAAACGAAGGCAATGTTGATGCGACGTCAAAGGAAATA
Organism: Haemaphysalis longicornis; assembly: GCA_013339765.2. Taxonomy (NCBI): domain Eukaryota; kingdom Metazoa; phylum Arthropoda; class Arachnida; order Ixodida; family Ixodidae; genus Haemaphysalis; species Haemaphysalis longicornis. Next base: position 6,869,795 of record CM023458.1, read on the forward strand.
CCCTCTCAATAACGTATTGTTCATTCTAACTTTATAAAATTACCCTTTTGTACAGATAACTCAACCTAGCTTCGTCTATTCTCTCTGTAGCCGTTATAGCACACTCTGGATACCTCGAGTTCCACGAATTTTATTTAAACAAAAGGCATGCTATGGCTCTTTATTGATGCCATTACTGAAAACAAAAAAAATTATATTACGAAGAAAAAAGAAACTCGAACTACTTTTCAAAGTTTAGAGCTCACTTGCTTTAAATGATGTGCAAACAAGGGTGACTTTTGCAAAATTGCGGTGCAATATACCGGAGGGCCATCTCATGAAGTATATCTCAAATAAAGTTCTGGGAGTTTAATGGACCGAAGAGACAGGTAGCCTTAGATTAACGCAGTAGTGCACAGCTTTAAGTTATTTTTTAACACCTGGGGATAGTTAACCTGCCCAAGTTCTCCACACAAAAACGTCTTTCTTTTCGCCTCCACCTGAATGGCGGGTACCACCTTAAGGAATCAAACCTGCGTCCTTTGTATCAGCAGCACGCCGCCTTAGCCGTTGACTCGCACGGGCGATGTGTAGAGAAATTTGTAATATTTGGGCCTGTTTTCTGAGAATGTCCACACTAGTGCATGTGTTGGGGCAAAAACCCTGCGTGGTGGCTACGCCGTACTGTCGGAGCTGTGTCTTCCGAAGGTTTCAAATGCATCAATGCCTTTCCGCAAGCACGTGTTATTCGTACTGGCTCTCGTTGCAGCTTTTCACAAGGTGGCGAAAAGCAAAATCGTCACTGTATTGACAATCTAATTGCGGTGTGAGATCCCCCGGTTGTCAAAATTATTCCGCTGCTCATCACTACGATACCCCTCACAAGCCATGTGCTTTCAACCAATAATTTTGCATTCAGAACGCCACAAAAAAACATTGATGCCACCCTTGACTTTCTGATGCATGGCAGCTTCCTTCAATCGCAAATGAGGCGCGCATCTTTGCTATGGTGCCTTGACGATGTGTGTTACACAAGCTAATAATTTTACACTTGAGGAACTAACAGTTAGCTTAAACTACCGTGTTCCAAATGAAAAAATGTTAAATATTTTGCCTGCAAATTTTTTTATTTGTTTACTGAAAGCATGCAACGAAATAGAAAATTTTTACGGGAGCCGCCTACGTGTACTGAGAATTCCTGAGAAATGTCTGGATAAAAAGTTCGTACACCCTTCTTTACTCAACTTGGTAAATACTTCCTTTGATAAGTATTAATTTTCGCCACTTTCAGTATAATTTGCCCGTTTAGGTTTTTATATGCTTTAGTGAGAGCGTTCAAACATTGACACAGTGGCACCATTATTTAGGAGGATTTCGGTCACCGGGTGTCTGTCAGAACTCGGGTCGAAATGGATATCGTAACAGTTGGGCCTTCCGTGATTTCTGCGGTTATAAACAGCGGTGGGTTTTCGCAGTCCGAGTTGCGGGCTCCCCATCATAAGCACGCCAACGATACACTAGAAATATTTTCTCGAATACAGGGCCGCTTGACCTGTAGACGACACACAAGCTGACAGTGGAACCGCAGCACCGAATGCTGTATCGCTGGCTTGCCAACTTTCTCTTGTTAAACGACCCCACATATTCGTAAAATCGTACATACCCCTGGGTGGAAAATGACCGTGTGTGGCAGCTCAAAATAGGGGATACCTGCTGCAATATTGCCACTGTTGATTGACCAAGACTTCAACCGCCTGAAGTGCACCACGGTGGCACAAATCCTTAGCACCAAGGGATAGAATAGACTAATGCGCCGTCCTGATTCTCACTGGTCTCGCGCCGCACCATACTGCCTGCCGAGATACTGCCAAAATGGGACTACCAAACTGCCTGACGAAGGACTACCAATCTTCGTAATGGTAAAAATAAAAGAATAAAAGAATGAACCGCAGTACCAACAACCGCTATCCAGGGTGACTCAGTAACACAGTTGGAGGACAAACTGAAGCGAGTGATGTCCGATGCAAAAATTGCATTTTGAAAAAAAAATCCACCAAAATGGTTGTATTCGTTTGCTTACAGATATTACGTTTAGGTGTGTTCTGTTATACTTCTCCGGTGTTAAATTCATACACTTTTCAAGTGACAATAGTAATGTATAGTTTTTGTACACTCTGCATAATGTACTTACTTGTTCTCTGATTTGTGCTGCAACCCCACCTCTATAACGACCTTCGAATCAACCAGTATGCCTATATAAAAAAAATGCAAGCTAGTATTTGTATGTGTTAAAAAAAGTCATTGTACCTACGGTTTTGTTGTGCAACGAGCAGCTTTTGTGGACGTTACCCCTAAGCAACCTTCTGATTCAGGATTTGTGCTCGCGAACATATCACGAGGAAAAAGGTAATGAATCAAATTTTTGTGGGTATAAAGAAGATAATATTTCTCTCATCAGATCAGGCGTAAAAAGTAAATATAGCTTTTATCACAGTCTCAAAACAATATGTGATGCTTTCATCCTCCAAAACACATTTTGGGTCTCAGTATGGCTCTGTCATACGAGTGCTTACCAGACGATTGTAGTGATTTCTGCGTAGTAAAAAGCAATAGTAGTAAAAAGCAAACGACAACAAAAGTTCGTGGTAAAACTCTTTTGCTGCAATTTTTGAATACCCGAAAACCGGTCCAGGTTATAACACCGGCGTCACCTAAATACGTGAATGTAGTTTCCTGCATACCTTAAACCGCAATATGCTCAATAGAATTAATAACTGCTGACATATATTATTGAGGACCACCGTACCATTGTCCCCTGCCAAAGGAGCTTGCTGGAACTAAGTGATACCCCCGCTGTGCAAAAGCCCATGTCCAACAAAAGTAACGTTAAGGACCATATTATATGTCGTGTGTTATATCGAGCACCGATTGTTGCAGTGAATTTTAGTGTAAAAAATTTTGCTACAACAAATCTACACCATTCTTTGTCCCAGGAAAAAGAAACGAAACCTTGTTTCTGAATGCGACACATTAAACAAAAAATTGAACAAAAAGAAACGTAAACGTGACAGCGTTTCAGGCGCTCTAGTGCCTGCTTTTCAGGGGCGCAGGCTGTTTTGTACTTCTTGCTTATATCAATGGTCATTTTTTGAAATAATTGAAGTGGATTCGAAACAGTTGTTTTTTTCTGTCAGGCGCGTTGACATCTTTAGTCATTTGGCCTTTGTGTCTCTTTTCTGTGTTGCCCTTCAGTGGTTAAGCCGAAGCTCAGTTACGTCATTTCTGCTGCCATATATTTTGTGCCCTCCTTAGACATGCTAAGCCGTCGTTTTTTTCCCTAAGATCTGTCATACGTACGCAATGCTGAAATGTTGCAATCATAATTATGAGAATATGGCACAAAAATAAGAACATTTATGATAACCGAAGGCAATGTTGATGCGATGTCGCAGCAAAAACGCTCAATAACGTATTGTTCTTTCTTTCATGACAAACGAAGTCAATGTTGATGCGACGTGAAGGGAAAACCCTGTCAATAAGTTATTGTTCTTTATTTGGGAAATTAACCTTTAGTACAGATAACTCAACCTAGCTTCGTCTATTCTCTCCATAGCCGTTAAAGCACACTCTGGATACCTAGAGTTTCGCGAAAGTTATGTCATCGAAAGGTATGCTATGCTCCTTATTGATGCCATTAGTGAAAACAAAAAATATATATTACGAAGAAAAAAGAAAATCGAACTACTTTTCAAGGTTTAGAGCTCACTTGCTCTAAATGACGTGCAAACAAGGGTGATTTTTGCAAAATTGCGATGCAATATTCGGGAGGGCCATCTCATGTAGTGAATCCCAAATAAAGGTCTGGGAGTTTAATGCACCGAAGACCGGTAGCCTTAGATTAACGCAGTAGTGCACAGCTTTAAGTTATTTTTTAACACCTGGGGATAGTTAACCTGCCCAAGTTCTCCACACAAAAACCTCTTTCTTTTCGCCTCCACCTGAATGGCGGGTACCACCTTAAGGAATCAAACCTGCGTCCTTTGTATCAGCAGCACGCCGCCTTAGCCGTTGACTCGCACGGGCGATGTGTAGAGAAATTTGTAATATTTGGGCCTGTTTTCTGAGAATGTCCACACTAGTGCATGTGTTGGGGCAAAAACCCTGCGTGGTGGCTACGCCGTACTGTCGGAGCTGTGTCTTCCGAAGGTTTCAAATGCATCAATGCCTTTCCGCAAGCACGTGTTATTCGTACTGGCTGTCGTTGCAGCTTTTCACAAGGGTGGCGAAAAGCAAAATCGTCACTGTATTGACAATCTAATTGCGGTGTGAGATCCCCCGGTTGTCAAAATTATTCCGCTGCTCATCACTACGATACCCCTCACAAGCCATGTGCTTTCAACCAATAATTTTGCATTCAGAACGCCACAAAAAAACATTGATGCCACCCTTGACTTTCTGATGCATGGCAGCTTCCTTCAATCGCAAATGAGGCGCGCATCTTTGCTTATGGTGCCTTGACGATGTGTGTTACACAAGCTAATAATTTTACACTTGAGGAACTAACCAGTTAGCTTAAACTACCGTGTTCCAAATGAAAAAATGTTAAATATTTTGCCTGCAAATTTTTTTATTTGTTTACTGAAAGCATGCAACGAAATAGAAAATTTTTTACGGGAGCCGCCTACGTGTACTGAGAATTCCTGAGAAATGTCTGGATAAAAAGTTCGTACACCCTTCTTTACTCAACTTGGTAAATACTTCCTTTGATAAGTATTAATTTTCGCCACTTTCAGTATAATTTGCCCGTTTAGGTTTTTTATATGCTTTAGTGAGAGCGATCAAACATTGACACAGTGGCACCATTATTTAGGAGGATTTCGGTCACCGGGTGTCTGTCAGAACTCGGTCGAAATGGATATCGTAACAGTTGGGCCTTCCGTGATTTCTGCGGTTATAAACAGCGGTGGGTTTTCGCAGTCCGAGTTGCGGGCTCCCCATCATAAGCACGCCAGCGATGCACTAGAAATATTTTCTCGAATACAGGGCCGCTTGACCTGTAGACGACACACAAGCTGACAGTGGAACCGCAGCACCGAATGCTGTATCGCTGGCTTGCCAACTTTCTCTTGTTAAACGACCCCGCATATTTGTAAAATCGTACATACCCCTGGGTGGGAAATGACCGTGTATCGCAGCTGAAAAAAGGGGATACCTCCTGCAATATTGCCACTGTTGATTCACGAAGACTTCACGCTCCTGAAGTGTACCATGGCGGCACACATTCTTAGCACCAAGGGATAAACTAGAGTAATGTGCCACCATATTCTCACTGCTCTCGCGCAGCACCAAACTGCCTGCCGAGAGACTGCCAAAATGGGTTCGAGAGTGGGCCGTGAATCTCGCCGTGCGTGTACGTTGCCGGTCACTTCACAGGGAAGCGATACCTCTCATAGTACATGGGTTTATTACGCGTACAACCATGACACAAATGCAACACTGCACTTCGCACATAGTCCCTGTGGCATACACCATACATTAGGGAAAGCGGGCTCTCTGTGAACGCTATGAATTTTAAGCCACTGCACTCGGCCGGTCGGCATCGACTCTCGTCGGCCGACCTTAGACGGCGCAAGCCGCCACAGCACAAATACGGGCAACCCTGCACGTTGGAACGGGGAATCAGACATCATATACAAAAGCACTGACGCCATAAAGGCATGCGCCAGTCGACACTGTAGGTGCAGTAATCCACGCTGGTAGGAAACAACGGGCTATGTAAGAAGAGCCACAAGTTGTCGAAAGGAATTGATGTACCGTTTGATCGCTGCGTGTACCAAAGGCGGTCTCAAGGGGAGTGTCCTGCGGGCGTCCCTCGTCACCTCGTAGGGAGAGGATGGAGGCGCGCGAGGATTGCCCTAGCCCCAACAAGGCGGAGGGCTTCGCTAGCACCTTCTCGCCCAGATTGGAGGGGCTGGGCCCCCAAACCACTTTGGCGGAAATAATATATCTGGAGACATTGGGCCCGTAACACATATCCAATGTCCACATTCTCAATATTTAAGGCGAAGGCCTTAGGAGCCCTTCTCTCCGTAAAACCGTCGTCGTACCCTTTGTTATTGATGTGCGGTCAAGAAATTAGCGGCAACTGTAAACAGTAAATTAGCACCACATGCCTACGTATAAGATTTTAACACGACTGTCAACCCAGGTAGCCCAATTCTACACCACTGCGCTATCTCCGCACATTACCAGCGCTGGAACCAAAGTACTGTCATTCTTGTTGTTCCTTTCTTCATAGCATGTTGTATATTGGCCGTTAATAGGATCATGGAAGCCTGATGTTCCAGTTTTTCGAAAATCGCGAAAATGTAAATTCGGAACGTTGAATTTGTAATATAATGCTTGCCGTGTGACACCTGAACGTGATGGAACGTGGAGCACCAGCTGCACACAGGATTTTCAGATTTGCCGATTTATCGCCAAACTGGTGAATTTTGCAGTCTCGTGGCGACATAAATTTTAGTGTTTCGACTTGGTTGCTTTCTGGCTCCTTTGACCTCAATTCCCTATATCGAGTCAAAAGTGTCTTATGTGGTTGCCCTGCGCTTTCGAGCATTCTTTTGAAGCCAGTGACAACAAAAAAATCCGACGACATATCTAACTGTAGTATACGACATAAGAAGTCATCGTCACTCAAAACACATTAACCCACAATTTAGGCAGCGGCAAAACGCAAAAATTTTGTAGCTATAGCATTATCTGTCCCCTGAACAAAGGATGTCGTCAATCATTCCAGGCAACACCATCAGTTAAAAGTTTTAAGTTTAGGCCATTCACGGATGATTAAAATGTAATGCAGAGGGGTGTGAAGCGTGTATGTGTGTTTATATCAGGCTTATGCAAAGCGTCGGAATGCTAGCTAGCAGGAAGCAACAGATGTCAGAACGCAGGCAAGCAAACAGACATTACAAGATGATTGATATTCTTTTAATCGTTTACGTATATTTCCACATTTTAGCTTTCTTAGTGCGCAAAGTTGAGCAACTGTTGTTTTTACTATCTTTGGAAAATAAGTATTATTTACAATCTAGCTTGGGTATTCTCAAACTTCAAGCCTTTTTTGTAAGCAAACAATTAAAAAGAACTTGCAAGCATCACTTTACGACGTGTAGGGCCCTCGACACAACATGCCAAAAACACTTCCCCGAAATATACAGATGACAAATACCACTATATCTATCGTTATTCTTTTCAGAGGAATAGATGTTCTCGTTCAAACGCATTTTAAATTTTCTTTCATAGACTACGTTTTTAATTGGTTGTCTATGGTCCATAATCTGAGCGTGGCACTGTACACCCGCTAGGTTATTTTTTTATACCAATTACGTTTTCGAATTAAGTTCTAGTGTCTCTTCTATTGGTTTTCCTACTCGGTCCCCCTACATTAAAAATAACCTGCTTTATCCTCCCTTTGCTTGCGGCCCCCGTTGCGCCAATAAAGAAACAAAGTAACAAATTACTAGCACCCCTTTGTTCAAAATGAAAATTTCTCTGAGAACTTTTCTGACATTGAGATAAAAGCGCCACTTTTCTACTACTTTCATCATGTTTCCGGTGACTTTTTGTTCTAGAGACCTATCAACCCTGGCTTCAGAATAGCTGTATACAACCGTGTTTTCAGAAAAGCTGTGGAGCGTTCCAGTCGGCCTGTTGCCCTAGCTTTGCGCGTAAGAAGTACAAAAGTGAAGAACGAGACAGAGTAAGAGAAAAGCCATTATTGGTTGCAAGGTGAGCTCTAGGCTTGCTGAAGGAGGAGGGTTAAAGGATATGGTATGGTTCGATGGGCTCTAGAATCGGGATAGTCGTGGTCTTGTCGCGAGTATTCTGAGAAAAGAAAGAGTCTTCTGGGTGAAGTTAAATGAAGGGGCCGCAAACCCATGATTTTATACTCTTTGAATAAGGCCGCCTAATAGCACTAACGGTGCAACTAGGTGAAGAAGGTTAGTATCCGCTGAATGAGCTATTATATATATTCTGGTATCTTTGTCGGCAGGATTTCTGTATTGAATTAGGTCGGCAAAACCAGATGAGACGGTTAAGGTCAGGTTTATAGGTTAGTGGGGTGTGGTAGTGTGGAGGGCCTTTAAAATTTCCGTACGGTTCCTTGTTCTTGGCTGATTTTGGTTAGGTCCTATGCGGGGTGAGATTTGGATGCGAAGTTTCTGTTTTTTTTCTATCGCAGTGTATTTGCAGAGCCTGCAACGGTGAGGCGTTGAATGAAAGCGATGGTAAGGGCGAAATATTTTATGTATAAGCTCGCAAATGTTTCTTCACAGCTCAATTTGATTTTAATTCCCCAGTGAAGATGCCGCCGCGTTACACGTTGTAGATGTTATGTTAGTGCTCCACGCCTTTCGGTGGATCCGGGTTATTCGCGTATTTATTCATTTAAGAGTAATACCCTCATGGGCAATGGCATTATAGAAGGAAGTGGTTATAATCATGATTAAAACAACAGCAAATCAGCAAAGGTTAATACACAAAAAACATACAACTTTACACAAAACAGCAAAAAAAACGGAGCCAGCAAACGTGACTGCCGACAACAACGAATGGTTTACACAATCATGACTATGGCAAAAAAATACTATGGTTTTCAATGGCTGCTGTTGATGAGGGAAGGCGATTATATTCCATTAATATCTGGGGAATAAACGGCTGGGAAAATGCGTTCGTTCACCTCGCTGCTATGCCGACTTTGTGAGCATGGTCAATTCGCGAAGAAGCATAAAATGAACGCGAATTGAGTTTGTTGTGCTGGTGTAGGTGGTGAAATGTTTTGTGTTTCAAATGAAATCGGAAAATATTGCAGGAATGGCATGGGATCGAAGTTTAAGGGTGTATATTATTGCACTTACACTGGCGGTAAGTTCAATTTAGAAAAATGAAACGTGGAGAATTGTTCTTAACCATTTCCAATGAGTTATTGACATTGTGAAAGGAAGGATGCCAAACTGAACCCGCCTATTCCATGTTAGAGCAGGTTAGCTTTCTGCACAGCAGTAATTCAAGGGATATGATGGTTCCTTAGAAAATCATGTCTGAGGCAACCGACCATGCGATTTACATTGGTAATAACATATCAAACGGTCCACGTGACATTGTTTTTCATGTTAAGACCGAGATTCTTACAAGAAGAAACAGTGGTAACACCGAAAGTTGGGCTAGTTGGTAAATCATCTTGAAAGAAACACACACAGCACGCAAAAAACACAGGACGAAAGACGGAGGGATGTACAACACAAGTGCTGACTCTCAGCTAGTTTAGAAACTCAAAGAATATATACACACAATGAAAAACTGCACGTATGCAAATCTTCCCGCACATTTTAAATAGTGTGAAACGCGCTGATGTGAACCTCTTTTCGCTGATACCGAAGTACTCTTCGAGCACAGAAATCAGAAACTTCGGTAGATAGTAGAGGCCTTCTACATTAACCTCTATCAGGATGACTGCGTTAGCCAGACTTCTATCACGCTCCACGAAAAGGAAGCAAAGATAGTTGACCATATGCTTGCGTGAACTGTCAGTTACTCGGCACGTGCCTCTTTTAAGTTGGAGTGTGTACTGCTTATTTAATCTTTTAGCGTATTCCGGTGGCATGTGTCGCTTTAATCGTATGTGGTTCTTCTGCTCATGTGCACACTTGTGTTTATATATTCTTTTCGTTTGTAATAAAAACTACTTGAGAGTCAGCGCCTGTGTTGTAAATCTCTGTCTTTCGTCCAGTGTTTTTTGCGCGCTGTGTGTGTTTCTTTCAAGAAGGAACGGTGTATGGCGATGCTGTAAAGGTTAGAAATAGCTAATGTGTTTGTTTTTCTAGATATGCGTATGAAGCTACACTTATACAAATTAAGTTCATTTCGCCTCTTTAGCCACAAGGCAGGTATAAATTTAGGTCAGTGTAAAGGTGGGATAGGTCATCATAGGTTATTTCCCGGGACACTACGAAATCGCCGGCAAACAAATGCATGTTAGATTAAATTCACAACGTCAAATCTTTAATGTGTCTTACAAAAAGCAGAGGGCCGAAAGCATAACCTTGTGGTACACCTCATTGGACAAAGGCTTTTATAAGTTTTTATGTAATCAAAACTATCTGCGAGCTATTACAGAGCAACATCTGAAGCTATGGAAGGAGTTTCGTATCAATGTTAAGCTGACGGAACTTGTGTGGTAGTAGTTAATGGCACAGCTTGTCAAATGCTTTCGAAAAGTATAGACATCTGCAATAAAAAAATGATGATCGGTCAAGTGTGGCATGCAGCTTATGTCCGAAAGATACCAACTGTGTTTCACATCAGTAACTTTGGAAACACCAGGCTTTGATCGCGTAAAACATGAAGTTGATTCCAAGAAATTAACAAGTGAAAAAAGAACACGCTCAAGTATTTTGCAAGGGAAGCTAGCATATGAAATATATAGCTAATTAAGGAAGGAATTTTTGCTTCCTCATTATGAAGCGCAATCACCTTCCCCACCTTCCCGTTCTCAGGCAAAGAACCGTTGTCAAGTGACTGCTGAAAAATGTTGTTGAATAATAGATTAATAGGTGCAAGCGCTCTGAAAGAGTTTAGGGCTCATGTCGTCACCACTAGGACAGAAACGTTTCAGCGTATTAATTTTCTTGCTACATCACTTGGTTTTTTTTAAATATCGGAAACATATCAAGATAGGTAAAATTTTCGCAAGGTGGTGAGCAGCCATTTTTGGACAAAGAAAAATTACACACAAAGGTTACATTAAAACCATAAGGGCACTACTCCAGATGAATAACAGTGCGATCGCTGTCGCCAGAGTGAATGATATTGTTAACACGAGGATTAATGGCGTGACAAAACGTTTTGTGCCAGTAACTAGCACAGTGAGTAATACGGTACGTATAAACATTTCCTTGGCTGACCTCAGTGCCGCAACATAGTTATCATTAGAGAATTTGTGAGCCACCCAATAACATCATTCCTTGAAAGTTTCACTGACCTGCACAGACGTTTTTTCTGGTTATATAAACTGTTAAGGTTGCTCGTGTACCATGCAGCAATACGACTTCAAGTGAAAAAGTGAATAGGAATGTACCTTTTGGTGAGCTCGTTAACTTTTTTGTAGATAGGCTCTAGTTATTTTCCACAGTTCGACCACAAAATCTAACAAATGGTCGAGGAATTCGCATAGCACTTTTTTCCCCTCGGAGTTCGCGCAGTAAAAGTTGGGGGCAATACGCGACGCAGCTCGCCGGAGGGCCGAGCGGCGTCTGGTTTCGGCAGGGACCCAGTATCGCGAGCCGGACTTGGTCCCGCCTCGTCCCTCTACCCCTCCTTTGGTTGTCTCTGCCGGCCCAACTCGTCGCCACAGCGCTTGCTGAGGCAGCAGTGGTTGTGGTGCCAACCGCTTCCGTTCGGACTGGTGCCGGTCCCCCCGCTCCCTCCCATCATCCAGTGCGTTGGAGGGTGCTGAGGGTATAGATACCGGGGGCCCGCATCGGCTTCAACCGCTTTGGCATTGACCGTGCCGCCTCTGGCGCCCCCGATTCCCTCGGCGGTGGCGGGTCAAACAAACGGCTCCGAAGGGGAGCCAAGTCCAGGGTGCCCGATCTGTCGGGCACGTCTCTGACATCTGACGAGGAGATAAATATAGGGCCGTTCCTGCGTGCAACGCAGCACAAGGAGCGGCCCCGACGTCCAAGCCAACTTAAAGGGCCAAAAAGCCCCTTTCTAGAGTACAAGCCCCGAAAGGCGACACAAGAACACACGCAAACACACTCCAGTCATGCTAAAATACAAATATTTGGAACAGAAAACATCATGCAGTGGAACTGCATAGGCCTACCTAAAAATCTTCACTATGTGTATGTGATGCTGCATGCCAATCAGCCTAGTATTATGTGTCTCCAAATGCTCACCTAAATTCTAAACAAACACATTTCTTAAATAGACACATGGTGTTCCGAAAGGACAGGGTTGGCTGCACACACTCCTCGGGTGGTGGGGCCATTGTCACCCGGGAATCATTAGCATGCCACCTACTCTCTTTAAACACTGTCCTTGAGGCTGTAGTAATCCGAACGATAATATTTATTAGGTTGATAACGGCACGCTCCATTTACATCCCTTGGGACTTTTCACTTCTGAGCTCTGATTTCGAGGCACAGGTTAACCAGCTACCCGAAACATACATTCTGACAGATGACCTTAAAGTGCACAACTCTCTTTGGGGCTTCTCTCGAACGGACTCCCGAGGTCACCTGATAGAGAAGTTTCTTACATCCTCTGGAGCATGCCTTCTCAAAAAAGAAGCAGCCTACATACCATAACTTAGGACACAACACATACTCACATATTGACTTGGCTATTGGTTCCACAGTTCTCTTTCTTTATCTTGAGTGGGGCGCGAGAACTAACCCGTATGGTAGTGTCCCCTCCCTACTTCACTAGTGTATATAGGTAAAGGCCAAAGCAGTCCATCTTCCCATAACTGGTTTAATGAATCAAAAGCAAACTGCAGTACATTCACAGAAACATCTAAACTACACCACACATCCAGAAAACATCTTCACGTGGAGGAAGCAGCCCCACTCATCACGACGCACATCCTGGTCGCCGCCGAAAAGTCTATTCCCAACGCCTCCGGTGCCCCGCGAAAGCAAAGGAGACCGTGGTGGAATGAGGACTGTAGGCGAGCACGGGAGGCCCAGAATAAGGCGTGAGGCGTCCTCCGTCGGTACCCCCACATCTAATCACGTTGTATCAATTAAAAGGGGGAAGGCATTTCGTAAGCGTCTGCGCCGTCAGGCAAAAGGAGAGTTCGCGCAAATTCCTTGCATGCTTTACTCATACACAGAACACACAAGGTGTGGACAAGAATACGCAAAACTTAATGACAACATACACAAAGCGTGCCTCTGGTCAGCACAACAGCGAACACACTCGAAAATCAGGCTAACACACTTGCACAACGCTTCCAACACGCTTCCAGTTCAGCACACTACACAAACACTTTCCTGAAACACAAAACCGCTTGAGAAAAGAATTCCCTCCGTGAAAATAACAAGTCAAAATGCAGTTAAAACTCTCAATGTACACTGTACGAGATGGAGGCTTCCATGAGCACATGTAAACCTTCAGCTCTAGGTGCAGATACAATTACATACACCGTGATACAACACCTACACCCAGACGCCCTTGGAATACTCTACACCTATGAAACAAAATAAGGCTTTCGGGGCAAGTTCCACGCTCTTGGAGGGAGCCCATAGTAGTGGCGTTCCTGAAGGAAGGGAAGGACCCTTCCTCTCCTGACAGTTATCGTCCCATTACGCTGACAAGTTACCTGTGTAAGCTCTACGAGAAGATGATATACAGGAGACTCTTGTACTTCTTAGAGTACAGTAGTCTTCTCGAGGGCTGCCTGGCAGGCTTCAGGGTGGGGCGCACTACCAACGATCAATTCGTTTCATTAGAGGCACATATAACATAACATAACAACACTATAAGAGGCACATATAAAAGATGGATTTTTCCACAAGCAGTACTGTATGTATAAAACAGTCCTTTCATCTTGAAAAGGCGTGTGATACCGCTTGGCGGTATGGTATGCTCAGCGATCTGAAGTACTTTGGCAAGTGTGGTAACACGATCAACACGCTTGCCAGTTACACCTCTGAAATGACATTTCGTGTAAGAGTTGGATGTGCACTCCCTAGGGTTCATGTTCAGGAGAATGGCGTGCCACAAGGCGGAGTTTTGAGTTGCACTCTATCTTAAAAATGAATTCACTCAGAAAGGCATTGCCACCATCAGATTCCTGCTCAATCTATGAAGACGATGTACAATTATCCTTTAAGTCTTGTAACCTGTCTATCTGCGATCGCACAGTCCAGCTTGGTGTTAACAAGCTAGCTGTCTGGGCAGGTAGCAACGGTTTTAAATTTAATCCAAGAAAGTGTACTTGTGTTTCATTTTCGAGAAGGCGTGGCATTCGGCCCGGATCCAGACATAAAACTCATCGGTGTGTCAATTTCAATCAGAACTGAACACACGTGTTTAGTGTAGTTCTTGACAAAAAGCTCACATTGATTTCACATATAAAACAATTAAACATAAATGCTAAGGATATGCGTAACCCAAGGTTATTTCCCACTCTTCATATGGTGCTGACAAAAACTTTTTTACGTGTTTTAACTAGCCTGATAGGTTCACGATTAGACTATGGAAGGGTTTGTTTAAGGGTCAGCAAGTAAAACACCCCTCAAAATGCTGGTCCCAGTGCTTCATCTGGGGCTTCGCCTCGAATGTGGCGCCTTCCGCACGAGCCCGGTCGAAAGCCTCTATGTGCAGTGCAATAAATAATACCTACAACGTCAGCGAGCATAGAAAATTCTTCTTTATGCTTTTAAAATTTCATCCATGACTCTCCATCTTTTTAAATCACTTTTTTATGATATATCTATGACTAAACTCTTGCTAAATCTACAATCGTTCTCTGCTGTCTCCTCTTACAGAGTTAGAGAGGGAGCGTCACAGCTTGCTGTCTTCTTTTTAGATACCACCCAAACCTTTGTAACATATTTTATAGCACTATCGCATTTCCGCCCTGTATCATGCGACACATCTTTCACACATAGATAAAAACCGAGCTCTCAGATGTGCAATTCTGCAGCACTAATTGTATTTGTAGCAGAAGTATCAGTGCTCTGAATGGTATACGGACGCCTCTAAAACTGCCACCTTTGTTTTCTGCGCAGCGCATGGTCCCGGCCTTACTGTCACTAAAACTCTGAATAGTTATACTAGTGTCTTTATGGCAGAGGCCTATGGTGTACTTCTTCTTGCTAATCTTGTACTCCAAACCCACGTCCCACAATCCATTATCTCTTCAGAATCCCTTAGTGTTCTGCGGGCATTTTCTTTACAACGCCTTCGAAAAACCACGTTGTGAATCTCATCGTGACGGATATTATGTCTGTGTATGTCCACAAATTTGAACTGGTCTTTTGCTGGGTCCCTGGCTACTGTGTTATAGCCGGGAACGAAGCCGCAGATGGAGTGACTGCTGCTGCTACGCTCTTGAATACAGTAGACATAAACACGTTACCCTACACTGACGTTAAGCCACATATCAGACAACATCGCAAAACATGGCAAATATACTGGAGTGAACAGACAACGAGTTACACGTAATAAAGCCACACTTGGGACCATACACCTCTGACACACGCAATAGATACACAGAAGTCGCCTTGGGTAGATAACGGATAGGGCACACACACGCAACTCACTCGCACCTGTTCACTGGATCTCCAAGACCTCTGTGCAGCAGGTTTGAAGAGGCCCTGTCAGTGATCCACATCATCATACAATGAAGGGACTAGAAACAACACGGCACACACACTTCACACAACTAAGGAGACAAAACATTCCGCTACACCCATCGTACTTTTTAGGAGACGACCCCATATATTTTCACAAGCGTACTTTTATGTTCATTAGCGATGTCCAGTTTTTACACCTCATTACTTACCATGCATGTTGACACCTCGACCCTTTACACCAGTCATCTACACTGTTTTTTATGTCATTTCACATACTTTTTACCCAAATGTTTTACTTTTAGTATCACTTCGTCCTGATAAAATAGCTTTTCAATGGCGCTCTTTGCCCTTAGTCGGCTTTGCACCATAAAATTCCCAACCATCATTATCATAGTTGCCGGCAGGAATTCATCGTTTCCTTGTTTTCTTGATACCGACAAACAAGTATTTTTAAAATGTCCTGAATTACAGAATCAGATAAGTCAGTAGGGGGCGTTAACAGGCACAAATTGTAAACTTCCGAGACCCTATCTCACACAAGGGTGCAGACAATCTCGAGGTTACTGATAACATGGACGCGCTCTGACGAAAAATCTTTAAGAGACATCAAACAAAACGCCACTGCCTCGACGTATCGTGGGGTCTCATCGATAGAACAAAAAACGACTTTCGTTTGGAATTTTATGATCTTGAAATTCTGGGTGCAACCAAGCTTATTAATAATAATTGCATTCACATTGTATTATTAGTTTCATATTAATTGCATTCACATTGTCCTTTAAACCTGACATCAACACAACTGTTTTACTTACATTATATCCCCGCATGTCAAAAAATAAAAATAACAATAATCTATGTTTCTGACCACTCTGGCATTTCTGGAAATCAACGTATTTCTCTTGAAAACACAGTACTCATTGCAACACTTCCCTACAGTGACGTCTAGTCACGGCCAGAAATATAATTTGTGATTCATGCCTCGCACACACCATCAGATCTCCAGAAAAGGGGCACGCATGCCCTAATGCGTACCTTTGCTACCTTCACCCAAATTTTTCTCTTATGCACGAATTTTCTCTCAGAAGTCATCGGGCTTTGCTCCGTCACACATTCAGAAACCTAGTTTTCGAAAACCCACATATAATCCAGGAAATTGTCCCAAATGCCAAGCTACGGCGGCTAAACCTGATACTGGTCATATTCTGTGGATGTGCAGGGAAACATGGACATCGCAGGAAAATGTGATCAGAGAGGCTTGTCTCCACTAGGAAAAAGCAAATGAATGCATGCGCTGGGTTCAATAATACTGATACTAGAGGTCACCATTGAATTTTGTGCACGAAACAGAACTATGCGCTTACCTGTAGACTGCACCCCACTCATAGCTTTTTAAACTATCTGTAATTTTTGTGTCCGGCTAATTGGAACTTTCCGTGAAGGCGAGGATGAAGCAGCCGCCGAGTTCGACAAATGCAAAGAAGAAGAAGACGACTAGACGAGGCAATAAAGAAGGCTTCTCAGAAGGGGATCCTTATAAATTATGTAAATATACTCTCATTTTATTGATGAAGGCATCATTTCATGCCCCCCGGGACGTTCTTCTACATGGTGCCAAAAGCCGGGACGTCACGAGACATGAAGAGGAGAGCCATGGTGCGGAAATAAATTCTTCGACTGCATTGCTCACGCCACAGCGAGGAGGAAGCGTCCAGACAGCGGAACCGGCTGCACATCGCTAAGAAGAGCCTCTTTAATTTCAATCGCGAGCTTATCACTGATTTGACACCCACCCTTAGTAAAACCAAAGACGTCAACGCCACTGTTTTCATGCCCAGCATGCAGCATAGCCCTGACTGACATGTTGCAATCAGTGAGACGCTCGATGCCCTTGATTGCGCTACTAGAAATAACGGCCCACATAACGACGCTTTAAAGTCAGTTAAAGAGTAAAGAATTACTCCCTGCCTCACAGAAAGAATTACCAACAAATAACTTGTAGGAAGCAGGCCCGAAGCGGATGCGGCTTCCTACATTTATTTAGGTCGCGTAGACCCGGCCAGAACGAGCGGATGCCACGCTGCTGAGCCGCGTTCCAACCGTGTCACGTAGAACTGCACACGTGGCAGTCCACACCGCTGATGAAGATCGTGGTGCTGATGGGGACGATGCCGACTGTATCGCTACAGGGTTCCCTCCTAGCGCGTAGCGCGTAAAGATGAAAATCGATGACATGGGCTCCACGAAACATAAAATAAACTATGTACAGGTATGTACAACACCGATTGTCAGAAAGGTGTGTCCGAATCAATGTCCTTACACTGTCCTAGTCGGTCCTGGGAGAGGGTCCGGTAAGTTCCTTTCCATCGTGGGGCATTCCCTGGGAGTGGCGCAGAGGCCGTAGGCGGAAACGAGCACCCTCCCGGGGCGGAAGCTGCTAGCAGCGCCCAGAAGAGCGAGTTATGTGCCACAAAGCTAGAGTGCACTCTCCGGTTTACAAGGAGGTCCAGACAAACGGGTGTAGGACGGCTCCAGTCTGCTGCGAGCTCTGTTGTTCCACAGACCACGGCAGAACATGTGGAGGAAGTGACACAGTCGACGCCGTGTTCGTCTACGGATGAGCGACCAATGGGCTATTGACCATCGTGATAGCTCCAAGCGACGTTGCCTATGTGCGAAGGCCCATGAGACACCTAGAAGGGTGCTGAATGCTCTGCGAACTCGAACGCATTGCTGTCGAAGGGGGCGGGCAAAAACGTGTCTCCTCTGAACCCCTCACTCACGCACTGTCATGAAAAGAGCGAGTTCACGGGGAGCAGCAAGTTGGTCGCAAGGTGCATGCGTGTGTGTGGTCTAACACGGCATTGACGGCTCAAAGCAGAAGAGGCGGCGCCCGCAAGCGAAGCAACACGCAAGAGTGCATGTGGTGGGTTGCAGGAAGGCCGACTGCGGTTTTTGTTCCGGTCTACCTGACCCGTCAACATTGTAGTCGGAGGAAGTTGGAGGGTGTCCATTTTTGCTCGTTGAGAGTTTACTAGCCCAAGTGATTCTTTGGAGGAGTCACGCTTCTCCAGCGAATTCAGAAAGATAGAAGACGTAATGTCACTACGGCAGATGGTTGGTGCGTCGATGGGAGTCTCGTCGATGGCGCACTGTACCTGTCGTGTATGCCATTCAGGAGCCTTTCTTACGTAGCACACGTTGTGGAGTGGTGTCAGGGAAAAACTCACAGTGGGCTTTGAGGGGGGTGGCGTCAACCGTGGAGGGAGGGATGTCGCAACCTCGGTGCTTTGCGGATCACCGGCGCCTTCTCGGGGTGAGGTAGTAGTGAGCAAAGCAGGCGGCTGTGCGTGAGCGTCCGCGATGGCTTCAGTGGCAAGTTTTGTCACCGATGTTGCGGCGGCCGCGCGGTAGTGGGGGCCAGGGGGATAACACTAGTGGAAAGAGACGACACCAATGGCGAAGAGTGTGCAATGTGCGGCGGCGATGCGTGCGCAGAGCGCGCGAGCACCTCTTCAGCTGCATGCCGAAACAGGTCGTTCATAAGGCCGTAGAGTGCGAGCATGGCAGCGCGAAGGTCGTTGCGGGGGGTTTCACTGGGCGGTGGTAGGGCGAAGACGCAGCGGAGATCGAGCGGAAGCGTCTCCCAATGGATGGAGGGCTTGAACGGTTGTATTGTGACTTAGATCGGCGAGAACGTAGGTTCAAGCTTGATAAGCCAACGTCATATGTTGCGTGGTTCGAACTATGGTATGGTCGGGTCTCCCCGCGTCGCAAAATCGGTGTGCCGCTGGCCGGGTGACAGGCGCATAAAGTCCGGATGCGGCTTCCTACATTTATTTATTTCCCGTAGACCCGGCCAGAACGAGCACACGCCAAGCTGCTAGGTCACGTTCCAAACATGTCGCGTGGAACTGCACACCTGCCAGTACACTCCACTGATGATGATCGTGGTGTTGATGGGGGTGATGGCGATGGTATCGCTGAAAGCTCTTGCCCCTCAGAAGCCACATCTCGCAAAAGAAATCATAGGTTAGCACCGACCAAATGTAATCTCCGTCCTGATCGAGAGTAGAGTCTGAGGAAGACAGGGAAACCTCCGCAAAGCCAAGGACATCAATGAAAACGACCGGCATTTCGGGTATAGGTCGTGGACCTCAAGAACGATCATGCATGGCAACATCACCACCTGCAGCGATGGCAGGAGTCTCCTCTATGAATGACCAGTCAGCTTAAATGGCGCTTTAGATGCGCCAGACATTTGTGCATCTGTCGATGAGACCTAAAGACGCCGGGATACTGGGAACACCACGCCAGCACCGAAAAGAAACCAGCCAAGAAAGACCGCACTCTACGTCGACAGCATTCACACCAGAAGAGAATGTAGTGGACGACCATCCAGCCCCCGAAAAAGTTACAGCCAAAGCTTGCGGGCCAGGAGTGCTTGAGAGCTCACCCACGGTCCCAAGGTACACTGCAGACAATATGAAGGACAATCACACAGCAGAACGTGAGAATCTAGACGCAAATGGACTACGTACAGAGATAGAAGCAACTACAGCACTGAATTCACACTCATCATTAAGAGACGAGCGTGCCTGCACTTCGTACATGTATGGCTTCGACGGGTGCGTCCCAGCCACATGATATGACAAGAGATCTGTTGCAGTGACAACCGTACAACGGCGCGGCCACAAGAAGCAAACGGCCTTGGCACGCTCTTAAAAGCACGGACTAGTTGTCGACCAGCGGCTTGAGGCACACTGAAAAGAAACACACGTTCTCTTCCCCAAGAAAGAGGTCAAGCGAAAATACTGCCGCAAAAGACCCATGTTACTAAACGTTTTCGGAAATTAAAGAAATCAGGAAAACGTGATAGTACGAGCCTCGAGATGTAAACATTTGAGGTTTCAACCTGGGTTTCGGGTACACAGGCAAGATGTCAGTGAAGTCAGTGCGCACTCTGAATCACGCAGAATGTTTTGCTTGTGGCTCATCACCTGGCGTAGTCACCATAAAGAAACACTAATCAAAAGTCTGAAGAAAGAGAAGATGGAAGATCTTCTAAGACACCGACTGGACACTCACGGACCTAACACCATTACCGGTACTCGGGCAGTGCCTTCTTCGGTTTATTTGAGCCCGCTTACACGAACTCTTCTCGGGTGGGAGAGTGTTTGAACTTTCTAAAAAGACTAAATGAACCACGTGCTGAGGTGGACAGATGCATAGCCGATGAAGAAGGCTAGCAGGCGAGGCGGCAAGATGGCTGCTCAGAACAGTTCTCTATACATACCGTAAAGATATTGGCGTTCTCCGACTGCGGCTTCCTCCATTACCTCCCTGAATCTTCGTCCACGCGCATGTTTCCGTTGCTTGCCTGGTTTTTTTACTTGCGTTTTTCAAAGATCATGTCATAAGCCCCGGGGAAAGAACACGGAGAGAAAAAAATATTGCCACGAGCCTAATGGGTCACACCAACCGGTAGCAATCTACGCATAATAAAACCACACTTATGACGGTAGTCC
Organism: Haemaphysalis longicornis; assembly: GCA_013339765.2. NCBI lineage: Eukaryota > Metazoa > Arthropoda > Arachnida > Ixodida > Ixodidae > Haemaphysalis > Haemaphysalis longicornis. The sequence continues at coordinate 6,890,667 of CM023458.1, forward strand.
TCTCGCTCACACAACATATTTATGAAATGTATCTTGGCCTAATTACGAATAAGCCACACGTATGGGATACACTCGCCACTGCTCACTGCCTCTTCAAGACCACTGTGCAGTGGATGTGAAGAAGACTTCGTAAATCCACAATTTATTTAAATGTCCGAAACTCGGCATAACCCCACACAAACCCTTGCAACAAGTTTACTGACATGTTTCTCAGCGTCAGGCATTCTTTCTGTCAGATGACACTGCTATTAAACCTAAGTTACTGTTTAAATGTTTTTTAGGAATTTTTTTTTTTATTTACAGCTGATGTTATAACACACATATTCATTTTCCGGCCAAATACTCTGGTGCTTTTTAGATATTTCTCAAACGCTCTGCCTTCTGACGACAAAACTATTGTTACACTTCTCACCACTTCTTTATCATGTGTGTTATTACCTGGGTGCTCTCGTCCCTAGTTACAATTGCCTCCCAAAAAAAGCAGGAATGCTTGCATTGACGCATAAGACTTGAATAGCACGGCTTATGTAAGTGAGCGTTGCCAGGCACGTGGCTAAGTGTCGGTATCACTGTTTATTTGCAACAAAGCACAGGGCTCGATGTGAGTGCGTTTTTCAGAGCTTGAAAAGCCCGTTCGCAATCTTCACTCCAAACAAAAGCTGTACCAGAACGCAAGAGGTTATTGAGAGGAGAAGCAACTGTTGCAAAATTTCGTATGAAGCGGCGGAAGTACGATGATAGTCCGAGAAAGCTGCGCAGGTCTTTCTGCTGTAGCGGGCGCGGAAAATTTAGAACTGCAGAAATCTTCGCAGGGTCTGGCTGTATTCCGGTTTTGCTCACGATGTGCTTTAACACCTTTATCGATTTGCTGGCGAATGTGCACTTTTTTGTATTAATCTGTAGTCCGGCATTTGAGAGACACGCCAGTACCTCGTCGAGACGTTGGAGATGTTGCTCAAACGTGGTTGAAAAAACAACAATGTCGTCGAGGTAGCAGAGGCAAGTTTTCCATTTGAGGCCGCGGAGCACGGTATCAATCATGTGTTCAAATGTCGCGGGCGCATTACATAGCCCGAAGGGCATAACATTGAACTCGTAAAGCCCATCGGGAGTGGCGAAGGCCGTCTTTTCTTTGTCATCTTCGTGCATCGGGATTTGCCAATAACCGGATCGTATATCAAGGCTGGAGAAGAACTCCGCTCCTTGAAGACGGTCGAGAGCGTCATCGATGCGTGGCATCGGATATACGTCTTTCCGAGTGATCTTATTGAGGGCACGGTAATCGACACAAAAGCGAACTGAGCCGTCCTTTTTCTCTACTAACACGACTGGCGATGACCACGGGCTCGATGAGGGACGTATAACATCACGCTTGAGCATGTCAGCGACATGGTCTTCTATAATCTTCCGCTCATGCGAAGACACACGGTAGGGGCGACGGCGTACAACCGCCGAGCCATCTATCTCAATCCGGTGTGCGGCCACGGACGTTCGTTTTAGCGTGGAGGAATTCACATCAAAAGATGCAATGTCCTTCTTTAGTACCTGAAGTAACTTTTCTGTCTGTGTGGTTGTCAGGTCTGGGCTAATGGTAGCGGTAAGAGCTGACAAACCATCCGCAGTAGTGAGACCGCACATGCCTGAAGGCGTTAGGGAGCTAGAGAGAGAGAGAGAGAGAATGGTTTAATGACACTGGACGAGGTTTGTCCAGCAAAGGGCCTGACATGCTACGTCAGGTGAAAAATGAAACGATTGAGAAAAGAAAAAAAAACAAGAAAAAAAATAATAAAAGCAAGAAGGGGAGATAGAAAGAAGGAAAAATCAGAGAAAGAAAAAGTATGGTGACAATTGGAGTCGCAAGCAAGTTAGCAAGTTGGAGCTAGAGACGACAGATGCGGGCACTACATCGACCACTGAAGCGATGGTCATGCCCTTTGGTAGTAGAATGGGCTCACCCGTGGTGTTGATGACGGCCAGAGCTGCAAGTCCCCGTGAAAAGCGGAGAAGGCACGCCGACATGGCAATTCCTCGAGGAAGCAACCGGGTTGACGGTGAGGCCACCACATCCCCGTCAGAAATGTTGCTTGAAAAAACCACCAGGACCTCTTCACTACCGGGTGCCAGAACGTGGTCGGCATGCAAAGTCAAGAACTGATGTCGGGGACTTGGAGCAGAAGAAGGTTCGGTGTTCGTAATGTGAATAGCTGGTTGAGAACAGGAGATAATGGCGGAAGCTGACGAAAGAAAATCCCAACCGAAAATTAGTTCGTGAGCACACTCTGGCAGAAGCGCAAATTCAATATGGTGTCGATCGTCCCCGATGAAAAGGCGTGCTGTACAAGTTCCAACAGGCTTTATAAGATGTCCATTCGCGCTGTATAGTGCCGGGCCAGAGTATGGGGTTCGCACTTTACGTAAGCGTGTACACAAATGCAAATGCATCACAGAAAGACTGGCCCCGGTGTCCACTAAAGCGTGCACAGATATACCTTCCACTACTACTAGCAAAATATTTGATGGGCGCTCTGGAGGAGTTGTGATTAGTTCGACCGATGCAGTTTCCCCTCCATAAACTGCAGCATCTAGTTTTCCGATTGGCTGCCAGGGTCACGTAGAGCGGGGCGGAGAGGTGACACAAAACGGCGCGGAGGCGTAGGCGAACGGCGTCTCGTCTGATCACGGTAACCGCGGGAAGGGTCGCCCGAATCATGAGGAGACGGTGAGCGCTGTCGAGGTGGATACGCACGTTCCCTAGGACCGTAGTTGTAGCGAACGTCGCGTGCGTAAGGAGCGTAGCCTCGCTGCTCATCTCGCTGGCGCCGTCGACAGAAGCGAGAGATATGGCCTCGAATACCGCAGTAGAAGCACACTGGGCGGTCATTAGGCCGAACATCCAGACGCGGCCGCCAGTTTGTGTAGCCAGTCTGAGCCGGAGGCGGCGAGGAGACGGCTGCGACTCTACCGAGCACGGACGGAGGCACAGAAATTTCCATGTTCGAGACCGGCGTTCGGGAAGCTGCTTCCGCATAAGACGGCACGTCGAAAACAACTGGGGGCCCATTGCGTGGATTTCCCGTTATCGACGCCAATTCCTCCTTGATAATCTCCCGCAAGTTAGTCGCAGGCTGGGAGCATCGGTCTCCATGACCACAGGGCGAAGCTTGTAGCTGAAGTTCCTCACGAATTATGCTGCATATTAAAACACGCAAGTCCGCTTCGGCAGGAAGACGAGCTTGTCCATGAGCTGGCTGGAGGCGTATTGCTTGAAGTTCATCAAGACGCTGGCATGTGGTCCGTATGTCATTCACGGTGGATGGATTTTGCAGCGCAAGTGCATTGAATGCGGACTCTGTGATGCCCTTGAGGATATGGCGAACCTTGTCAGCCTCCGACATGTCAGGGCTGACCCGACGGCAAAGGGCAAGGACGTCCTCAATGTACGATACGTACGTCTCGTCAGAGCGCTGCCAGCGGGCTTCAGGTGCACGCTGGCAGCGGTCAAGTGCACGCTGGGAGCAGACGGCGAGCGCTGGCAGCGCTCGCCGTCTGCTCGCTTCATCGGAGCGAGCAGACGGCGAGCCGAAAATCCGACGCAGCTGCTCAGTGAAGTCGGCCCAGTCAGATATGCCACCTTGGTTGTTGAGGTACCACGTCTCGGCAACCTTAGTCAAGTAGAACCTGACGGTCTGCAGCTTAAAAGTGTCGTTCCACACATTAAATTGGCTGACGCGGTTATACTGCTCAAGCCAGTCCTCGACGTCATCACCGCGGAGGCCAGCGAAGAAAGGAGGTTCGCGCTGGCGGCAGGTCACCATCCATGCCGGGGCAGAAGCGGCGGTATTCTGCGCTCCTTCTCGCTCCATTGGGCGGGTTGGGGGTTGCACACGACGTCCTGAACGAAGCTCCAGGGGTGCGGCCGGTTGAGGTAGAGGTCGGGGTCGAACGCAACCTCCACCACTTGTAAGAGGGAAGCAGACTGGAACAAGGAAACGGTAATCCCAAGGCAGGTCTCTTTACTCAGCCCCCAGGGAACTCAGTGACTCAGCCGAACCAGACCAGACGATGATGATAATCCACAAATGATGGCGATAATGGGTATGTACAGGTGAGAGATTGGTCCGACTAGCGAATAACAATCAGTTAATTCCAGGAGTCTTCTTCATGAGTCAAGACACCAGTAAACGCTCACAATGTATATAAATATATATATATATATATATATATATATATATATATATATAATATATATATATATATAGATATAGATATATATATATATATATATATTATATGTCATCGTCTGATGTCCTTTCAGGTACCCACACATAAATCTGCCTGGACGTAATATTTTCGTGTACTTTTTTTGGTCAACATTCGGCGAGAACGTTAGAAGCTCCAGGTGCGGCGCGGTAGGTGTGGCTGCCGAAATGGCTTTCTTCGTGTCAATCTGTCGTACCCCTCAGGTTTATTTGGTACCGTGGAGAGTAACAGTAAAGCGCCTTTGCTAACGGAAGAAGCCGTTAACCTCGAAATTACTCTTAGATCGACATGTGGTGTCATGACGGGTAATGATACTAAAGGTAAGCCTCCGAAGGCCAGGGGCAAAATCTAGTGGGAGGATTCAGTCGCTGCCGACACTAGGCGCTGCTCTGCCCTCCTGCAGGATACGTGGGCATCCCTTTTCACGTGGACAGAGGCAGCCTTTCTTGTTGCTCCATGAAAAATTTGTACCCCTTTACCTTCATTTTGAATACTTTATATTCTTTTAAAACTTCTTCGAACAGCGTGGTTTACGACGGGTGTGGTCCCAAGTGGTTGGCGCAAGTGAGCTTTTCAGAATCGTAGACGTCGGTGGGATGCCCTGTGTGGCGAATTTCTCGCAAGTTATTCGCTGCGACGGTATTTTCTGCGATGAGAACCTCTGGTACTTCAAAAAGTGGCCCAGCCTACATTATAAAACTACAGGTTGCGCAATTATTAAAACCTGCATTGGCCGATTCCGGAGTTTACGAGCGTATTGGAGGTCAAGATAACCATTTACTTTGGGATTTTTATATTAAAATTGCCAAAGGTGCCACTCCTTGTAGCTGTAACACCCTCATTACTCTTAACTTTATTGAATCCGAAGTTCATTTTCTTCATCCGATAAGACTTAGTCATAACACCCTGATAGCTGTTAAATCTAAAGAGGAGTGTGCTCTTTGTATCACATGTAACACGCGGGTTTAGAGGAGATTGGTGGTTTTATCCCGACCACCGGTATTAGGATTTCTCTAGTCCTCGGTTTATTGCTTTACTACTAACCGATTATGGTTTTTAGTAATTTTATGATTACAAACAAGAACTGTGAGGCGAGAGTGCTTTAGCGTACAGATTTGTTATAAAAAAGAGCGTGGCTATCAGGCTCCGGAGAAGTGATGAACCGGATTAAGGTAATGTTTCTTTAGGGCGGTTCCTACTTGGGCCGATCATTGAGTTTGCAGAGTTTTGGAAACATCGTTTCGAATAAGAAGCTGCGGTGGAAAATGCTACGTCAAACCAGGAAGGGATGAAAACAATGAATACACCACCTTGTGCAGACTAAGATACTGAGTTTATTTTTCAGACGCCTATATACCACATCCAATCGGAACGTGGGAAACAATTGAAGAACGAAGAATTTTCAAACAAAATATTCGCTACATTCACCAGAACACGCAGGCAGCCCCTGACTAGTGAGTTTTTACCGATAGATGCGATTCATTAGAACTACAAAAAAGTGCTACATTGGAGAATCTCGGCCTTCTTTCCCAACAGAAGCATTGTCAACTGTATTCATCCTACCTTCTGTATCAAAAGAAGTATGAATAATTGCAACGAAGTATGTCAACGGCTAGACTTGGCGTCATAGTACACTGAAGTGCGATCGTAGTGATCCTTTTCAAATGCGGTGTCACTGGCTACTAAGACAACACTTTCGCGTGGTGGTGCCCCAATGAACGGGAACGCAGTCTCTAGCTTAATTGGATAAAATTGGTCATTTGGACCGCGATTACCGTAAACTGCTGGCAGAGTGCCAAACGCTTTACACTACAAAATTAACACAAACAGACAACACCACGTAAGAATCTAGAGAAAGTACGTTTTCTTAGTGGGATACCCTATGATGGGGAAACGCAAACAACCGAAACAGATATATTTTAGTTGAGGCACATTTTCTTGAAAAACAAATTGACCACAATGCGGGTTTTATTCAAGAAACAGTTTGTGCACGAGTATCTTCATAATACACCCTTCGCCGTCAAGGTCCCTGCCAGAAAAAACGAGAGGTCCTCCAACCATCCGGCGTTAGAGCTCAGAATCCTGTGCTTACTTCTGTTGCACAGCTGACGAATGATGATCACAGCGCAGATCGTAGGCTTCAGTCCCATTAAAGACATAACGATAGGCATAAGGAACCGCAATCATTGCCGCAAGGATCAGCGTCAATTTGCAATCCTTAGGCGTCGCGACCGGTGGCACAGATATCACAGGCTCCTTTTGCCGTGAGATTCAACAGCCACGGGTGGACTTCAGTCCCCAACATTCGCTCCAATTCCAATCAATACTGAAAGAAAGTTAGAGCCATAACCTCTTTCGAGATTATAGCCCCCGTTAAAACCATTATTGCGGAATAAATACAGAAGGCCCTCGTTAAAGGTATCCCTCTACTCCTCCGCGAAGCCCTATCAGGCCGATCCCATCTTGTCGCGGGTGTGTGTCTCAATTCGCGAGGTCTTTTCACAAGCCAAACCATGCCCACTGAGTTTCTCGAAGGCGCCAGTGCTGTTCATCATAATGCTGCGTCCAATAAGTACGGATCGGGTCAACCTGTGAAAGTCAATAAATGAAACGGCCGTCGGCTGACCACACGATCCGCTGAGCTACATCAACGCTTCGCAAGGAACGAGAAGCGACCAATCCTGCTTCTACAGGAACCGAACACCCCTAATATTAGGCGGGGAGGAATAAATGTCTATGCAGCCTCTGTTTTTCGACAAAGGCACAGAGCGTGAAACAGCAATGACACGTTGGATCCAGATGCCTGCTACAGTCAAGCTAACGTTCTTGTCGCAATTCCGTACCGCCAACTACGCTTGACAACCTAAATCTGTGCGACCGGAATCGGAAAACCGTGGCGCTGAAGACTCAGCTCCGGGGTCAGATGGTTAGATCTCTTCCGGTATACTGGAGCCCCATGGGATGCAGCATTTAAGGCACACTTTGGGTGAACGCCCTCATGCAGACCCTGCAAGGTCCCTCAGTACTTATGCTGCTTGCCACTATGTGACGTACACGCTTAAAACTCCTAAATGTCTCTGATGTTCCTACGCGCATAGCAGCGTTCCGGTCGCCGCGAGACACAACACCACCACCCTACTTGGGCTTCTCCCAACATTCCAGGCATTTGCCAGACCAGATCAGACACACTCCAACGTGGCCACCTGTCAGTATGGATAACCCTTCAAGCATTTCAACCGATACCATAGAATCGACAAACCACTTTCGTAAAATGCCACACGTTTCGCACCATCCTAAGCGAAACGAACACTGCGGATGCCATCTACACATGCAGGGGTACTGATCTACGGGAAGCCACAAAATTGCTTCTAGTCAGACAATGCACACCCCCCCTACATTTGATAAATTGGCCAGCCGACTACGAGCGTTCCAGTAATCTTGCAAAAGAGGGCGGACACCTTTGCCTAAATCGCGCCTTAAGCAAGGAACTGGGAAGGCACGTCACTATTCCTTGCAGCTCTACCACGATAACTGGGATCGGCACTGCGCCGCCTTGAATGCGGAGACCGGGCTCAGCACAGTAGGGACATTTCTCGGTATGCCGTACAAAAGAAAGAAAAAACAGGGGCCAAAACATAGCTCTTCAACTTGGCATCACACGGACCGATCTTGTGATCCAGGCTGGTCTTCTCTTTCCACAACCCCCTGTTGGGGTGCAGGCAAGAATGCAGGTGCTCCCACGCGTGACGCCTCCTTAAATTGTAAACTACCGCTATTGTTAACAACCAGTTTACAATAGCGGTATTCCTACCAGCTCTTCAGGAAACCAAAATAACAAGTGCACCTTGTTTAGTTAGGATCTCTTACGCGCCCCACCGCAACTTGCCTGAAGCACACAAGGAGACGCTTTTCGAGTGGAATAATGCTATCTGGGAATATTGGAATATTGGAAGGAATAGTGGGTGGTACCCATTCCAAAGATAGGAAAGCCACTCCCATAAATAAAAAACGTGGTACCTGTTTCTTTGATTTCTAATACTATAAAACTTATGAGAGAATGGTTCTCGCAAGAATGCAATGGCATTTACAAACAGGAGGTCAACTACACCCATGTCAAATGCGGTTCCGAGGCACCTTTCTATTCTCGACAGCTTAAAAATGCTGGCCAAGGATGTCATACCTAAGATCTGATTGTGTGATTCCCGTCTTGTGGTAGCCATCCACATTAAAAAGCATTGGACTCGGTACTTCATGAGGCAGTTATCCCAGACGCATGCAACTGAAGACTGGATGCAAGGTCATTTTCCTTTGCCGCAGATTTTCTACGAGACCACCAATATCGAGTACCATTTGGTAGCACACTCGGCCCCAAAACCACGAAGTGTGTCGGAGTACCTCCAGGCTGTGTTAATCGCCAATGCCATTTAATGCTGTCATGGCTGACCTTCTCCCACTTCTGTATGAGATTCAAGGGTGAAGTTTCACGATATATGCAGATTACCTCACCCTTTGCAGGAAGGGAGGCTCGATAGGACAACAAGAACAAGATATGCAGCAAGGTCTTAACACAATCCCTTCTTTCTTAACCGCATAAGGACTCGCTTTATCTCCAGAGAAGGGTAGAGTACAAATCCAAGAGCTACCTACTGTGTCCATCCCCGGTCTTGATATAGACAGGGATGGGGGTTGTCACCACATCGCTCAAGAAATTGACCGCTAAGTACAAAAGCACCCTTGCCCCGATCCGCCGGGTTACTTCAAACAAGTGGGGGGCCGATGAAGGAGTTTTTCGCCTTTTGGTAAACGGCCTGTTGATTCCAAATGTCACGTACCGGTATAACTTCTAGACTTCCAAAAAACAGCGGGATTCGGTAGAATAACTTAACCACCAAGCCTTGCAGTGGTTTCTGGTATTCATCTCTCCGCAATGCTTTATAGTCTCCACCTTCACTCAGAGATGAACTCTATAGAAGACAGAGCAGAAAGGTTGGAAGACTCACAACTACTACGCCTCGAAAGCACTCAAGCCCGCTGGGCCATTCTTCGTCAACTTAGTCACTCGCTGGACATGAAGCCTCCGATCCACCAATCGCCTGAACCATGAAAACAAATTGCCACCGTTGATCACCGGCCATTCCAAAAAAACAAGCACAGCACATCCAAAACGGTGCCAACGAGCAGCAACGACTCACCTGAATGAGCACCAGCGTACCAACGACGACGAAGGGGTGCAGGTTTTACACTGACGCAGCTCTTCAAGATTATCAGGTCGCCATAGCGTGTTACTTCGACATGACCAAACGTAAACGAGCCAGGGCGCTCCGTGGTCTCCCATCTGTGAATTAGGCGGAACTGAGGGCCTTACTACTACCGACTGAAGAAGCGCACAGAATCGCCGTCCCAGAGCCCACTGAGGCACCTACCACTTTTCTGCTCTATACAGACTCCAACGAAGCCAAGAGAGAATGCGGGAAAAATAACACGCCCAGTCACACGGTGGCAAAAATTCATTCGGTCACACGTACTCCGACAAGTCAGCCACACAATTACAATACGCCGGGTCCCTGGCCATAAAGGCATACCGGGCGACGACGAGGCACACAGGGCAGCACAGAATGTGCTTTGCAACCCGATAATTGCCAAACGTCTTGGTCCCTACCTGCGAACTTTTTCCCCGCTCTCCAAGTGTCGACACACACGTCTGCCTACATCGTTGGAGCTTTTGCCGACGAGTAGGAAGAGGAAGAAAAAGAGGAAGAATGACTACGAGACATCCATTGCCAAAGCACGTGCTGAGCAACGCCCCGAGCTTCGACTTACAATTTGGTGAACTTCGAAGTACAATTTGATGAGGAAAAGAATACGACGCGTGAGTTTAGATGCGACTGCATCTCATTGAGTCGCCTTGTCCTTCCACACGGTGTTGTTGTCTGTCCACACACATCCCCCTAACCTATAAAAAAATAATAGTTAGCGGCGCCCAGTTTCGATCCCATGACCATGTGGGCGGAACGCGAGGTACATGGTGCTCTTCAAACTACGCCACAAAACCGAGACAGCATCAAATGCTACGAACGCGCCTTATATCCTTGACTCATTCAAAATACGTCAAGAAGCTACTGATTCAAGGCCAGATGGGGCAATTATTAACACTTGCAATAAAAGAAAAGAAGCTCCCACTTACAGCAACAATGATGGAGTAACGGTCGTTGCGACAGCTAAGCCCCAAGCATACCACTTAGAGAGATTGACCAAGATTGGCCAATAAAACATAATAATAATCATAAAACATAATAATCATACGCGTTCCCGACACATTTCACGCGATTTCAAAATCAATACAACGGAAACACCAAGTGAACCCCAAGATGCGTCGCATCTACACAGGGTTCCCCTCGCGGGAAGGTGGGCGCAATTTTTTGTTTCTGACATTTCTCAAAATTTGCAATGGCAAACAGCCTGCGGTGGGTTTGGTGTAAAATTAATAAAAGACATTGCATTACAGTTTTATTGCGCAACGAACACTTTTTGTGATCTTATTGCAAAACAACCATATTATTGAGGGTAGACGTTTGTGGTTATATTAACAGGCAGAAGATAATCAACGCGGTTTCTTATCCGGGCACGGAAGGCGAAATTTCGGAGTCAGAATAACAATAAATTGAGACATATACCCCATTTCACAGCCTAAATATTTTTGCTTGCTTTCTCAAAAATACGTTTTGGTACGTTGGGCAGCAAATGCCTAATGTTGGTTAAACGGGGGATTTGAGTTGATAACTCATGATGATAAACCACTCAGTTTGAAAAAAGAGCGGTTAAGCTGCTTGGCAGGAATTCATTTTGTGGGAAGAAAAGCGTCTCGGCTACATTATTGAATATTCAAGCCGGAATAGCTAAAAGCACATAAAAATGGCCACATACATTCCCGAACATATTGAGGGAACTGTTGTATTCTCCAAGGTAATGACGCATCCGCTATGAATTACCATGTCCGCAGAGTAAAATCGCATCTACCGCAAAGGTTCTTTGTAGGATCGTAGTAACAGTCGTAGATAAAATAGATCACCGATTGTTAAGTTGTTTGAAGCATGAACATGAAACCCGGCTTGAATGAATTGGCGCTATTCTTTTCTTGATCAATACAATTGACACGTTCATCATGAATTTGCACATTAGACATAAATATTTATTACAAAGAGACAAAAACTGACAATTGTTGTGTTGTATAAATGGGTGAGTTTAAGGTGTGTAGAACATTTTTTTTTCTTCCCTTATCATGGTCATCGCAATTGTGCGGTAGATGTTGTTGAGGGACAGAGGTGGCAATGCCGCACACCGCTTTTTCCCTAGATCGACGACGACACAGCCTGCGGGCCCTCAACGAAAAAAAGTCCTTTATTAGGCGACTGCTGTTCGTTCAGGCAGCCTCCTAGGAGTACGCTATAAAGTAAAAACAAATATGTTTTTAATCGAAACAGTAACGGCGTATATAGGTAGGTCTTTGTTGACGTATTGAAATAATAAAGAAACTTCAATAAGTAGTGTATCACAGGCAGATTCCGCTCAGATTCAACATGACGTGCACGCGATTTCGCCCTAGTTCGAAACCAATTGCTTTGACCTGAGCACTTTGAACACGTTGTTATTCATGCACTCAAGAGAGTATTTCTTTGATATTTCTACGTACCACGTTGCAAACGTGGTCCTGCTAAAAAAGGCAAGCGTCAGTTACTTCACACGAGCTTTAAAGGCATGGTAACATGCGTTTTCATTGTGCAAGAAACCGTTTGGTGATATACCGCAATACACACTTACTGGTTTATTTTGGTTCATGGTTATATTTAGAAACAAAAACAATTATTTACGCCGCGTTTGCTTAGTTGCTTATATATGTGTATGTCGAAGCCAGATGTTTTGACTAGAGCGGTATCATAAATGCAAATGTAGCTAATTTATTAGGCAATACACAGGGTGATCAAAACAAGGTCGTCAATATTTGTATCAGAACCTTCTGAGTTGGTTGTGGTACGCCGACCACCGATCTCCGGGCCATCTTTTTTCAAAATTGTAGGCTAACACCACATCTTTTTGACTGTTGGCACACTTGTGGACTGTGCAATCACGCGATTGTGGTGCAAACGCTTTAAGACCAAGTAAGACTTCTAAATAATCAACATGACAAGTGAGAATGGCAGTACCGACATGTACTATCAAAACTATCGAGGTCTACGTATTAAATCCTCCGAATTTCTTGGAAATGTGTGCTTTAAATATCCTGCTATTGCCATTAGTAAAACGTGACTTTGCAGTTGTATCTCCTGTCCCGACTATTTTCTTTTGAGGTATGATAACTTAAGAAGCGACCGAAAGGTAACCTGGTCAAAGAAAAATGGTGGCTCTATTCTCATTGCCGTTGAGCGCTCAGTTCAATGCGTACGATGTTCTGACCTCGGTTTCTCAGCACGACTTTTTCTCGGGTCGATCAACGGTTACAAATCTTGCAAGTATTATGACAGCAGCTTCGTCTGAAGTTTACGAAAATGGCCAGTTGCACATCATGTATTTTGAATTAAATAAGGCGTTTGGTGTGGTTAAGCATAAATTATTACAGGCTTACCGCGTCCAGTGTAGATGCATTCCTTGCTGTATTGTCGAATTATATCCCTGACCGGTCCTTTTATGTAGATGTAAGCCACAAATGTCTGGTGTTTACGCTGCAACAAGCGGTGTACCTCAAGGTTACTGTTGCGTCCACTATTGTTTTCTATTTTTATCAACGATGCGTCGACAGTGACAACAAAATCTTCATGTCTTCTCTATGCTGATGATGTCCAACTATTTAGGGACATTGGAGGTGTTCCGTACTGCAATGCCTTCCAGAGCGATATGTCTGAATTATCGGTCTGGGGCAGTAAAAACTATTTATTTTGAACCCTGCAAATACAAAGGTTATCACGTACAGCTGAAAAACCCATCGCCTAAAGGTTTTCCTACAGTATTGAGGGAGCTTCTTTGCAAAGCATTGAGGATGCTAACGCCGGGGTAGTCTTCGACAGTACCTTCTGTCTTTCTCCTCACATTTGGCTCATCTCCCGACGAGCACTCCAAAGCCTTGGAAATATGTGTCGCATTTCAAAAGAATTCTCTTCCTCCGATTCATTTGTAAAGCTATATAATAAAATACGTATTCCTCAGTTAGAATATGCTTCTGTTGCCAGGAACGGCCTCTTCATATATAGAAGTGAATTAATAGAAAGTGTACAGAGGAAGTTTATATCCGTATATAAGCACCGTCATCTCAGTCACAGGTGGGGTCCTCATTCTGACTTACTGAAAGTTCCTTCCCTCCTTTACTTGAACTGCAGACGTGTGCGTGCAGATCTTACGCTCCTTCACGAATTGTTTACGGTGAACTTTCTTGCGCAGACCTGCCTAACTGTTTGGAGTTTAGTGGGCACAAAGGCCCACCAGGTGTAATGGACCGTTCTTCACCTCTAAGCGCAACTATAATCCCTCTCCTTGCCGCCGAATGCAGAATTCTTACAACCTGTTTATTGAACACCTTGAAATATTTCAAAGTTCTTTTAAAATTTACCGTACTACACTGTTCAATGCACCACGATAAGCATCTATGACGTGTCTGTCGTCCTTTTCTCCATTACTGGAATTTAGTTACTACGCGGTTCGGTTTAACAGAGTGATAGTTGCGGATTTTTTAAACTGTTCCCTGTGATTTATTCACCTTAGCATTTCTCTTTACTTTTGCCATTGTTTTTTGTCATTTTACTGAAAAAAATTGTTGCTCTGCTTGTTGTGTGTTCTTTACAACAAGAATAGCCACAAAAGCGTTTTTTTATTTTTATTTGTACACAGCTAAAACACCACCTGTTTTGTATATTTTCTTTCTTTCATTTTCACAACTTCAATTTTTGTCTGTAGGGTGGCTTGTTTGTTTATTGCAATATGTTTTTTTTTGCATTTTGTTTTTATGTAACTATCCGTGCGCCAGCACTAAGGCCTTTGGCTGTTCCTGGGCACGAATATACAAATGATTAATTATTATTAATATTGTTATCATTTATTATTATTATTATATTATTATATTTACCTGTACCCAGGCTCCGCCTGTGCTGTATTTGTCATTTTCACTACTTCAATTTCTGTGTCTTGTCGCTTGTTTGTTTGTTGCTTTATGTTTCTTGTATTTTGTTTTCATGTAACTACCCGTGCGCCAGCACTCAGGCCTCTGGCTGTTCCTGGGCACGTAAATAAACATGATTGATTGATTGATTGATTGATTGATTGATTGATTGATTGATTGATTGATTGATTGATTATTATTATTATTATTATTATTGTGCCAAGATGGCGCCCAGCACAGATGTCTGCGTGCTGTGCTCCGCTGTTTTTTACGGCAGACAGGAGTATTTTCGATGCACATAGTGCAAAAAACGTGCGCACTCCAAATGTATTCAGCTGCCCGACATGGAGCTGGAAGCTGTGAAGACTGGTGAGAGGCCCTTCCAGTGTAATCTGTGCCTGTGTTCGGCACACGAGAGCCTGCCGGCCACGCAGCCACCCGATCCTCAGAACAGCGCTCCTCGACCAGGCGACCTTGGAGGGGACGCGACCGACATCCGCGAAATGCTGCTCCACGCTCTCGAGGGCCTTTCATTCCTGACGGACGAGGTGGCAAAGCTACGAGAGGCCAACGACCGCCTGAGCAGGGAGAACGCGCGTGCTTTCGCCCAGCAGTCAGGCATAATTGCTTCTCTGCGGGTCGAGGTTCGCAGCCTTCGAGGGGAGCGGCTCCCGCGGTTACCGCGGGCCGGTCCCTTGCCTCCCGAGCTGCCTGCCCCCCCCCCCCCCCCCTTCGACACCTGAGCTCAACGTGACGATGGCGACCCCTTCCACGCAGCGAGTGGACCTTTCATCTTTTGCCAATGTTGTGGCGAAGATAAACGCAGCGTCTACGCTTTCAGCGAACGAGCAGCTGACCCCAGCCCCTTCCGAGGCTTGCCTTTTGTTAAATGATGCATCCGGCAAGCCACCTTCCAACGACTCGGCCCAGTCAAACAAACGCAGAGGGAGTGCAGTGTGTGTGGGTGCTTCAGATGCGTGTAGCATCTCCGTCGTTCGTCCATCTAAGCGTCCGAGACACATCTTCGTGTCTAAACTGTCACCGCCCACCACTTCAGCCCAACTGACGGAGCATCTTTCGACGGTACATGTCATACCTCTGGCTTGTCAGCGGCTGAAGACCAAGTACAGTTCATATTCTTCCTTCTGCGTTACGGTCGATGAGGACTCCTTCGAGCGTTTGAGCGATCCTTTGTTCTGGCCGAAGGGCTGCCTTTTCAAACCTTTCCGCGGAAAGCTGCATCCCGAAATGTTCTGTTCCACTGATGTCCCACACGATGAAAAAAACTAACAATCGGGTGGACATTTACTATCAAAATGCGCGCGGCCTTCGCACTAAAGCGTCCGAATTTTTTGCTAATGTACTTTCCACAAATTTTCCAATTATTGTAATTTCTGAATCCTGGCTCTGTAGCGACATTAGCTCTAATGATTATTTCCCTCCAAATTACCAAGTTTTCCGCAAAGATAGGAATTTTACTGGGGCTAAACAAAAGGGAGGGGGCGTATTAGTTGCGGTCGATTGTGGTCTTCAGTGTAAGAGGCGTCAAGACCTTGAGGGCGACAATGATCGAGTGTGTCTGGCTGGACATCCGACTGACTGGGGGCGAGAGGCTCTTAATAGGGGCGTTTTATATTCCCCCCGATGTTCCTATTTCTTCGTTCAATGAGCTACTTACTTCTGTAGAAGAAGTTTGCGCTTCACATCAAAATCACCATTTTATCATTCTAGGGGATTTCAATGCACCTGGTGTACAATGGGACAGTCTAACTAACCAGCATTACAATTATTACGTACAGCAAAAATCTCGCATTGTTTTAGACTTCCTAGATTTCACATCCATGGCACAACAGAATAACATCAAAAACTGCTCCGAAAATATCTTAGACCTCTGCTTCTCAAATATACAGAACGCGCGAGTATCAATGGTGGATATCTCTCTTGTCAAACCCGACAAGTTTCATCCTCCATTTTCAGTTTCGGCTCCCGTTTCGATTCGGCATTGTGGTACCTCACTAAAGTATAATGAACTCTCTCCCTTCTGTTATGCACGTGGGGAGAAATTCGCTTGTAAAGCTTTTTTTCTTCGTTTGATTGGTCGGAAATTCAAGAACTCCCTGATTGCAATGCACAGGTCGAACGGTTCACCGAAATTGTCAAAAGCGGTATGGACCAATTTATTCCCAAGTATAAACCAAACCACTCCAAGCACCCACATTGGTTTTCGAAAGAACTTCGTACGACTCTTAAATTAAAAGACCGCTGCCACAGAAAGTATAAGAAAACCGGGAGTGACGAATGGAAACAGAACTTCTGCTATTACCGTAAATTATGTAAAAACCTTTATGAGCGGGACCAGCGCTCCTATCTCGATTCTGTAGAGAGTACTGCGAATTCTCAGCCTGAAACATTTTGGAGATACATCCGGTCCCGTAAGAACAACTCACATGATCTTGTCAATCTTGTAGATTCCTCTGGGGAAGAAGTTCATAATGTCGCCAACCACTTTGCTCAGCACTTCAGTGCCTCATGCGGCCGGCGTGACGTCTCTGAAATGAACATATTGTTAAATCGCGTACAAGGCTCTAGCTTAGTGCTTTTGGACGAGCAGTTGGTTTTGGAGAGCCTAAAGCGCATGAAGCCGTCATTGTCGTGTGGAGCTGACGGAATACCTCCAGCTATTCTCAAAACATACGGCAGCATTTTTGTACCTGTTTTGACGGTGATATTTAACCAGTGTCTAAAAACAAACGTGTTCCCTCTCGCGTGGAAAATTTCTCGAGTGCGTCCTATTTTCAAGTCAGGCTCCAAATCGGATGCAGCAAACTACAGAGCAGTTTCTCTCCTTTGTGCTTGTTCCAAGCTGTTTTAGACAGCGCTGTGCAAATTACTGTCAAGTTCTGTACAGAATTTTCTTGTAAATAAACAGCACGGCTTTATATCAGGAAGGTCGACAACAACTAAACTCTCCTGCTTTATGGAGCAGGCCTCGGCAGCCATTTCTGAGAGGGGCCAGCTCGACGTTGTCTACTGTTATTTGAGCAAAACATTTGACGTTGTCTGCCACACGCTGTTACTTAAAAAGCTTTTACAGGTAGGAATTGATACACCACTCGTGGCATTGTTGGGTAGTTATCTAGATAACCGGTTCAGGTTCGTTAGCGTTAACGGGCAGACGTCTGCTCTGTACAGATCAACAAGCGGTGCGCCTCAAGGCTCCGTGTTGGGGCCTCTCTTGTTCTCCATTTTTGTTAATGATGTGTCAGCCGCAATTAAGATGTCTTCTTTCCTTCTTTACGCTGACGACATTAAAATCTTCAGACGGATTGAGTCCATTAATGACTGCATTGCCCTGGAGCAAGATATATCCTCATTTTCCAAGTGGTGCTCAGACAATAGATTAAATCTTAACTCTACAAAAACAAAGGTCATGTCTTATACCAGGAAAACGAACCGCACTTTATTTTGCTACAGTATTAACGGCGGTTACTTGTCTAGAGTTGAAGAGATCAGAGACCTCGGCGTGCTTTTTGACAGTGCCTTAACTTTCTCACCTCATGTCACTCAACTTACTGGGCCGGCGCTACGCTCTCTTGGGGCTGTATGCAGGTTTTCTCGAGAATTCCGGTGTCCTTCTTCATTCCTAAAACTATTCAGAACGCTTTGTATTCCTCAACTAGAATATGCTTCTGTCGTTTGGAATGGAACCTGTAGTTCCAACTGTCAACGTATAGAGCGTGTACAAACCAAATTTTCATCAATATTTAGGCATCGTTTTCCTTCGGAGCCTATCCCTGTAACTGTTTCTCTAAGTTCCCGGCGGAACCACTCAGACCTTCTTTTCATGTACAAATTGCTTCATGGTATTATTTTATGCCCGGAACTACTTGAATCAATCAGTTTTCGCGTTCCACAAAAAGCTACAAGGCTCGCCCACCCTTTCAAAGCAGCTGGAGCTCTCAGCACACGTTCTCCTCTTCAAAGGATGCAGCATCTGCATAATGTTCACTCCGAGAAGCTCGATATCTTTCAGCGTCCTCTTCGGGAGTTTTTGGCCGGGTTGTCAGCTCTGACACACTAGGTTCATCTTGGCAGTGCTCTTTTTCTTCAGTTATCGTCCTGACGTGTGCATTGACTTGACTGAGCTTGTTCTTGTTCCTGGTTATTCGTGTATTGTGCTGATACTGCGACTGTAATTATCGTACAATTTTTCTTTTTCTGCCGTTTTTATCATTAAAAGTTGCCATATTCACTTCATGCGTCCGTTTGAAACTGAAAATGTACGCTTCCCGAATCTTGTAAAAACTTTCTTCTTTTTACTCACCCTTCCGTATAGTTACGCTGATTGTAAGATGTCTTCTTGCAACTGACCAGGCATTACAGTCTCTATTGATTGTGTAATGTTGCCTAAAATTACACTAGGGTATTTTTATTCTTCTTTGAAGTTGTAGTTTTTTCTTAATTTTTGCTCACTCACTGTTCTTTTGCCAGCTGTTGATGCATTTCATTGCTGTCTTATGCCTTGTCTGTGCGCCAGCACGACTTGATTGTGTAAAGTCGGTTGGATTGCACTATTTTATTTCTAATCTTCTTTGCCGTTTTTGTAGGTCTTTCTTTCTTTTTTTTTTGCTCACTGAGTGTTTATTAGCCAGTTGTTGATGTACTACAGTGCTGCATTTTCCCCTCTGAGTGCTCCAGCACGAAGGCCTCCGCTGTTCTTGGGCACTATAATAAACATTGATTGATTGATTGATTGATTGATTATTATATTAATAATATTATTGTTAATATATTATCATTAATAATATTAGGCGGCCATGATGGCGCCCAGCCCGGACGTGTGTGTACTGTGCTGCTCTGTTTTTTTTACGGAAAGCAGAAGTTTGGTCGATGTGCATCATGCAAAAAACGTGCTCACATCAGGTGTATTCAGCTACCGGCTGAAGAGCTACAATCTTTGAAGACCGGTGAGCAGCTTTTCCAGTGTAGTCTGTGTACGTGTTCGGCGTTGGAAGCTGCGGGTAGGCATAGCATCGACTCCGGCGAAGAGAGCCAACGATTGCCTCCCTCAACACAACCACACCTTACATATAAAAGCACCCCCGGTTTGGGTGCCCTTGAAAACTCGGCCGGTCTCTAACGCATGCTTCTCAACGCCCTCGAGGGGATCTCTTTCCTGACGGACGAGGTGGCGAAGCTGCGAGAGGAGAACGAGCGCCTGTGCAGAGACAATGCCCGTGCTTTCGTCCAGCAGGCAGACGTAATTGCTTCGCTGCGGGTGGAGGTTCGGAGCTTGCGCGGGGAGCTGTCGCGACTGGCCGTTTCCTTTCTTCCCGTGCCTTCCCCCTTTCAACGCCAACATTCAACGCGACGGCGGCGGCAGCTTCTCTACGGCGTGAGCCCTCTTGAACGTTTGCCGGTGCTGTGGCGATTACGAACGGGACGGGGGCGGACACAGCGCCCGACCAGCCAATGCCAGGGTCTACAACTTCTTCGCCTTCTCCCCTACCAGGAGCGACCCCTCGCCCCGACTCGGTGAAGTCTAACAAAAAGAACGAGGGTGCGGCGTGTGTAGGCGCAGCAGACACAACTCGAATCTCCATTCTGCGGCGACCGAAGCACCAAAGGTGCATCTTCGTTTCGAAGCTATCTCCCTGCACCACATCTGCGCGACTGACCCCGCACTTACCGTCCGTACATGTCACACCTTTATGGTGCCAGCGGCTGAAGACAAAAAGTCGACTCCTATTCCTCCTTTTGTGTGACTGTAAGCGAGGAAACTTTTCAGGAAGGCTGCTTCCAGAGATGATACTTACTACTGATGTCGGGCGTGATGAAAAAAGAAGAAATAGAATAGACATCTGTTATTAGAATGCTCGCGGTCTTCGCACCAAAGCGTGTGAATTTTTCTCAAATTTAGTTTCTTCAAGTATTAAGGTTATTGTTATTTCCGAAACCTGGCTCTGCGGTGATACTAGCTCTTCGGAATATTTCCCACCAAACTACCAAGGCTTTCGTAAAGACAGGGATTTTGGTGGGATTAAGCAAAAGGAAAGGAGGGTGTTAGTTGCGGTTTACAGTGCTTTTCAATGTGTGCGGCGTCATGAACTGGAGGGCGACCACGGGTCAGTCTGGCTAGATATACGACTAAATGGAGGCGAGATGCTTTTACTGGGGGCATTTTGTATTCCTCCTGATATTGCTCCTTCATCGTTAAATTAGGATCTTACATCTATAGAACGAGTATTCGCATCTCACTAAAACCATCAGCATGTTATTCTGGGTGATTTCAAAACACCTGGTGTGAAATGGGATAGCCTTACTCTTCAACACTACAACTATTACGTGCAACAGAAATCCAGCATGCTATTAGACTTCGTAGCCTTCACATCCATGATGCAAGTTATTATTATCAAAAATAGCTCCGAAAACACCTCTGCTTTTCAAACATTCACAATGCACGAGTATAGAGGTCTGATATTTCTCTCTCGAAACCCGACAAGTTTCATCCTCCGTTTTCAGTTTCTACTACAATCTCTTTTCACCGCCGTAGTGTCCCGTTGAAGAATAACGAATTATCTTGCTACTGTGATGCTCGTGGGGACTCCATTGGCTTGCATTACTTCTTTTCTACTTTTGACTGGTCTGCAATTTAAGATCTTCCTGATTGTGATGCGTAGGTCGAGTGCTGAAGTTGTCAAAAGCGGTATTTACAAGTTTATCCCCAAGTTCAAGCCCAGCTGTTCCACGGAACTTCGTACCGCGCCTAAATACAAGGAGCGCACCCACAGAAAGTCAAAGAGCACTGGACTTGATAAATGGAAGGAGGACTTTCGCTCTAACCGAAAAATATGTAAAAGTCTATCTGAGCGTGACAACCGCTCCTATCTAGATTCCATGGAGAGCAGCATAAAATTCCCATCCTGCAGAATGTTGGAAGTATATCCGGTCTCGTAAAAACAACTCATGCGATCGCATCAGCCGGGTTAATTCCTCTCGTGAACAGGTGCATGACGTCGCCAACTATTTTTCGCAGCAATGTAGCACTACGTATGGTAAACGCGATGAGACGTAAATGAACCTTTTGTTAAACCATGTACACGGCCCAAGCCTTATACTATTAAACAAAAAGCTGGCTCTTGAAAGCCTAAAGCGCATGAAACCGTCTTTGTCCTGTGGCCCTGACGGAATCCCTCCAGCCATTGGTAAAACGTATGACAGTATTTTTTACCTGTTCTAACCTTAATTGTCTAAATTCAATAATTGTCTAAAAACAAACGTATTCCCTCGCACGTGTAAAATCTCTCGAGTGCGTCCAATTTTAAGAGAGGCACGAAGTCTTATGCAACCAATTATAGGGCTGTTTCTCTCCTGTGTGCCTGCTCCAAGCTGTTTGAGACAGCGCTTCACAAAGTCTTATCAAGTTCTCTACAAAACGTCTTGATACCTAACCCGCATGGTTTTATATCGGGAAGATCGACAACAACAAATCTCGCCTGCTTCATGGAGCAGGCCTCCGCAGCAGTTTCATAAAGGGGCTAGATGAACGTTGTATACTGCGACCTCAGCAAGGTATTCAATGTTGTCTGCCACTCGTTTTTTTTAATGAGCTTTTACTGTCTGGTGTTGATGCACCACTCGTGGCATTGTTGTGTAGTTATCTACACAATCGGTTTTGTTATGTGATTGTAAATGGCAAGAAGTCCGCTATGTACTGGAAAACAAGTGGTGTGCCCCAAGGCTCTGTGTCAGACCCTCTGTTGTTTTCTATTTTTATAAACGATGTGTCAGCTGCACATCGATGTGTCATTCCTAATCTATGCTGACGACATCAAAATATTCAAACGCATTCAGCCCGCCGAGGACTGTGTTTCCCTCAACAAAGATGCGTTTTCCTTCTCTAAATGGTGTTCAGAGAATAGATTAAATCAGAAAACAAAGAAAACAAAAGTCATCTCTTATAGGCGAAAAACAAACATCCTTTACTTTCCTTACACCATTGACGGCGGCCCCCTGTCTAGAATTGATGGTATCAGACACCTTGGAGTGCTCTTTGGCAGCGCCTTAACTTTCTCGCCCCACGTCGATCAACTTACTCGGAAGGCTCTTCGCCCTCTTGGTGCTGTATGCAGATTTTCCCGGGACTTTCGGTCTCCCAATTCATTCCTGAAAATAGTCAAAACACTTTGTATTCCTCAACTAGGACATGCCTCTGTCGTGTGGTATGAAACGTCATTCTAACAGCGAATGTATAGAGCGTGTTTACACCAAATTTGTATCAATATACAGGCGTCGTTTTTCCTTTGGGCCCCCCGAGACTGCCTTAGCAGTATTCAGATCCCCATTATCTGTCTCTAGATCTTCTTTTTCCCGCCTAGATCTTCTTTTTCTATATAAACTGCTTCATGGTATAATCTCATCCCAGGAACTACTTGCACTAGTCAGCCTTCGTGTTTCGCCAAAAACAACAAGGTTTACCCCCCTTTCCATAATGCTACAGCACATAACACCCATTCCACCCTCCAAAGAGTGCAGTGTCTCTATAACTGTCACTCTGGGAAACTTGATATATTTCAACGTCCCCTTGTGGAGTATTTGATTGGGTTGTTAGCTGCGATACAATAATTGCTCTTCTTTTCGGCACAGTTTTTCATATCGTTTTATGTGTAAATGTCTTCATAGTTCTTCTTTCTTGTGTGTAATTCCTGTATGTTTGTTATTATTGCAGTAATTGCTTCATTGACTTGTCGTATATTACGGTATGCTACTTGCCTTCCATCCCACACGATTTATTGTGCCGCGAAGAGCCACAGTGATGTGTACGGTACTTTTCATCTTCTGTTGCTGTAATTTCATAAACCAGTTCCTGTATTTTCTTTCATACATTCATGTTTAATTGAAGCTTCGTGTTCTCGCGTATATCAGCGGATATGTTATGTCTACTTGCTTCACCCAACTGCTGTGACCATTGTTACACACACTTTTGCCATTGATCCACCATTAGAGTTTTTTAATCGTCTAATTTTGGTTGGAATACTTTTTTATTATCATTTGGTTTTATTTTTATTGCTTTTTTTTTCGCTCGTCCTTCTCATTGACTGTTTATATTGTGGGCTTCGGCTGTATATTAGTGCCGCATTTTGTCTTCCTCAGTGCGCCAGAACCAAGGCATCGGCTGTTCCTGGTAGTTCTAATAAACATTGATTGATTGATTGAATATAATTATGTTATTTTTATTATTATTATTATTACGCCGAATACAGAATTGTTACAACCGATTCTTTGAACGCCTTGACATCTTTCAGAAATCCTTTGCAATTTACCATACCACGCTGTTGAATACAGTACGTTAAACATCTATGATATGTCTGTCGTTCTTTTTTTTCTGGAATTTGGTTTTTCTGCGGTTGTGTCTATCCAACTGATAGTTGCCTATTTTTGAAACTGTTTCCTGTCATTTGTTCGTCTTATCATTTGTCTCTACACTCTTGCCGTTGTTTTCTTGCTATTACTGTCACACTTTGTTGCTCTCCCGGTCGAGTGGCCTTTACGACACGCAGGGCAACATAGGA
Organism: Haemaphysalis longicornis; assembly: GCA_013339765.2. Lineage (NCBI taxonomy): Eukaryota > Metazoa > Arthropoda > Arachnida > Ixodida > Ixodidae > Haemaphysalis > Haemaphysalis longicornis. Next base: position 6,914,643 of record CM023458.1, read on the forward strand.
AACTTATTTTTTTAATTTTTTACCTGTACCCAGGGTCCGCCTGTGCTTTATTTCTCTCATTTTCACTACTTCAATTTGTGTGTGTCTTGTCGTTTGTTTGTTTCTGTATGTATGTTTCTTGTATTTTGTTTATTAAGTAACTATCCGTGCGCCAGCACTCACGCCTCTGACTGTTCCTGGGCAAGCAAATAAACATGATTGATTGATTATTATTATTATTCGTTCCTAAAACTTTGTATGGCACTTTGCATTCCTCAACTTGAATATGCCTGTGTCATTTGGAACGGAACCTGCATATATAATTGTCCATTTGTAGAGCGTGTACAGACCAAATTTTCATCAATATTGCTGCATCGTTTTCCCTCTGATCCTCTCCCGATAACTGTCGCTTTAAGTTACCGGCGAACTCGCTCAGACCTTCTTTTCTTAAACAAACTGCTTCATGGTACAATTTCATACCCGTAACTGCTTGCAGCAATAGGTTTTCGTGTTCTGCGGTACGACCCTGATCTTAAAGACAGATGCTTATGACAGTCTTTCTGCTATACAAAGCAACACAAAACATAATCGGCGCAGTTGTTTCGAGATGCAGAGTGAACTCTTTTGAAATGGTCTGCTACTGGAAGTGGTAAATATAGTTTTCTAGAAAGCCCAAACAATTTTCCCCCGGTCAGTTTGAGTGGCCAATGGTGTATCTTTAGGTATTGGGTGATTTTCGCGGTGATTGTATGTCCCTAAACCTGACAGTTCTGAAAAATGGTGGTTTGAAATGCTTGACTCCCTGTCATTCTCGGAGGGGAACACCTTGGCTATTTTGCCCTGCTATCTCACGCGAATGATATTAAGAAGAAAACAAACAATACCACAATACTCTGCCTAGGATATTCGGTCCGCTGCATTGTTCACGGTTAAAGACCCCTCAGTCTTTGCATCGCAGGTCAGCAGTGTAAAACATTTCTGCAGAAAAACCTGCACAAGAGACAGAAAGCCAACCTTACTGTTAGAAGAATTGAATATTGTAAAGTTTTACCAAACGCAGCTCGGTGCACGAAAATATGGCATGTCAACATTCTTTTGCCTAAGACCAAAAAAGGTTCAGCATAGAGGCAAATTTTGTAGCCTTAAGGTTATTGAACACACTGTTTCTGGATTGCAAGATATATCTAGCCCGTTTCCTTTTGAGCGTGTTGGTAGGAGCCTTTCGGTATACTTGAAAAGCAATTGTTTGCGGCAGACGTCATGTTTTTTTGTATGAACAATTGTTTGCTAAAGTTTAGTAAGCGAAAAGTTGCGAGCAACCATACCTTAAAAAAAGCAGTGATTCTGTCCGTAGCAACGGAAAAGTAACCACATACGAAAAAAGAAACAGTCATGAAATCACGAAACGTTTGCCTAATTACTTTTGTAATTATTTCTTTCTTGCTTTTTCTACGACAATCATCGAAATATTTTACATTTTCGTTGTGTTTCATACAGATTAATGGAGGATGAGCGGAAAACCGTACCTGAGTTGAGAAGCGCCGCAATTCGGTTGGAGCGCAAGTTTTCGCTTTTAGAATCTTGTCACAAGCAGCAGTTTTATAAAATATGTAGCGTGGATGAGCGGTTCGTCCATCGCTTCAGTATCTAAACAATAAAAACACACACCGACAAACGTGATAAAACCTATTAGAATCTCATAAAATATTTGACGTTTCTTTTGCGGGGCTGTCTTCATGGACGGATGACATTCAGAGCCCGTCTTTTTCTGGGACTGTACCCACAAAAAAAACCTTCAACATTCGTTAAAATGTATTAGGCACTGTCATTTTACTGGCGTACTCGACCAGTTACTCGACACCGGCGCGGATTATTCAATCATTAGCCAAGAGCTTGACGACCGTTTGCGGAAGGTCAAGACTCCGTTGGATGGCCCGCAGTTTCGACCTGCGGGAGGTCACCTCATGACGCCAGTTGGGAAGTGTACAGCACGAATTGGTTTGGGGGGCGCTGACTTTGTTGGTACTTTCGTCGTTCTTCCGCGGTGCTGCAAGGACCTGATATGGGGTATGGATTTTCTGCGCGAGCAAAATGCCGTTATAGATCTCGGAGAGCGCCTGGTAAGACTTTCCACAAGCCTGCCTCGTGAACAACTTACCGACCAGCGCTGTCTGTCCCTTCGTATCGCCGATGAAGACGTGAGCCTGCCACCGCGATCCTGCGCATTCGTTTCAATAGCGTGCGACGATCCCTGCACCGCCGACGGGGTTGCCGAACTGCATACTGCGCTCTTTTTCGACCAGGGCTTTGCCATCGCAAGAGGCCTTGTGCGCCTGTCAGGCGGCCGCACCAATATCTTGTTGACTAATTTCTCCAACGAATGCCGACACATCGCGAGAGGGACTATAGTAGCATTTTTTGAAGGTATCGACAATGGAGAATGCTGTTTTCTGCTTCAAATCAGCCCAACCACAACGGCGAGTGCTAAATACACAGTCGACGTCAACTCCCACCTCTCGTCGGAAAACCACCGAGCGCTCCTTGACCTCCTTCAGCAGTACGAGGACTGCTTTTCGTCCAAGTCTGGTGTCCGTCAGACGCATGTGAAAAAACATCGAATAATCACCGAGGAAACGACGAGACCCATACGCCTGAACGCTTACCGTGTGGCCCGCAAGGAGCGCGACGCGATTCGGCGGCAAGTACAGGAAATGCTGGAAGACGACGTCATCTTGCCGTCGAACAGCCCGTGGGCGTCTCCGGTCGTTTTGGTCAAAAAGAAAGATGGGACATTGTGGTTTTGCGTGGATTATCGGCAGCTCAACCAAGTGACAAAAAAAGATGTTTACCCGTTGCCTCGAAATGACGACTCGTTAGACCGACTGCAAAGCGCCCGCTATTTTTCGTCCATGGACGTAAAAAGCGGGTATTGGCAGATAGAAGTCGACGAACGGGACCGCGAGAAAACCGTTTTTGTGACGCCGGATGGACTTTACGAATTCAAGGTTTTGCCCTTTGGATTGTGCTCAGCCCCGGCTACTTTTCAAAGACTAATGGACACCGTGCTGTCGGGCCTCAAGTGGCAAACATGCTTGGTATATCTGGATGATGTGATCGTATTTTCGACCACGTTCAAAGAACACCTCGAACGTCTTCATTCGGTCCTCGAGGCCACAAGATCTGCCCGACTTACGCTGAAAACAGAGAAATGCCACTTTGGATACGAGGAACTGTTGTGTTTTGCCCATGTGTTCAGGTCTGCCGGAGTTCGTCCTGATCCTGGCAAGATAGAAGCGGTCGCCCAGTTCCCCATCCCGTCCACAAGAAAGCTGTGAGGCGTTTTTTAGGCCTGTGCTCCTACTACCGGCGATTTATAAGGAATTTTGCCCACATTGCGGCGCCCCTGACTCGTCTTACGCGGGATGATGTCGCACTCCTCTGGAGTGACGGAGAACAGAGAGCGTTCGACGAGCTGCGGCAACGGCTGCAAATGCCACCAGTACTGGGCCATTTTGACGAAAACGCCGCCACCACCCATGCTCCATACGGACGCTAGTAACGTTGGACTTGGAGCTGTCCTTCTGCAACAGCAAGACGGGGCCGAGAAAGGTATAGCGTATGCCAGCAGAACACTCTCACGGACAGAAGCCAACTACTCGGCGACCGAAAAGGAGTGCTGGCCGTCGTATGGGTGGTGCTGAAATTTCGACCGTACCTATATGGTCGTCCGTTCACGGTGGTCAGCGATCACCACACACTGTGCTGGCTAATGAGCTTAAAAGACCCGTCCGGATGCCTAGCACGCTGGAGCCTTAGGCTTCAAGAGTTTGATGGGACTGTAGTGTACAAGTCCGGTCAACAACACGCCCACGCCGACTGCCTCTCCCGAGCACCAGCTATTCCAGCGTCGTCAGATGACTACGGCGATGACGACGCATTTCTTGGCGTTCTGGACGCATCCTCTCTGTCGGAGCATCAACACGCAGATCCGGAGCTGCGGCCACTCATCGAATTCTTGGAAGGACAGACCTCCACAGTACCGAACCTGTTTTCGAGAGGGGTATCACCCTTCGGATTCCGGAATGGAGTTCTATACAGGACACACTTTTCCCCACGTGGCAGAAGCTACCTTCTTGTGGTTCCCGCAGCCCTCAGGAACGATGTTTTGCGGGCTTGCCACGACGAGCCGACAGCGGGTCACCTAGGCTACACCCGTACCCTGTCCAGGATCCAGCAATCCTATTACTGGCCCAAGCTGGCAGCAACGGTGCGACACTACGTACGCACGTGTCACGAGTGCCAACGTCGTACAGCACCGCCACTCCGACCAGCGGGTGAACTTCACCTTGTTAAGATTCAAGCAAAACCTTTTGAGCAGGTCGGAATGGACCTTTCGGGACCATTTCCGAAACCATTCGCTGGTAACAAGTGGATTATAGTTGCCACGGAGTACCTCACTAGGTACGCGGAAACGGAAGCCCTGAAGCGTGGAACAGCTCTCGAGGTCGCCCAGGTTTTTTGTTACGAAGATTCTTCTCCGCCACGGTGCTCCTGCTATCTTTATTACTGACCGAGGAAAAGTATTCACTGCTGCCCTCGTCGAGGAAATCATGCGGCTCAGCGGTACCTCCCATCGTAAGTCGACCGGGTATCACCCGCAGACAAACGGCCTTACTGAGCGCCTAAATAAGACAATAGCGGACATGCTCAGCATGTACATCGACGTCGAACACAAGACGCGGGATGCTGTTTTGCCCTACGTCACGTTCGCCCATAACACGGCTGAACCAGACACGACGAGAATGACGCCGTTCTCTCTTTTTATGGCCGACCTGTCACCACCATGCTGGATGCAATGTTGCCCCATGACACCACCGGTGACAACACGGAACTGCACGAATTCACGGAACGAGCAGAGGAAGCGTGGCAGCTGGCGCGCGTTCGAACAAGAAGGCGACAGCTGTACGACTCCCACCGCTCCAACCTCCGCCACAGGACTACTGTGTACAAACCTGGCGACAAAGTCTGGGTATGGACTCCCGTCCGACGTCGAGGACTCTGTGACAAACTTCTTAAACGGTACTTTGGACCATATCGGGTGCTGCGCCAGGTTACAGACGTAACATACGAAGTTGTCGACGATGGCCGCGCGTCTCAACGCCGCCGTAACCGCTGCCATAACGTCGTTCATGTAGAGCGCATGAACCAATACTTCGATCGTTCAAGGACTCACTTTGGACAACACCATGAGTGCATCTATCATTTTAAATGACTCCGCGTGAATCGGGGCGATGCTATTTCGAAGGGGGGAGCAAAATGGCGCGTGGATTGTGTGTTAAGCAGGGCAATCTCCTTTTTAAGGTCTGTAAGGGTCATTTCAATTGGTACAATATCCAAGTAATGGATACGTGCAGTGTTTCCTGATAAGCCGGCTAGCACGAAAACGACGACACAAACGCGTGCCCCGGGACCCGCGCGCTTGACTCGGTCAGCCATTTTCGCTGAGATTTGGCTTTCCCTGTCGCCTTTCTATTTTAGGCGCGCCGCCCCTAATAAATCGGTGCAACATCGTACAGCCGATTTTGCCTGCGTCTATCGGAACGCAACAATATCAAGCTTTTATTAGAGCACACCAGTGCACTCTACACTGCCTTTTCTAGCGACTTTTATTGTTATCCGAACAAACCTCATCCTTTTTGGGTACAACTACCTGATCTATTACTCTGGAGCCGCATTTGAATCTTCCTCTAGGTCTTTCAACCACAGCCGTTGGTATTACTATAAATAGAACCTTCATACCGTAAACAACAACAAGACGCGACGGACGTTCCTGGTAGTATCTGTCCTATATCTGAGCCTCCGCTGATATTTGGGAAAAGATGTTGGTGGGGGCTTGACCTTTTTTTTGCACACTTTGCTCATTTTAGCAAGGCTTTTATCATAACAAACGCATTACCCACACCCTTCTTTATTTATTGCAGTTGTGGCGGCGCCCCAGCAGCTTCCGTCGTCTGCTGCCGCAAACGGGCACGCTCCAGAAACGATGACGCTGGGGCTGAGCCACGAGTGGCGAGGCTGACCACGCGCTTGCGGTGCGCGCTGGGCACGAGCGTGGAATAAAGCGTGGACCCCAGTTTGGGTCCACGGCGCTGTAGCGTGCAGACGTGTATCTTCGCATCTCTCTGTCGCCGTCGCGACATTGGTGACCCAGACGTTGCAGCGGAGCCACGTACTCAGAATGGACCCTCCCCGCGACGCCAGCGGTCCTTCTGTGTCCTCCGCTGCATCTTCACCTGGCATCTCCGCCGTCGCTTGCCGTTTGCCCCCCTTCAGTGCTAAGCACCCCGACGTGTGGTTCCTTCAAGCCGAGGCAAGCTTCCGAGTGAGTCACACCACGTCGCAAGAGACCCGCTTCAACCATCTACAACAGTCACTGCCTATTGAGGTCGCGGTTGAGGTTCCTGACATCCTTGCCAACCCGCTTACCACGAACCCTTACGACACGTTGAAGGCTGCCATCTTGAGCCGCACGAGCCCTTCGGAACGGCAGCGTTTCCAGGGGCTGCTTTCTGCAGAGGAGTTGGGTGACCGTCGACCTTCGCAGCTCCTTCACGAACTGCAAACCCTGCTCGGCGACGCACCTTCTGCCACGGACTCCCGTTTGTTGAAGGAACTTTTCCTGCGACGGCTCCCCTCTTCTGTGCAGATGATCCTCGCGACTGCTTCTGACCTTCCCTTATCCGCGTTGGCCGCGCATGCTGACAAGATCATGGTAGTCGCCACGTTGCATCCGCCTTTGTCCACGGTGGCATCCGCTCAATCTTCCGACCATACCACCGTGGCGGCGCCTGCTACTCCTTTGCCCTCACCGCTATCCGACGACCTCGCCGCTCTCCGAGAGCGCATGCAAAACTTGGAGGAGCTTGTCGCCTCGGCTGGTTACAGCTCGCCGCCGCCTCGCAACCCTCGAGCTCGCCGGTTTTGCCCTTCTCGCCGTACCCCGTCTCCGCAAGTATTTCGCCAGGAAGGCACAACGCGCCAGCCGCCTCAACACCCTGATTCATTGTGCTGGTACCATCGCCGCTTCGGTGCAGCGGCGCAACGTTGCACCCGTCCTTGCGGCTGGCCGGGAAACGGGACGAGGGATCGTTAGCGGCGGCGACCGATTCCCAAGCCAGCGACAGTCGCCTCTTCTACATCACAGATGCAACCAGTGGTCAACGTTTCCTAGTTGACACTGGTGCTGAAGTGAGTGTGCTCCACGCTAATTCCTGTGAGCGCACTCAAGCACCACTGTGCCATCTCCAAGCTATTAACAAGTCCAGCATTCCCGTGTACCGAAAAAAATTCCTGATGGTAAACATCGGCCTACGCCGTGCGTTCCGCTGGGTTTTCCTCGTGGCCAACGTGAGTCACGCCATTCTAGGAGCCGATTTCCTTTCGCACTTCGGCCTCCTGGTTGGCATGGCCCGAAAAAGAATCCTGGACGCCACAACCGGCCTTTCTGTCATCGGCAAATCGTCTCCAGTCCATCCGTTCGCATTTACGCTTCTTTGCGACCTACCTTCTCCGTACCGGGAATTGCTGAACGAGTTTTCTTCCCTGACTGCCCCTCGAGACTGGACAAAGCCAGTGAAGCATGACTTCGTTCATCAGATCATCACCACCGGTCCACCTACGCACGCCGTGGCACGTCGACTGGCTCCAGAGAAACATAAAATCGCGGAACAGGAATTTCACCACATGGTTGAAATCGGCATTGCTCGCCCGTCATCGTGCAACTGGTCCTAGTCGTTACACATGGTCCCAAATAAATCAGGAGACTGGTGACCCTGTGGTGATTACCGCTCCTTGAACGTGGCCACTGTACCCTACAGGTACCCCCTACCTAATATACAGGACTTCACCAATAACCTTAGTGGATGTACCATCTTTTCAAAGCTTGACCTCCAAAAAGCCTACCACCAAATCCCCGTAGCCCCGGATGACATCAAGAAAACTGCCATCATTATTCCGTTTGGCCTCTTCGAATTCACTCGGATGCCTTTCGGGTTACGCAACGCAGCTCAGACTTTTCAGCGCTTCATAGACGTCGTCCTCCGTGGTCTACCTTTTGTTTTCGCCTACATAGATGACGTTCTTGTCGCCAGTTCATCGCTATCTGAGCACCTGCACCATCTGCGGATAGTTTTCGAACGCCTAGCAGAGCATGGCCTCATCCTTAATAGCGAAAAGTGTGCGTTCGGGTTGCCGTCGTTGGAGTTTCTCGGTCATTTCGTTGACTGCAATAGAATTCGCCCTCTGCCAGACAACGTGAAGGCCATAATCGACTTTCCCCGACCTGAGTCCTTGCGCCAACTGCGCCGTTTCCTAGGGCTGGTGAATTATTACCGACGGTTCATCCCGGAATGTGAGGCCATTGTTCAACCTCTCGAAACTTTCCTTCAAACTTCCAAGTCTCCCGAGTGCAGTCTTGAATGGTCTGAAGCTGCTGATCGCGCATTCACTACCACCAAGGAGCGCCTGGCCTCCTCTACCCTCCTCGTGCACCCGCGCCACAACGCTCCCACAAGCCTGATGGTAGATGCTTCCCACTGTGCGATTGGAGGTGTACTTCAGCAGCACATCCGCGGCAGCTGGCACCCGCTCCGTTTCTTTTCGAAGAAGCTTTCTCCCACTGAGCAACGGTACAGCTCTTTCGGACGGGAACTCCTGGCGGCTTACCTCGCTGTGAAGCATTTCCGCTTTTTCCTCTAAGGCTGCAGCTTCGTGATCTTCACCGATCACAAGCCTCTTACGAATGCCTTCAAGTCATCGAAGACTACATATTCTCCCCGAGAGACGCGACATTTGGCTTATCTTGCAGAGTTTACGACGGACATTCGGCATGTCAAGGGACTTAACAACATTCCAGCCGACGCCCTTAGCCGTATTTCCGCCATACAGCGCTCCGGTTTCAGTCCTCAGGAGTTGGCCCAAGCCCAAAGCGATGACGAGGAGCTCCGAACTCTACGTTCTTCAAACAGCTCCTCTCTGCAACTCGAGGACATTCTATGCCCTGATTCGGGAATCAACATCGTTTGCGACATTGACCCGGTCTCAGGCCGCAGACGGCCATACCTTCCTGCGTCTCTCAGGCGCATTGCCTTCAACTATATTCACCGTCTCTCTCATCCTGCAGTTCGTGCCTCACGGCGTTTGATTGCCGAGAGATACGTACGTCTGGCCGGGCATGAATACTGACGTACGCGCCTGGGCCCGTTCCTGCCTCGCCTGCCAACAATGCAAGGTCGCTCGGCATACCACATCGCCTCTGGCTACTTTCCCACTACCGGACTCAAGGTTCTCCACAATTCATGTGGACCTTGTTGGCCCACTACCGCGATCGAAGGGCTGCCGCTACATCTTGACAGTGATCGACCGTTTTACCCGCTGGCCGGAGGCTTTTCCAATCGACGATATTACGGCTGAGACTGTTGCTTCCACGCTTATGTCGACGTGGATCGCCCGTTTTGGCGTGCCGTCGGAGATTATCACAGACCGCGGCAGCCAATTTGAGTCCACACACTTTCGCCGCTTGACATGCCTACTCGGTGTTACTCACCTAAAAAAACGACCTATCATCCTCAAGCCAACGGCATGGTCGAGAGGTTTCATCGTCAGCTCAAGGCCTCGCTGATGGCTCACGAATCACCTGAGCAGTGGGCAGTTCACCTCCCTCTTGTGCTGCTAGGATTACGCACCGTCATCAAAGATGATCTTTGATGACGGTGCGTCCTCTTCTTTGCACAGTTTGCTCATTTTAGAAAGCCTTCTATTATAGCAAATGCATTATTCCCACACCCTTCTTTATTTATTGTATTCTTATGTGGGTGAAGCCCATTGTAATTATGCAGTATCACCCGCTCTACTGCTCAATCCACATTTAAATTTTACATTGTCTCTCAGTCACTATAGATTGTATGCTAATAAAAACCCTTCCTACATTATAAAAATTAAATATAGAATGGAGGCTCCTGGCGGTATTTGCCCTGTATTTCAACCTCAGCTAATATCATAGGAGAGAAAATACATATGGCCGAGCATCCTTTTTATATTGTTGCATATAATACCAAGCTTTTACTAGAGCACACCAGTGCATCCTACACTGCCTTTTCTAGCGACTTTTATTGTTATCGGAACAAAATTATATTCTTTTTGGGCACCACCACCTGTCCTATTTCTCTGGAGCCGAATTTGAATGTTCCTCTATGTCTTTCAACCACAGCCGTTGGTAATACTAAAAAAAGAAGCTTCATACCGTATATAACCACAGGACACGACGGATGCTTCAGGTAGTATTTGCCCTATGTTTGAGGGCAGATATGACGGGACCTTGTCCTCTTTTTTGTACAGTTTGGTTATGTTAGCAAGCCTTCTATTATAGCAAATGCGTTATTCCCACACCCTTCTTTGTTTATTGTAAAATAAAAAGAGACCAATACCCGCGACGTCCCGGCGATACGATGGTGCTTCTGTTTAGAAATATGGCGACTGATGAAGATGAAGCAGCTCGAGCGAGAGCTGCTCACGCGACTATGGGCACCGATAATGGTGATCACATCGGTGATGGTGATCATATCGGTGCAGCAATGATGACACCTACAAAGTTTCTACATATTCCCCGCCCACAACGAACCGTGGTCAGTCCGCTTCCATAAACTAGCAAGTTCGTTCCGATACGATCCGGTAGGGCAGTCAGACGGCGAAGCAGTCACTGTGGCCGTCTTCTGAGCACACGCCAAGTCTGTCGATGTGGTCCATGTAGCCAGGTCAAAATTCGAAGCCCGTCTTCGACGGTCTTGTACCCTGATGTAAGTTCAGGTTCGTTCGCTGCGATCTCAAAATAGTGCCTTGGAGGCTTCCGCTGTTTTCTGGAGTTCTGGACATTAGTGATACGATTTTCGTTGTGACGTGCCTTGTTGTTCAGATGTTTTCTGCAGTGTATCGTTTTCTTTAGAAGCGATTGCCGAATATGTGCCGCGGCCATCTTTCTCGCATACCTTTCAAAAACGTGCTCAACCCGCTCTCCAGCGTCGTGCATCGGTTTTCCTTTTTGTGTCGTATCTTGCCCTTGAAGCTCTCCAGGTTCCAAATTCATGGTCTCCCGCTTGATATATTCGCCATACGGAGATTCTGCTGGCGTCATGAGGTTCGATGACCTTCCGCCGGTCTTGTTCATGGACATCTCGGCCGACTCTGTCAATGCTCGCGAGAGTAAGGCGCCTTCAGTTTCAAGGTCTAGTGGAGACAATAAATATGTCGCATTCTCAAGTCCTGTTTGCGATGGGAAATCTGGCTGAGGTGAGATTTCTGGTAATAAGTCATGTTCCGCGGGTGTGTCCAAGTCGCATGGATCGTAGCACTGTTCAGTCATTGTAAAAACGCATTGAAATTATTTGATAAATGCAAGGTCTCCATAATTTGGCACTTTTCTTTGGTGTCACATATCTTATCATTCAATCGGTAGTACAATCGGATCATGATATGTGTCATTTCGTCTTCATAGTCAATGTTGGTGGTAAATTCCTAGTCCAAATCTTCGACATCAATAAGCGGTTCGATCTCCTCATTCAACAACCTCAATTCAACTTCATTTTTCCGCAGCTGGCTCAGAAAGCTTGTTAACACCCCGCAAACATCAGTGATCGTTATGGACGAGTCTAATATTGCTTTTGCGTTTCGACACAGTTCTCGTGCGATTAACCGCCTTTTTTCTCTTTCACTCTTCAGTTCGTGGAGGGTCATCTTACATTGAAAAACACCATGTTCGTGCATAAAAGGTAGTTCGTTTTTCATTGCGCGATGCGTTGCGGCACCCCTCTCAACTTCTGCAGAATCGCTTTCTAGATCCATCGAAGAAAATGCTCAAAGGGGAGGATGTGTCGTCGTTTTGTCTTCCCATCGCGTCGGTCGGCCATGGGTAGCACCATCGTCGATATGTCCATGAAACGGTCCGTCGTCGGCTTCGAGGGATCCTCCATCTCGTAGGCCAAAGTTCGGATGAATCCGAATCGCACTAGGCCTTCTATCCTGGTCACGGCACCAAAAATGTAAAATAAGGAGAGACCAATAGCCGCGACGTCCTGGCGATACGATGGTGCTTCTATTTAGAAATATGGCAACAGATGAACATGAAGCAGCTCGAGCGAGAGCTGCTCACGCGACTATGGGCACCGATGATGGTGATCACATCGGTGCAGCAATGATGACACCTATGAAGTTTCTACATTTATTGTATTCTTATCTGGGTGAAGCCCATCGTAATTTTGCAGTATCACCCGCTCTACTATTCAATCCACATTTACATTTTACATTGTCTCTCAGTCACTATAGTTTGTATGCTAATAAAAACCCTTCCTATCCTATAAAAATTCAATATGGAATGGAGGCTCCTGGCGGTATTTGTCCTGTATTTCAACCTCAGCCTATATCATAGGAGAGAAAATACATACTGGCTGAGCAACCTTTTTTTTACATTGTCTTTCAGTCACTATAGTTTTTATGGAATAAAAACCCTTCCTACCGTATAAAAATTCAATATGAAATGGAGGCTCCTGGCGGTATTTCTCTGTATTTCAACCTCAGCTAATATCATAGGAGAGAGAATACATAGGCCGAGCATCCTTTTTTTGTTGTTGCAGGTAATACTAAACTTTTATTAGAGCACACCAGTGGATCTTACACTGCCTTTTCTAGCGACTTTCATTGTTATATGAACAAACTTCATCCTTTTTGGGCACAACCACCAGTCCTATTTCTCTGGAGCCGCATTTGAATCTTACTCTAGGTCTTTCAACCACAGCGGTTGGTATTACAAAAAATAGAACCTTCATACCGTATATAACCACAAGATGCGACGGAAGGTCCAGGTGGTATCTGCCCTAAATCTTAGCCTCGGCTGAGATTTGAGAACAGATATTACGCAGGTCTTTTCCTCTTTTTTGCACAGTTTGCTCATATTAGCAAGGCTTCTATTATAGCAAATGCGTTATTCCCACATCTTTCTTTATTTATTGTATTCTCATCTGGGTGAAGCCCGCCTTAATTACGCAGTATCACCTGCTCCACCATTCTATCCACATTGAAATCTTACATTGTCACTCAACCACTGTAGTTTGTATGCTAATAAAACTTATTTCTACAGTATAAAAATTCAATATGCAATGGAGGCCACTGGAAGTATTTGCCCAGTGTTTCATCAACCTCAGCCAATATTATAGGAGAGAGAAAACTTACCGCCGAGCATCCTTTTTTTTACTGTTGCAGGTAATACCAAGCTTTTATTAGAGCACACCAGTGCATTCTACACTGCCTTTTCTAGCGACTTTATTGGGCACAACCACCTGTTCTATTTCTCTATAGTAGCTGAGAGACAGTGTAAGATTTCAATGTGGATTGAATTGTAGAGCGCGTGATACTGCTTTAATTACAACGTGCTTCATCCAGATAAGAATTGAATAAATGAAACCAGTCACATATTGTATTTGCATACACTATGGATGGTTTCTATAAGCATACAAACCACAGTGGTTGAGTGACAATGTCAGATTTCAATGTGGATTGAATTCTGGAGCAGGTGATACGGCGTAATTACGGTGTGCGTAACCCAGATAAGAATACAATTATAAAGAAGGGTGTGGGAATAATGCATTCGTTTTACTAAAAGCCTTGCTAAAATTCGCAAACTGTGCAAAAAAGAGGACAAGCCCCCTGTAACATCTGTCCCCAAATCTCAGCCGAGGGTATATAGGGCAGATACTACCAGGAACGTCCGTGGAGTCTTGTAGTCGTATACGGTTTGAAGGTTTTATTTATAGTAATACCAACCGCTGTGGTTGAAAGACCTAGAGGAAGATTCAAATGCGGCTGCAGAAAAATAAAACAGGTGGTTGTGCCCAAAAAGGATAAGGTTTGTTTCGAAAACAACAAAAGTCGCTGGAAAAGGCAGTGTAGAATGCACTGCTGTGCTCTAATAATAGCTTGGTATTACCTGCAAAAAACGATGCTCGGCCCAAGTATTCTCTCTCTATGATATTAGCTGAGGTTGATAAAACAATCGGCAAATACCTCCAGGGGCCCTCCATCACATATTGAATTTTCATACGGTCGGAAGGATTTTTATTAGCATACAAACTGTAATGGTTGAGAGAAGGTGTAAGATTTCAAAGTGGATTGAATATTAGACCGGGTCATACTGCTTTGATTACGATGTGCTTCACCCAGATAAGAATTCAATAAATGAAAGCAGTCACATATTGTATTTGCATACACTATGGAGGGTTTCTATAGGCATACAAGCCACAATCATACAAACCACAGTCATATAGGCATACAAGCCATTGCCCTGACAAGCTGCCTGTGTAAGCTCCTCGAGAAGATGATAAACAGGCGACTTGTGTACTTCTTAGAGTACAATGGTCTTCTCGAGAGCTGCCAGGCAGGCTTCAGGGCGGGGCAATCTACCAGCGATCAACTCGTTGCATTAGAGGCGTATATCAAAGATGCTTTCCTCCACAAGCAGTACTGTAGGACAGTCTTCTTTAATATGGAAAAGGCGTACCATACTGCTTGACGGTACGGCATCCTCAGCGATTTGAAGTCGTTTGGCATGTCGGGTAACATGATGAACACGCTTGCCAGTTACCTGTCTGGAAGAATGTTCCTGAAGGTTCTGTTGCACATCTCTTTTGGTGCTGACAAACAACTTCTTTTACGTGTTTTTACCAGCTTGAAAGGTTCACGATTGGACTATGGTAGCGTTGTTTATAGGTCAGCAAGTAAAACATCCCTCAAAATGCTGCACCCAGTGCTCCATCTCGGGCTCCGCCTGGCATGTGGCGCCTTCCGCACTAGCCCGGTCGAAAGCCTATATGTGGAGTGCAACAAATGGAACCTACAACGTCAGCGAGCATACACAGATCTCATTTATGCTTCTAAAATTTCATCCATGCCTCACCATCCTTTTAAATCAGTTTTTCATGATACGTCCATGACTGAACTCCTTTTAAATCGACCATCGTTCTCGGCGCCCTTCTCTTACAGAGTTAGAGAGGAAGCGTCAGAGCTTGCTGTCTCCTTTTTAGATACAATCCAAAGTTTTCCAACTGATTTTATAGCACCATGGCATCTCCGCGCTGTATCATGCGACACATCTTTCACACATGTAGATAAAAACCGAGCTCCCACATGTGCAATTCTGCAGCATTTCTTGTTTTTGCAGCAGAAGTATGAGTGCTCTGAATTTTATACTTACGCTTGTAGAACTGCCATCTCTGTGTCCTGCGTGGCGCATGGGCCCGGCCTTAGTGTCACTAAAACTCTGAATAGTCATACGAGTATCTTTACGGCAGAGGCTTACGGTGTACTTCTTGTTCTCAATCATATACTTCAAATCCACATTTCACAATCCATTATCTATACAGATTCCCTCTGTGTTGTGCGGGCACTGTCGTCAACAATGCCTTCGAAAAACCACGTTGTCAATCTGATCGTCAAGGGTATTATGTTTTTGTGTGTACGCAAATTTGAACTGGTTCTTTGCTGGGTCCCTTGCCACTGTGGTATAGCCGGGAACGAAGCAGCGGACCGAATGGCTGCTGCTGCTACACTCTTGAATACAGTAGACATAACCACATTACCCTAAACCGACGTGAAATCACACATCAGACAACAACTTCGCAAAACATGGCAAACACACTGGAGTGAACAAACAGACAACAAGTTACACGTAATAAAACCTCACTTGGGACCATACACCACCGACACACGCAATAGATACTCTGAGGTCGCCTTGGCAGATTACGGATAGGGCACACACATGCAACCCACTCGCACCTTCTCACTGCATCTCCAAGACCTCTGTGCAGCAGGTGCGGAGAGACCCTATCCGTAGTGCACATACTAATCACATTGAAGAAACTCCACACAACACGACACAAACACTTCAGAGAACTCTACAGGCAACATATACCACTACATCCATCGCTGTTTCTGGGTGACGATGCCAGTGTTTCTATGAAAGGTGTGTTTGATTATTTGTCAGACGTTAGGTTTTTAAACCTCATTTTTTATCACGCATAATCAAATCTGGTCCTATACACCAGCCATCACCACTATCTTCAACTGATTTTACTATGCTCGGTTGACACGTTTTTTACCTACCTTTTTGTGGTAACCACTTCACTTCATTAAACTTTTCTGTGGCGCTCTTTGCCCTTAGTCGGCCTTGCGCCATAAAAGCCCAACCATCATCATCATTAGGCCTGCTCCACTATTCAATCTACATTGAAATCTGACATTGTCACTCAACCACTGTATTTTGTATGCTTAAAAAAGCCTCCATATTGTATGCCAATACAATATGTGACTGGTTTCCTTTATTCGATTTTTATCTGGATGAACGTAATCAAAGCAGTATCACCCGCTCTACAATTCAATCTACTTTGAAATCTTACACTGTCACTCAGCCACTATAGTTTGTATGCTAATAAAAATCCTTCGTACCGTATAAAAATTTAATATGCGGAGGCCCCTGGAGGTATTTGCCCAGTATTTCATGAACCTCAGCTAATATCATAGGAGAGAGAATACTTGGGCCCAGCATCTTTTTTTGCAGGCAATACCAAGCTTCTTACACCGCCTTTTGTAGCGACTTTTATTGTTATCGGAAAAAAACCTCATCCTTTTTAGGCACAACCACCTATTTTATTTCTCTGGAGCCGCATTTGAATCTTACGCTAGGTCTTTCAACCACAGCTGTTGGTATTACTATAAATTGAACCTTCATACCATATACAACCACAGGACGCGACGGACGACACTGGTAGTATCTGCCCTTAATCTTAGCCTTTGCTGAGATTTGGGGACAGATGTTACGGGGGGCTTGTCCTCTTTTTTGCACAGATTGCTCATTACAGCAAGGCTTTAATTATAACAAATGAATAATTTCCCACACACTTCTTCATTTATTGTATTGTTACCTGGGTGAAGCCCATCGCAATTACGCAGTATCACATGCTCCAGAATTCTATCCACATTGAAATCTCACATTGTCACTCAACCACTCTGGTTTGTATGCTCATAGAAACCCTGCATAGTGTATGAAATACAACATGTGACTGGTTTCATTTATTTGTTTCTTGTCTGGATGAAGCACATCGTAACAAAAGCGGTATCACCCGCTCTACAATTCAATCCACTTTGAAATCTTACACTCTCTCTCAGCCACTATAGTTTGTACGCTAATAAAAATCCTTCCTACCGTATAAAAATTCAAGATGTGACGGACGCCCGTGGAAGTATCTTCCCAGTGTTTCATCAAGCTCAGCTAATATCAAAAGAGAGAGTATACTTGGGCCGAGCATCGTTTTTTTGCAAGTAATATCAAGCTTTTATTAGAGCACGCCAGTGCATTCTACGCTACATTTTTCTAGCGAATTTTATTGTTATCGGAACAAACCTAATCATTTTCGGGCACAACCACCTGTTCTATTTATCTGGAGCCGCATTAGAATCTTCCTCTAGGTCTTTCAACCACAGCGGTTGGTATTACTATAAATAGAACCTTCCTACCGTATATAACTACAAGACACGAAGGACGCTATTGGTAGTGTCCTGCCAATGTCTTTGCCTCATCTGAGATTTGAGGACAGATACTACGGGGGGCTTGTCCTCTTTTTTGCACAGTTTGCTCATACTAGCAAGCCTTTATTATACCGAATGCATTATTCCCACACCCTCCTTTATTTGTTTTATTCTGGTCTGGGTGAAGCCCATCGTAATTACGCAGTATCACCTGCTCCACAATTCTATCCACATTGAAATCTGACGTTGTCACTGAACCACTGTGGTTTCTATGCTTATAGAATCCCTCCATATTCTATGCAAATACAATATGTGACTGCTTTCATTTATTGAATTCTTATCTGGATGAAGCACATCGTAATCAAAGCAGTATCACCCGCTCTACAATTCAATCCACTTTGAAATCTTGCATTGTCTTTCAACCACTGTAGTTTGTATGCTAATAAAAATCCTTCCTACCGTATAAAAATTCAATATGTGATGGAGGCCCCTGGAGGTATTTGCCCAGTGTTTCATCAACCTCAGCTAATATGATAGGAAGGAGAATACTTGGGCCGCGCATCGTTTTTTTGAAGGTAATACCAAGCTTTTATTAAAGCGCACCAGTGCATTCTACACTGGCTTTTCTAGTGACTTTTTTTGTTATCGGAACAAACTTCAAGCTTTTTGGGCAGAACCACATGTTCTATTTTTCTGAACCCGCATTGAAATGTTCCTCTAGATCTTTCAACCACAGCGGTTGGTATTACTACAAATAGAACCTTCATAACGTATATAACTACAAGACGCGACGGACGCTCCTGGTAGTATCTGCCCCATATCTTGGCCTCGGGTGAGATTTGAGGACAGATATTACGGGGCTTGTCCTCTTTTTTTGCACAGTTTGCTCATATTAGCAAGCCTTTATTATAACGAATGCATTATTCCCACACCCTTCTTTATAATTGTATTCTTACCTGGGTTAAGCCCATCGTAATTACGCAGTATCACCTGCTCCAGAATTCAATCCACATTGAAATCTGGCATTGTCACTCAACCACTGTAGTTTGTATGCTTATAGAAACCCTCCATAGTGTATGCAAATACAATATGTGACTGGTTTCACTTATTGAATTCTTATCTGGATGAAGCACATCGTAATCAAAGCAGTATCACCCGCTCTGCAATTCAATCCACTTTGAAATCTTACGCTGTCTCTCAGCCACTATAGTTTGTATGCAAATAGAAATCGTTCCTACCAGTGTTCCGGAATGGGCGTCCCCATTCCATTCCAATTCCATTCCGGGGAATTACAAGTTGCCTAAATTCCATTCCTTTCAATTGGTGTTCCGCCAGGGGGCCACGGCGTGCAATCACCTCGTGTGTGGGCTCTTGTAATTTCAATCTGGGTTGGCGAACTTTTTAGTATCCTGGATTTTAAAGTGAATACGAGTCTTCGTGAACATGTGCTGAACACCTGGACACCAAGATTCGGCCCCTAGGACCACCGAGTGCTTCGAAAACGGCTTCGGATTCCTCGGATCGGCGGCTAGGCCTAACGCACCAGCGGCGTTCCAAAACTCGCATACCTGCAACAGCGGCTACCGGCGCCGCGGCGGCCGCTTACCTGGCGGCGGCTGTGCCTGCGGGGGTTGCTGCGAGATCTCAACCGGCACCATTGAAGCCATCGAGTGGACACTGCGTCTCTTTCAAGACGAATGAAGCGGCGATGCTGCACGAAGACACGAACGGCCCATCGGACCCCATGACCATGCCGTCGAATACACGCTCCCGTCAGGATGAAGGTGAAGACAACGACTCGCAAGACGACCAGATGCAGCATGACCTCGACGACGAAGAAGGCTGGCAGCGAGTTCCTCTAGCCAAAAAGAAGAGACCCACACGCAGCGACCGGGTAAGTCGATCACGAATCAACCTGCAGTTGAGACCTCTAGCTAAAATTAGAATCAGACGCGTTCCTCGACACGCTATAGCCAATTGCTATCGGTTGTACTGCCCCCTCGGCAGAATTGGCTGAAATGGCTGCAGTGACTTTTGACGACGCAGCCAATAGCGCTCATATAGCACTGTATGACGAAAACCACGCGGCCAAGCTACTTCAAGTAGACAGATTAACCTTTCGACAGGATGGCAAGACAGAATCAATTGAAGTGGTAATCGAACCCCTTCAAACTTACAAAAACACCATACGAGGTGTGATACAAGTAGACCCGGCGGAAAGCAACGAGGCCATTATGAAATGGGTTCGCTGCGAACAAGCGGAAATCCTTCGTGTTCAAAAGATTGGAAAGACTGACCGAGCTGTGCTAACTTTTGACACGACTACTTTACCGAGAGTGGTGAAATACTACATGGAGCTAGTTCGGGTTGCAGAATATCGCCCAAAACGCGTAGTATGCTTTAACTGTCATGACCTTGGGCACATGGCAAAATTCTGCCCCTCTCCCAGTGTCTGCAAAGAATGCGGCCGCTGTCATACGGAAGCTGATGATTGCGCTGACACTGAATTCTGCGTGGCATGCAAGAAGACTGGCCACTTATCTGTTAGCAAATTTTGCCCTAGTCGTGTCCCGAAAGCCGAAGAGAAAACTGCTCAAACCCAAACTGTACGCAACAATCCTCCAGCATCCGGGTCTATGAGTGCTTCCAGCCCAGCTTCTACTGGAGTCTCGTGGGCTTCTACAGTGACTGGCATGAATAAGGATAACGCACAATCTTTGCACTCTCTACCTCCAAGTCACCCGGTAATGGTGGAGAACGCACAACTTAAAAAAGAACTTCATGAATTACGCACTGAGCTGCAAAACTTGAAGAAGGAACTTGGGTCTCTCCGAAAATCTGTACGTCGCAAGGAGTCGGCTTCTCCACCTCCACCGAAGAGTTTCGAACGCCGAAGCCGTTCTCGTGTTCAGCGCCAAAAAAACGCCTTACTTGACGCCTCCTCCGCGTTTATCACGGAGCAGATGCTTGAGCAGCGAGAGGCGCAGCTAAGATCTCAAAACAACAAAGAGCGCCAGAAGGCTTTTAGTGGCATTACGTCGTTACAAGAACAATTCAACAGCCTTAAAGAATACATCCAACAAGTCACACAGCAAATGCAGGAATTCACTAGAATGATGACGCCAGAGGAAGCCAAACGAAGAAAAAAAGAAACTCAGTAGATGTCCTTCTCGCCCTCCCATCCTCCCAAAAGGCTAATAGTTCAATGGAACTGTCGCAGCTTTGCTCAAACAGGTCCTCTTCTTAAACACCAAATCTCTTCTCTACAGCCTTTGGCCCTACTGTTGCAAGAAACTAGAGGCACATGCAAAATTCCTAATTATGTTTCTTTCGCGGACCCTACCATACCCCACAAGTCAAAAGACCCTAACAAAGCACCCAGCGTTAGTGGTCAGGCCGCTATTCTTGTTCACAAGTCTTGCAAAGCTGCCCAGCATCATTGGGACAAAGCCAGCGATTCATCTCGCGAGGTAATAATTGTCCGAATCGACCCCCCCGGTGGCAAAGCCCTTCTACTAGTCTGCGTCTATTATCGCCCTCAATGCACCTCGCACGTTCGGGGCACATACGACTGGATTCCTCATGTTCTTTCTTTGAATTTTTCTGGACCCATCATAATTGGTGGAGATTTCAATGCTCGAAGTACGCTTTGGGGATACCCCACTAGTGATCTCCGTGGGAAGCTTCTTGAGCAAGCGATAGAGTTTAGCCACCTACAATTGCGAAACGAGCCTTTTGTTTACACACGCGTGGGCCTACATTCCTCCCAAAGAGACACAACGCCAGACCTCACCTTCTCCACACCTGGTATAGTCAAGTCATGGCAAACTGCCCCTTGTACCTGGGGTAGCGATCACTACCCTATTCTTCTTCATTTGAATGCCAAGAAACTCCGACGTAAATGTCAGTACTCTACAATTAACTGGAACTCGTTTCGGACGCTATTTACGCCAACGGACATTTCCGACATCCCTACACTGGTTGCCAATATCACGACTGCTCGCACGAATGCTATCGAAACTGTTCGAAAGCACTGTTGAGATTTCCAACCAGACCTCCACATGCATAACCTTTTGCGAACTGCGGAGCGACTTACTAATCGCTACCGATCTCAAGGAAAGAAACATCGCGATTTATTGAAGCTCAAAAGGCAGTATAAAATTATTCACGAATACCAGAAAAACCCTCCAAAACGAGAAATGGCATGATCTCTGCCAACGACTAGGTCAGGAGAGAGGGCTCGCACGCCTTTGGGCGATCTTTCGTGGCCTGTGTGGCAAGAATAAGACCAAGCTCTCAATCGTCGAAGAACTATGCCTACACATGAATTACACGGATGTTGAAAAGGCTATCGTGAAAACCTTGTTCCCCCATGCGACATCCGACTCCAGTTGCCTTCAACCCCTTTCTGTTATTGAGATACCAGAACCTGACCCTTCTCTAGATAGTCCCTTTACACATGGGGAACTACAAATAGCACTCAACCAAGGGAAGCCTAAGTCTGCCCCAGGACATGACGCAGTCACCTGGCAGGACCTCCGGAATCTGCCCCCAGAAGGGCATTCTATTCTTCTCGAGCTTATTAATCGGTCATGGGAATCGGGCGAAGTTCCTGAACACCTCAAAACAACGATCATACACCCTATTCCCAAGGCAGGAAAGGATGCTAGAAAACCTGAAAATTTGCGGCCCATTGCACTCACTCCTACTCTAAGCAAGATAATGGAAAGACTGATAAATAATCGTTTGAAGTATCATCTGGAACGCACAGGCTGGTTCCACCCAGCTCAAACTGGCTTCCGCCCAAATCTCGGAACGCATGACTTCCTATGGCTCCTGCGGCGAGTCATCAACCGTAAATCCAGAAAATGCATCCCAGATTACGTCCTCTCTTTAGATATACGCAAGGCTTTTGACAATGTTTGCCAAAACGGCATCCTACAGGAGCTGTCCCAGGCTTTTCCCAGTGCCAAGGCACAAGCCTGGATCCGAAATTTCCTGCAACATCGCCCTATACAAACTGAACTCTCCAGGCCATGAAGTCACCACTTACTACGTAGACCGAGGAGTTCCTCAAGGCTCTATACTCGGACCAATGCTGTTCAACCTTGCAATGAACCGTGTGGCCCGACAGCTTGAAAAGGATACCTCCGCTCGATTCGCCCTGTACGCCGACGATGTCGTCGTCTGGACAGAAGCGGCCGACTACGATGGCAAGGAAGCCATGCAGTCAGAACTTCAGGCTGCCGTTTTTAGCCTAGAACGCTCTTTGTCCGCCTTCAACCTGGAACTCTCACCACAGAAGACGGAATTTGTCAGCATCAACGGCAAACGCAAAACTGATCTGTCTCATATCTTGACCCTTCATTTCGGCGGTACATCAATCTCATCCCAAAACGGAACCGTCCGACTTCTCGGTCTCCAACTGAGCAGCTGCAACAGCCCTCAAGCATGGATTCGGAGCCTTCGTACCACCTGGCGTGCTACGATGCATCTTATTACTCGTATCTCAAGCAAGTACGGTGGTTCACAACAAGCCTCTTGTCAAACTCTCGCCAGAGCAGTGGCCCATGGCCGGCTAGCATACGGTTTTCCAATATATAACTTCAGCCCCCGGCATCTGCGCGATTTGGAAATACTAAATCGTTCTATGATTCGAACCATCACGGGTCTCCCTCGACACACCAGAAATGATATTCTAGAGTTGGCAGTTCCTCTTCCCCCGATACGACAACTCGTGGAGGAAACTCAGCTACGTTTTCAAACGCGCCTAGAATGCTCACCGCAAGGACAAGCAATCTTAAAATGGGACGCGTTAAACAGCGTCTTTGAGGAGGCACCCTTTCAAGGTACTATCCCCCCATGGGAACGTCCACCGCTTGGACTCATCAGACGACGGCCTATACGGCGCTCCAACCCGGCGGCTAGAGAGCGTCTTGTTAGGCGTATACGGCAAGACAAAGCCATTGACGAACTAGATGTTTTCACAGACGCAGCAGTGGCCAACAATGCCGCAGCGGTAGCTTGGACTTGCCCTGAATTTCCACCCCTGGATGGGTCCTGCAATATCTCACAAATCCATGGCCTAGTAGCAGAAGCCGAACTTTTCGGAATTCTAGGTGCCCTTCAAAGCATCCAAAAGAATCGCCCGTCACTTCCCCAAACAAAGCTACGCGTTATCACAGACTCGCACGTGGCACTTCGTGAATTAAATCGTTCTTTCACCCCAAACGCAACTGCCACTACTATACTGAGAAAAATTCAGGAGCTACGGCAAGAATTCGTATCTGTTCGTTTGGTTTGGACCCCGGCGCACACCGAGGGTGACACAGGGAACCAGTTAGCCCACATGGCTGCCCGGGAGAGTCTCTCACATCCTCCCGTGGTTTCTTCTGACCCACCCCCACAGGACGCGACCTGGCCTGAAAACTACCGCAAAGCAAAGATCCTTAGTCGTCAGCGCCTCCAGGAATCCTCCCCTGTGGGTTTCCTCACACCTCTAAAACGTCTCCCCAGAAAAGGAGAAGTTATTGCAAACAAGATATACGCAAACTGTGCATATACCCCTGACATTCTCTTTAAATGGACCTATCCTCGTACAGCATATACTCCAAAGTGCATATTTTGTGGGGAATCAGTCGTTTCCAATCTTTACCACCTTATCTGGATGTGCTCTGCATTTTCACAAGGACGATCGGAACTTTTTACACTACACTCCATCCCGTGTGATGAACAGGACCATATTAGCCAAATGCGTGCTAATCCCTCTTTATTAGAGGCAATTGTAGAGTTCTCTCTCCAGAATGGTCTCTATAAAGCAGTTTGATTCGTGATTGACTCAGCCCTGTATGGGTCAGTGATTCTGTGACAAGTGCGAACTGACTTTCTAATGGGGCAAAAAGTGCAAATGTGTTAGCGATTACTTTTATTTTCACATTTTTTCCCTTTCCCACTCTCCCCCATCCCCTTCAGGGTCTTATGACCTCCTCCAATAAACAGCCCATCAATCAATCAATTCTCTATCCCTAAGGCTGCATAACGTGATACCGGCCGCGCGGTGCTCCGGCAGAAGCGAACAAGGAGACATGTAAACTAGATAACGTATTGTGCATAATCAGATGCCCACCCTTGTAATAGTCCTATTTGTTGTGATCGAAGTCATGAATTCAAAATCAGCGTTGGATTTTCAACTCTCGAAACATCGTATTCGATGATGCGTTCAATTAATTACCGTTACCACTTCCCATGCACAGGAACAAGTGTGAATTTTATACTATTTAATAAGCTAAGTACCATATTCAGATCAGACCAGCATGTAACGCCCATGTTGCTCAGTCAGTAGCCCTGCAGTCAACAACCCACTTCGACACAGATCGGCGAACGCATGGAAACATAGCGCAACGTCAGATATCGTATTAGCAAATGAAACATCCTCTTTAGGGGACTAAAAAACAGTAATGTAGTGTTTCTTTTGAACCAAAACATGCACATCATGAGAATATTGTTGTTGTGAACCGCAAAAAACCAGGACGCCAGTGTAGGGCAGAACTGGAAACGCACTTCCACTTGCTTTATTTACTAATGATGAGAGTGTGCACACCCCTTCTTCCTCCTCTAATTCCACAACATCCTACCCCGGGCTCTTGACGATTTCCAGGGGACACAATTTTAAGTGCGAATGCACTTCTTAAGCGACCCTGAACCTGCGTCCACCGGCGATGTCCGCGCACGTGGAGATGGGCGCGCGCAGCCTGGCCGCTGACATGGCACATACCCACGTGGGGGATTGGCCAGGAATCTCCTCGTCTTCCTTGGCAACGGGGGAGATGGGCGCGTGCTGCCTGGCCGCTGACATGGCACATACCCACGTGGGGGATTGGCCAAGAATCGGGCGTGAGAAGGGCTAATGCACCTGCTTAAAGGAGTACTGACACGAAATTTCAAAGCTGAGATCCGCTCTAGCAATCAAGTACAACGACAACACAAATAGGTGTCTGTGAATAAATGCATCTTTCTTTCTTTGTAGTTGTGTATGTGTGTGTGATCTCTCTTTCGCGAACATTATCCGAACCGCGCAAATTCAACTCGTGCATTCGCACTTTCACATTCTTCCCCTCGGGGAAATGCGGGGATTTTTTTTTGTACGGGACGCGTCAAGAACTGTCCCGTGGAAAGTCGAACTTTGCATGCACGAATTGCGTTGTAACGCCCAGGAAATGTCTGTTCTATGACTCCCGTTTTCCACAATCCTCCTGCGCCTCTTCCTTCTATAAGGACAACGTCTCCAATCTTGAGAGGTGCAGAAATATTTGTAGGGACATGATGAAACGATGAAAGCTGAAGCACATACTCCTTCTCCCATCGGAGCCAAAATGCGTTCATCAGAGCCTGCCGATAATACCATTTCTTGGCTATGTCGGTAGCACGTTGTTCCAGGAGATCGAGTTGAACGGTGTTTAGAGCAGTCAGTCGTTTACCGATGAGAACGTGAGCTGGGGTGAAACCTTCGGGCTCACCGAGGGAATTGCTCACAAAAGTAAGCGGACGGGAGTTAACTTTTTCGCACAGGATGGTGTTCAATTCCCCTACATCCACTGAAGCTCTGCCGAGAACAGTTCGCAGAGCTCGCTTCACGCTACCAACAAGTCTCTCCCAAAAACCTCCCCACAAGGGTGCAGCTTCTGCGTTGAACTTCCAAGTTATCGCCTGTTTAGTGCAGAAGTCTTGAATTTCATTAGAAGAACAAACTCGGAAGAGTGATCGAAGCTCTCGGTCGGCGCTTCTAAAAGTATTGCCATTGTCGGAGTAGATGGTACTGGGCACTCCTCTTCGCGCTATATATCGCTTGAATGCCAAGATGAATGAGTCTGTCTTAAGACTGGAAACTTGCTCCAAGTGTATGGCTCTCGTCACGGCACAAGTTACCAAAAGATTATACGTCTTTGTCACTCCGTCTTTAACCAGCCGTGGTCCAGCAAAGTCAATGCCGACGACATCAAACGGACTTGACTTCCGAAGTCTGTCAGCTGGAACCGGTGGTGTAGAAGCAGAACCTGGGTTTGCCTTGTATTTTCGACAAGTTGGGCATTTATAAATGATGGATTTGATGCGCTGACGGGCTTTTGGTACCCAGAATCGTTCGTGAAGGTCTATCAGGACGTCTCTGACCCCGCTGTGCAGGAGTCTACGGTGAGTAGCGGTAATTACTAGGTCAGTCAAATGGCTCCTGGTAGGTAATATCACCGGGTTTTTAGTTTCTTCGGTGATTTGAAAATTAGACAGTCGGCTTCGGGCGCGCATCAGGCCGTAGTAGTCAATGAATGGTTGAAGCGTGATGATAGGCGGAGTTTCGCAAATCCTCGATGTTTTTATATCGGCGAGTTCATGCTTTATCATGTTTTATCAGTTTTATCAGTTTTATCACGTTTTATCAGTTTATGTTTTATCAGAAACCGCTCCGCTGACTGGAGTTCTCGTGTAGTGAGCGGACCCTTGGGACGCTCACGTGTCTTGAAACAGAACCGTAATACCCATGCCATTACTCTGATCAGTTTATGCAAGTCGCTGAATTTGTGAATATCTACGACGTCGGCCTCGATGCTTCGTGTGCAACCGGTGAGTACGACGTGTACAGTGTTTGGCATTGAATAGTCGGGGTGAACGCTGACAATATTCTCAGGCCACGCATTCGGAGTCAATCTCAGCCAGTCAGGACCTTTCCACCACAGTTGGTTTCCGAGTAGCTCTTCAGCCGAACAACCTCGCGTGATTAGATCGGCGGAGTTATTTGATCCAGGACCGTGTATCCATTGTGAGGGATCAGTCATCCAACGAATTTCGGAAATTCGGTTAGCGACAAATGGTTCAAGCCTTTTGTTACCAGTTATCTATCCCAACGAGATTGACGAATCCGTCCAGTACCAAATGGTCGTGGTGCAACCGAAGACTTTCCTGTTCAGGTATTCACCCATTCTTGCGGCTACGAGAGTTCCCATAAGTTCGAGGTTGGGCACTGTCCACTTTCGGATTGCTGCTACTCTCGACTTCGAAAACAAGAACGTAGTCTCTGCTGATGTGGTGTTGCTCAAAAAACGAAGGTACGCCACGGTGCCATAGGCGTGAGGACTCGCATCAGAAAATACGTGTACCTCCAAGTTTCCAGGTGGTTTCTCATGCCCATAAAACAGGTAGCGGGGAATTCTCATGTCTTCTAGTTTGCAGACATTGTTCGGTTCAATTCGACCATTCTTCCTGCATGTGCGGAGGAAGAGGCAAATCCCAACTGATCTTTTCTATCCAGAGTCACTGAAACAGCATTTTGCCCTTGACGACAAGTGGGCATATCACTCCGAGTGGTTCTAAAATTCCTGCGATTGCTTGTAGTACAATCCGATTTGTTGCTGGTGTTTTGTTCAACAAAGGTAATGTTGACTTCATGCCGACCTGAACCGCATCGTCGTCATCCCAGGCAATGCCGAAAAGCTTTCTATCTTTCGATGGTATGACTGGTTCCTCTTTGTTCAGTGCGGCCATTTGTTTCTCGTTGCTGGCAAATAAAATTTGTAGCTGACATGAATTAGTTCACCACTTCTTAAGTAGCATCCCTCCATCTGCCATGATCTCGTTACCCTGTTTATAGATGCGTACAGCCTCCTCTTCGCTTTCGGCTCCGGTCAACAAATCATCAACATAGAACGATGATTTTAAGAGTTCTGCTGTGTCTTTCTTGTCTTCCGAAACTTGGCTAAGGTGGTGTCGAATCGTTGCGGAGAGCATAAAGGGGCTCGATGTTGCTCCAAACAGAACATGAGTCATGCGTCACTCTTCTAGGCAATCTAAAGTAGTTCCTGTCGGTACGCTCGAATACCAAAAAAATCGAAAAGCATCCCGGTCCTTTTCTTGTATTCCGATTTGTAGGAAGGCTTTCTGAACATCGGCGCTAAGTCCGAATCTGTGTCGTCTGAACCTCAGTAAAAGTTCCAGAATGTCCCGATTCAAATTCACGCCCTTGTCCAAGCAGTCATTCAGGGAAAGGCTTGGTGGTCGGGACGAAGAGGCATCAAAGACCACTCGAAGTTTTGTGGTGACGCGGTCTTCTTTGAGAACCTCCCTATGGGGCATGTAGTATAGCGGCCTGTCTTTGCACGTGTCACGCTTTGGCACTACTTCAGCATGCCCGTCGACCAGATACTGCCGAATAGCCTTGCCATATCTTGCTAGCAAATCTTTTTCTTCAAGAGTCGTCTAACTAGAAAATTCAAGCGTCGCAGGGCTTCGGATCTGTCGTCTTCAAGGGATTCCTTCGGTTCAAACTTCCACGGTAAAGCCACTTCATATCGCCTATCGCGTTGGAAATAGTAAGCTGAAAATCCTCCAATACTGTGCTTGTGTGGCGTTCTTGGTCATCTCCCAGTATTCCCATGGCTTCAAGTTTCCAGAACGTACGTTCAATCTTGTTTTCAGGGACTTCATGGTCTGCCGTTGTCGCATAGCTGTGCAAAACGATAACCAAGCATGCGGGAGTGCAAGTCAGATGGTGTTGCGTCGGACCTTGAAATGTCCATCCAAACATTGTGTTGACGGCAACTAGGCTTCAGTTGGCATCTCTGGTTACCTCTGGAGTCATGAGTAGCCACATCTGGTCAGCGCCAATAAGCAGTCCGATACTGTTGTCTCCAACACTCCACCCAAATTGGTCACTGTCCGCGATGTCTTTGCCTGTTTTTTCAAATTTCGTGACTAATGGGATATCAGCTACATGGGAGTACATGCCTTGGCATATTTCTGGAATTTCTACGGTGTCCAAGACACATTCACCGCTGCCGAATTGGCTGTGTAGCTTGAGTCGAACGATACAATATTTTCGGCTTTTGGTTCTCCGAGTGTTGCCGAACGTGTTGATGGCCAAGTTTACCTCACCGACAACCGGAAGTTTCAGCTTCTTGGATATATCTTCCCGAAGAAAGCTTCTCTGACTGCCCCCGTCAACGACAGCACGCAAAAACATCCTGCTTTAGTCGGAAACAGCCCATACACGTATGGTCTGAAGAAGTACAGTGGGACCCTCTTTCATGTTTTGGCTTGTCTCCGCAGATGTGTAATACGCATTTTCGGCGTTATTCTTCGGCTGTCCAGAGTTATTATCTTGCTGCATGCAGAGAGACGTCGCGTGTCTTCGTTTGCAGTGGGAGCACTCGATACGTCTCCGGCATTCGCTTGAGCGATGCCCTTTGGCCGTGCAGCGAAAACAGCGTGCGTCCATGCGAAGAATCTCTTTTTTGTCAGTACTCGTCTGCTTGGCCGTACATTCCTCGGTGACATGTTGTCTGTTCTTGCAGAAAAGGCAAGGACTTTCTTTCGGCGGTGGCTTTCCTTCGTTGTGAAAGACAGCAACTGTCGGAGGACGTGGCTTGTGAGGGTCCTGGTTGCGCCATCCATACGTCTTGTCGAAGTTTCTTGACTCTTTGTCAAGCACTGGTTGTGATTTCTCAGGGCTTTCAACCTCGATACGAATGAATTCCATGAGATCTTGCAGTCTCGTATCGGCTGTTTGAGCACGCTCCTCAGAAGTCGAAGTTGAAGTTTCAGCACAACGTCGATGGTACTGAACAACAATGTCGGGAGGAAGACTCCGAAGCAGTATGTCCATAAGAATTGAGGCGTATGATGAAGTAGGCACCTTCAATGCCGTCAAACCTCGAACGCGGCTGTGGAGGGCATCGTACAGGCGGCGTAACCCAGTCACGTCGGAGGAAGACCGAACAGCAATTAGGGATCGTGGGCGGTAGAGATGTTCCTGTTGTATGCGGCACGGATCTCCAAACCTAGCGAGAAGCATGTCGTTGGCATGCTTGTAACATGCTTCGGTTGTCTCTAAATTGGCAATTGCTGATGTGGCCTCTCCGGAAAGGTAATTCCTGAGGTAGTGAAATTTCTCCGTTACGCTCAATGTGGGGTTCTTGTCGATAGTAGCCTCAAACTGCTCCCAAAAAGGCAGCCACTTGCTCATGTCACCGCGAAATGGCGTTATTTCCAATTGCGGAAGCCGGGGTCCTGTTGAACGGCTAAATGACTGAAGCGTCTCCCGTGATCAGCCGTCAATCAAAGTCGCAGATGCTGCAGCTGACGCAGTCGGGCTGTATACAGATGCTATGACTGTGTTGAGGCTTGATATCGCGTTAAGCGCCTCATCTTCGTACTGCAGCACAGCCTCTAGCTCAGCTTCCAGTAATTCGGTAGGTATCAAAGGTTCCATCTCGGTATTGATCGCGCGGAGTTCCGCCTCGCAAGTTGTCAAGCGTTGGAGCACAGACTGCAAGTTCACCAAGTCTGGAGGCGTAGATTGGAGCGCAGCCTTGGCTTCGTTCACCAGTTTCGTCAGAAGGGCCCGCCGTGCCGTTCGCTTGGGCTTCAAACGGTCCATCGTCGTCTTTCAGGCGCAATGACTCGTCCGGACAATGCCGGGTGGCTGAAGACGGGTGATTTTGGCACCAAAGTAGTTGTGAACCGCAAGAAACCATGATGCCAGGGTAGGGCAGAACTGGAAACGCACTTCCACTTCCTTTTTATTTACTAATGATGATAGTGTGCACACCCCTTTCTTCCTCCTCTACTTCCACAACAGTTGTTCCGGCCAATCATACGACGCGTGAGCTATCCCGCGCATGCGTTTCCCGTCTGGGCGTCACGGCAACCTTTCAAATCCCACACGCGAGTTCAACCGAGGGAATCCGTCTTCGTTCTCCTGAATTGTGTGACAAAAATATTGTACAATAGATTAATTTATTTTAGACATAAAAGGGGCTACTAATACGATTCACCGGGTGCGGAGAGAAAGGAGCGCGCCCCAGTCACAATGACTGACCCATTGTTGCGTGTATCTGCCGAAGGCGGCGTTGGGTGTCTCTGGCTTTGTGCCGCCCGCTGTGCAGTGACCGGTTCCTATATCGGCGTAGGGGAGGGGGGTGCAAGTTGGAAAGTTGGGGTTTCTAGGCGTGGTGGGTGGTTCATACCATCTGGCAAGGCCCGGTAGGTTAAGGCGCGGACACTGCCGTGAGCCACCTCATTCCCTGGAAAACACGAATGCCGTCGGATCCCTACAGTGAGGGTGTCCGGTAAAGTGAGTCGTTGAGTGAGAATGGAAACGGCGAGTTTGGTGATACAACCCATGGCGTAGCGACGGCAGTCGGATTGGGAATCAGTAGGGATGGTGATGCGAGTAGGAGGTGTGGGCGCAATGGTGAATGCGATGGCGCCCTCCTCTGCTGTGTCAATTGATGTGGTGAGGATAAGGAGGCGTTTGGCATATTTTCCCGAGAGGGCTGTGTGCTAGTCCTGGTCGACGGAAGCGTGGTATGCGACTTCGAGGGGATCTTTGTCGACCCTTCCAGACGCCTGTGTCCGTGTGTTACTGCATTGTTAACTTTCATCCTTTCGATTCAAGCATTTTTCTTTTGCCATTAGGTAGTCTGCCCCCAGCCAAGAGACGAATGGCCTATTGCGCATGTGTAATGATGCGTAAGCATATATGCGACAGTTCCGCACGGGGGATCGCAAAAAGGATTAAACTGGCTTGTGTAGGAAGTAAATGCAATTACAGTGATTGCCATCGTATTCCAATACGACTATTGTTGCCTTCGTACTTTCGAACGTCCCTGCCTCCCCATAAACTTTCTTCAAAGGAATGTGATCCTTCATTGTCGCCGGTCCTATCGTAAGTTTTGATCTATCTTCTTAATAGGGGGAAGGATATCATGCAAAGTTGCTGGATCATTAACACCTCCATCGTAGCGACCAGCATTCTTTCTGGAGGTGTGCCTATGTTTTATAGGATGACCAATCCACATTCTGTTTTCCCCAGACGCTCCTTTTGTGCTAGAACAGGGGCCTGCTTGATTTCTTCAAAGTTAATATAAGACACAATTTAAAGGCCTACGGAATGATTGTAAAGATAGGGAGGTTAGGGGCGTTTCCCTGATGATGGTATATATTTGGCGTTCTTCAGTGCGGGCAAGTAGTTTATGGTGCTACAGGCGGTAGGACATCCGGTTCATGATCAGTTGTTGCACACATTTTATCATTTTTTTGTCATTTCTGCAGATTTACTTCACAGGAGTTTTACAATGTTGGCTAAATGGTCAAAGACTTTCTGTATTTTCGCGATTGTGAGATCGGCTTTGCCGCTTTTCTGTGTAGTGCCATGCCGGCGATTCTTACGTGACTTCTTTCGGGTATCCCATGCTAGCCAACTTTAAGGGATTCTTAAATTTGCTGCGTCGCTCCAATTGTCGTTTGGTGGACGGAGCTTGCAGTGGTGACACGGCTGCGAAAATTGTTAAGGTATATTAGAATTCGTGTATTTAAATGCCGGATTCTTGATTTTGTATTAAGACATATCTAAGTAAGTTTCTATTTACAATACAAGGTTTCCTTGGTTTTTGTTAGCCTGGCTTTACTCGTTTCCCCGTTTTTAAGCTGAGTGACACTGTTGGTACCGGCATTGTTTTAGTTCATCGGAGATGCGCCTTCGTGGCGTTGTAAGTTGAGGGCACGGCTGGCGACTATATCTGCAAATCACGGGCTACACACGGCGTGTTGAACAAACTTCGGTTTGCAAGCGCGGCGACTGCTCCAATCGCGTACCTCTTCTTTTGCCTCGGCCGTAGTATCATTGTCGTCCTTCGAACAGTTTGGCTGCCGCTGCTCGGCATTCCGGATTCCAGCGAGCCCTCGTATCTGGTTGCCTCAGTCGCAATTTTCGGTTAAAGACGATGAAGTATTTCCGCGGACCCTTGATGAGCACGGCTGATAGCGGACTGCTGGCAGGACACGGAAAAATCGAAAAATGAGCCTAATAACACTAGCGCGTTAAAACCACCGAACTTTGCCGTCAAGAATTAGGATAGGTGGAAACAGGTGCTTCGCCCCGGGCGATGCAACAAGCAAAATTGTATAATACAGAAACAGATTGATTTCATTATAAGGTTTAACGTACCGGCGCTACAAAGGCGATGAGGCACGCCATAGTGGAGGGTTCCTGATTAATCTTGATCAGCTGGGGACCTTCAACGTCAGCGGGAACCTCGAACGCACGGGTGTTTCCGCTTTCCACCCCATCATAAAAGCGGCCGCCTTGCCCGGGTATAAAAACCGATTCTTTGGGCTCAGCAACACAACGGCATATCCAGTGAGCCACCGCAGTGGGTGGTAATACAGAAGTCGCCCAGCCTATGATTGGGTGCTGGTACATCCCTTTTTGCCTCGCCACGCCTCTCCCGCTCCGCTGCAGCGGCGCATTGCCGTGTTCAACCACGTGTAAGAGCTGGTGTTGCTGCTGACAGCGGGTCGCCGTATACACCGCACCGATGAATTCTCAATAATGAGCGTCACATGAAAGGCTCAGTGGTCGTGACACGTGCAGTGATGAGGTGGAGCCAACGGGGGCGCTATCTTCTCCCTATTAGCTAGCTTCGGCGGTGCGTATCCAGTGACCAGCTGTGTCCTCTCATCATTACCGTGATTTTTTTCCAGTTGGTTCATTGAAAACACAGCTTTATGTACATCACCTGAGTCTTTTTTGCGCTGCTTTTCTTACCTGGTGGCTTCGCCCCGTCCGCCCTCCGACGAGCATCCAGGCGCAAATACTGCGAAGCTGTGTGTTTGGAACTGGCATCCGAAGAGCGCGCTGGCCTCGCGTGCACATGGAGCATGTAGGCAAACGCCAGCAAAACGACACCAGGGCGTTTTACCAGCGTCCTGTCCATCGAGACCCGTAGGAAGTATCACGAAGAACAGGAAAGTCCTTGCTACCCAGCGAAACGTGGTGAGGGCCGCGAATATATGTTGGCTATGCTGGTTAAAAAACGTGAGTCAATGCAACGAAGCATGGCAGAAATAAGACGATTAGCGTAGTGAGAACTGCGGCCAGAAGCAATCAAGGTACGAAAATGCCACCCGCATTTCCATATCACTCCGGTTTTGCCACGATGCCCGTAGAATCACTTCAAATGTAATACTTCAACTGCATTGCGCAGTTCAGAACACTATAATTATAGATGATAGAGGCATTCATGAATTCTTCGCTTGCGGTAGATTCTCACGCATGCGTGGGATTATAGTTCCACAAGAGGCCGTGAAGTGGCAAGGGCAGGAGAGCACTGTCGCCTTTCACCGGCACTTGCAGCAAAGCAAGCAGATACGCGCGTAATTTCCCTCTTGGCTAATGTAGGGAGTGCCGTTATTATGCAAGCAATTTACGTAGGTCTTCAGGGTAAACTACCTTTGTCAGCGAACTTCCATAATATTATTTAGACTGTTGATATACCAAATAATTTGACTTTACGAGAATGGCAAGAAATTCCCGAACAAATGCCCAAAAGCCTATTCCGGGATTTTGTTCCAGCACACATGTAAAAGTGAGAATGGGTTCCTGAAATCACATAGCTAGTGAAGGTAGCACGGAAATAATGTAATATCTACGCCGAAAATGCTGGCGTCTGCGTATGCCAACATCAAGAGTGCATTCCTGTCATCGGGGCGCCAAGTGACGCACTTTGGTCCAGCTGTCATTTCACAAACAAAACCCAACCATCATCAACATACATTCGTGTTATTTGGTAGGGAATAAAAATAGGTTAATTTATAAACTACTGTAATGTAGAGTAAATGTTTCCAATTAGACTGAGAGCAACAAATTATTCGCGAGATATATACCTTCGTCTACGGATCCACAATACGAGTCAGCCATTAGGATATGGGAAGAGCGGGAAGTTGAGGGGGTCAAGTTTAGGGTTTTACTGCAAAATGGTGCATTGCTCCTCCCAGAAAGTCTTGATTACGTCACAGGCCGATTCACGCTGATGCGCATATTGTGCACCAATGTTGACGAAGTAATCTCGGGGCTTCTCTCTACCAACGCGTCATCAGGCGATTCTGCGATTAGGGGTAACTTGTGTGCTCTCACGTTTCTTATGTGTTACACCACTAGTTATACTGCCCTACGCGGAAATCACCACGTTCTCTCGCTAGTCTAAGTTATTTCTGGCCCTGCAACTTTCAGAAATAACCTAGTATTCGAAAGCCGTGCCGGTGTTTGTTAAATCTTCGTGAGGCTGAGATGTGGTCCCCAGGTTCGTGCGTATAATTTGTGTACCACGTGTTCACACTGCGCGTTTGTAATCGATCCTTATTTGTTATTATGTATAATACTCTGTTCAAATTACCTCTACATGGCCTTCAAATCTTTGTTTACTTTTTCGTAGGCACAATTTCCAAAGACCTGTCGCGAATAACGTAATCGCTACACAGAGCATGACACCTCGTGCCCTAACCCTTTTTCTTTCTCTGCTGCAGGTTCGATGCTGGAATCATCGCAATGGCTGCAATGTGGTCACTGCGGCTGCGGACATTTCTAAGCATTTTCACCACGAGTGCGGGCACCACTCGGCAAGGTGTCCTAAATGCGCGGCTGAAATTTTTGCGAGCGACGTGTGCGCACATCTGGAATCTCGCTGTGACGTCTCGAGGGAACCGGGGGCAGCTGCCGTCCACGCGAGAAGAAACGCTTCCGAAGAAGGAGAAAATGTCAGTGCGACAAGGTCCGACCTGTCCAATGGCTTTCAGCGAATACACAACGCCATCTCAACGGCCATGTCGTCGATTGAAGCCGAGCTGAGAAAAATAGGCCGCACTATGGAAATCACCCTCATGGCTGCGACTCCTCGGCACGAAGAAGCGGACCAGAGAAGCTTTGAAACAAGGATACTCCAAGAAAGTCTCAGCCAAATGACGGTCCAAACGGCCAAGCAAAAAGATCAGCTTGACGAGTTCATGCATAATGCGTATGCTAATCAGCAGACGTTTTATAACAGCTTTGTGGAAAAAAATGAGGCCTTCAAGCAAAGTCTAACCGACAGAATGTCCTCAAGAATAGACCAGAGTGAGCTCGCTGCACAGTTCGCTGCTTTCAGGGAAGCAATGGGAGACGGACAGCGGGAGACTAAGGACGAGTTGGGTCGACTTGCACAATCTATTGATCGCCAAAACGATCGAATGGGTGAACTTCTTCGGAGTACCGATCCCAGTCGAGAAACATGGTCGCAAAACTCTGCTGAATCTGCTGAGGCACACAGCGAGAGCTTGGCGCAGGATGCGTCTAAGATTGCTTGGGCGAAAAGCAGCTCAGCTGAAGACCGCCAGAATGCGTTGGCTCCCCTGCCTTCGATCATTCCAGCTGCCGCAACGCACACGTGGACAATTGAGGAATATCGATCGCTAAAGCAAAGAGCAAAATCAGTATACTTCCCCGACATTATGCTTGAGCCGGTGTACCTGAGAGGCTACTGCGTGTCTGCAGGCGTTGGTTTTATTAGTGTCGATAAAGTCTATTTGCTATTAAAACTCCACAAAGGGAAACTGGATCGCTATCTCGAGTGGCCGTTCAATCTTCAAATCAGGTTGAGCATTCTTCACCCAGAGGGAAACCGGAAACTGGAGTACTGTGTGACACCAAGTAGATTGCCATTGTATAAGGACATATTTTCACGACTACTACAAGGGAGCGACCGTTTCGTTATAATTGATAGCCCATGTTTCAACGAAGCACAACTGGAGGAATGGGGCTTCACCAAGGACGGCCG
This sequence comes from Haemaphysalis longicornis, assembly GCA_013339765.2. Classification (NCBI taxonomy): domain Eukaryota; kingdom Metazoa; phylum Arthropoda; class Arachnida; order Ixodida; family Ixodidae; genus Haemaphysalis; species Haemaphysalis longicornis. Next base: position 6,951,884 of record CM023458.1, read on the forward strand.
AGTGCTCCTCAGGTGAGGCCTCCCCCACCTTGAGTGAATTCTCCACTTCACTCACTGTTCGCTGACTCATTCGCACATCCAGAAAGGTGGAAGTGCAATTTCTTCTTGGGCCATTCTTAGTTTATATAGTGTTGCAAATTCACTCAGAAGGGGCCGTTTTTTCCGGAGGAGGGCTAACGAATAATACTTACTGGCGCGTACATAATTGCAACACTCATATCTGCAAAAAAAGCCCATTTTAGCGGAAGCACACACTTCTCCTATGAACATTCATGTCGAAATAGATCCTTAATTCCTACAAGCAGCATTGCGCTATTTTCTGATATAAAAATCTCTAGAATGAAATCTAGCAGTAATGGTGCGACAAAAAGTCTTAAATTTCCTGCGTGAGTACTCCTCATTAAAAAACTTTGTATTCCAAGTTTTAAAAAAACACATATACTTTTTATGGTCAAACCATGTTGACCCTGGAAAGGCTTTTCAGTTCGGGTATGATAATTACGACCCTCTTACTCGGGCTCGTTGTAAATCTGATCATTTCGGCAAGACTTAAAGCGTCGTCGAATTTTCTCACAGTTGCTTTTAATCGGCGTAAACTACAAGACATGCAAAACAAATTTTTTGCTGTCTTCCGACGTGCCATGATATTGTGGAATTTTTTTATTTTCAAAATTATAACCATTTCGGCCTATTTCCTACACGCAAAAGCATTCAAAATGACACCGCTAATTACGAAATATCCTGGGACAAATAACGACCTACATTACCACGATAACAGCGATTTACGTGTGAGCCAATTAGCAGTTTTTCTGCAAATGCTGCTCTTAGACGGTTGTTCGCTTTTACACTTTTTGTATTCATGTTTCCGGGGTTTTATAAAAGATTCTATGTTTCTGTCTTCTTTTTTACATGGGATGAATAACATTTATTTGTTATTTCCTTTACTTTTATATACCCTAAAATTTCTATTTCTCTTAATAATGCGGTTTTGTATATTATATCCGACGAACAGCATCCATTTACGCTGCTCATAACGAGACAATATGCTGGCTCCGCCAATTATTCATTTTTGATGTAGATCAGGACGTGGCATTGTTGGTACGCCCTCACGAATTTCTTTCTTTTTTGGGGGGAAACTCAGTTATTATTTTTGTCTTGTGGACGAAGAAAATATTCACATTTTAGATTTCTTTGCGGTTCACTGTCATACTTTCTTACAACGAAACTGCATATGCCTAGGTTTCTACATATACGGTGCGTGAATAAATCATTGTAGACAGGAAATGTGTCGAACACAAGAGGTAGAGTTTCGTGCTAGATTTGTGAAGGGCTCAGTGGGACGTTTTTTCGCGTTTTTTCCCGAATCCTGCTTGGAGATTTTCCGAAGCGACATTTTCGACGGTGTCTTTCAGAGCTAAGCACGGCCACTTAGCCAGTTTCCGGTTCAATACGTGCATGGGGTGGAGGGTCGGGGGAATATAATAGGCAGCTAGGCATCGCGCACTCACCGATGACACACGAGGTCTGCCCGCGGGAGATTTAAACATGGATTTCTCCGGCTCCATGCGACCTGTCAGCTTTCCCCCGCCGTCGAGCTGTTTGAGTCGGTGTGTAACAATGAGATGCGTACGACGCGGAAGGAAACTGACGGCTTCGTGTTCGTCGCTAGAATAAAATCTTCTGCTTCCAAGTTTCTTTCAGCCAATTAGCACAACGCCAATTAAACACAAGGCTGTTTTGTTTTCTGCGCTACTCAGGCGGCGCCCAGCTTAACTGGTCACCCTCCTTCAAAAAGTGGAAGGACACTGAGCTTTAATACACAGCACTTTGGCTGTCGCTTCTGTGGTTTGGCGGCGACTACTGCGTAGTAACCGAACGAGCGAAGACAAAGAAAACGATGGAAGGAAGCGTGGCGAAAGTGTGAGGAGAAGACAGTGCGATGAGCCCGCACGAGACGCTCGTCTGCAGCGATGCTTAGTGAAAGTGTGAGGGGACCGAGTCAGATACGCTCCTCGTTGCGTGGCTCATCTGAACCACGTGATATTAGAGAATTTTAGAATAACGTACGCAGCCGTACGGAAATAGTTAGTGAACGCTATTTCTTTGCGTCGTTCTACTGCGCATGCGCCGTACGTTAAGCCGCACCTGCGTTTGGCGGAGGGACGCTATTTCAGCGAAATATCGTGCGCACGTGAGGCCGCTTGCGTTTCCAACATGGCGGCAAGTAGAGCGACAACCATCCGCGGTTCCACTTTTCTGTGGACAGTGATTTGCTTCCGATGGACCAAGTTTCTTGCTCCTGTGTTTTTAAATGCGTCGGGTGCTTAGCACGTCGCCCTCGCGCAGCTCTGTATCGTTGTGACATCGCTGACTTTCGGAACGAAGCTTTGTAGCCAGCCGCGGAAGCGGTGTGTGTGCGTGTGTGTGTGCGTGTGCGTGTGTGTCTGTGTGTGTGTGTGTGTGTGTGTGTGTGTGTGTGTGTGTGTGTGTGTGTGTGTGTGTGTGTGTGTGTGTGTGTGTGTGTGGTGTGTGTGTGTGTGTGTGTGTGTGTGTGTGTGTGTGTGTGTGTGTGTGTGTGTGTGTGTGTGTGTGTGTGTGTGTGTGTGTGTGTGTGTGTGTGTGTGTGTACGCGTTCGCGATGAAATGCGGCGTTGTTTCTTCGGGTAGACAGCGCTTGCCATGCTCAGGATTACCTTTCCCGTTCCGGGCGTTCTGTGCGATTGCATGAAAGACGTTCCGCGTGACTTCAACGCTTTCTTCATGGAACGTTGTTAGGAAAGAGGATATTCATATGGTGTTAACGCCGTGTTGTATTCAATACTAACGGGAACGAATTTGTTTTCACATGCTTGGAGAGTCCTAAAATTTCCAAGCACTCCAGCACTCCGCTGGCCGATCAGCCGGCAAGTCATTTCGCAAAACGTGCGACAGATGGCGCCGTACGCATTAGCGTGTCGATACGCAAAACTGATCAGACCATAGAGTTTCATACTAATATATACTAGAGGGAAATCTGGCGCCATGTCTATGGGATCCCCGCTTCAGCGAGCGTGCCGTCATGTACCCGCCAGGTACGTTCCACTTGTCCTTGGCATGGCTCATGAACAGGCTGAAACGTTGGCTATGGCTGCAAAAAAGCAACACTATTACCGTAGATGGTTCATGAAATTTGTTTTGTTATATTAAAATTGAACCTCCGAAATGTGAGTAGTTTTTTAAAAGCTTAACGTACGAAGAACAAAAAAAATGTTACTTTTTTTTGTTGATTTTGGCTTTGAGACAAAGACGAAGCCGTATGGCTAGCTAAGCCAAGCAGGCGAGGAACGTCACTCGCAGCCATGGTGCCGCCCACGGCGGCCCGCGACTGCAGCGACAGATTTCCCTCTAGTATATATTAGTATGAAACTCTATGGATCAGACACTCTAATAAAACTCCCCTCGTGATGTTTAAGCAGCGGGACGCAAACATTTACCGTTTAGCGTACGCCAAGGCAACAAACGCTGTACTAAAGCTCCGTATTAGCGCAGGGGGTTGAAATACTATTCACAACATCCTGCGACAGAGGAGTGCGCGCCGCCGTTAGTTCGCCGGTTACGCTATCACTTCCTGAGATGCAGCAGCTAGGCGGCGTGACCGAGAAGACTGTACTTCGCGTTGCACCCGAGATTCTCTATAAAGAGGACCGTAATCGTCCGTAATTCTCAAAATTTATTTTGTTGTGCTTTGTAGTAATGTAATTTCTTCTCTTCTTTTTGAATTTTTAAAATTACGCGCTTATGACGAATCAATGATTAAATGTGAAATGCATTTTTGTGCGAATGCATACCGTGCCACGGCCGATGCATTTTCACGAGAGTTTGTGTCGTTATTTTTATCTTTTGCATATTTATTGTTTCGTGTTGTGGACGACATATTTGTAAGATAGAGTTCTCTTCATTTCTTTTTAAAGCAGAGCTTTACTACTTTCGTCCAGCTGTTTCGCGGAGGAAGCGCAAGTTGACGTTTTGACAGGAGACACACCTCTGGCGACGCAGCCCTCGAAGCGCATCGCCTGATTCGCCGGGCCCGCTGTCGGTGCTGCGCACAATGCCACGATTTAAGTCGTTCTGCTCACATAGCTACGGCGGCCGCGACAAGAGCTGCCGCTCAGCTGATCGCCAGCCGACCTAACCCGCAGCCTCCCACACATGCACCGCCGGGTCGTCACGGGCTATGTGACTCGCGTTGCGCCCGGCAAAGAGGAACGGCGCGTTCGCCATGAATGAAAGTGCGGCAGGGCCTCGTTCTTTGAGCGTTGCACTCGGCCGAACGTCTCTGAGCCGAGGTCAGCAATACAGTTACATCAAAGGTTAGCCAAGCGAAACCAAGACTTAACCAGACGGAAGTCGCATCAGTCTCGATTTAAGAGGGGAAAGACTAAGAATGATAAAACGGAAGGCGCCTAACCTGCCCCCCCTTGGGCGAAAAGTGGGCGAATCCAGATTGTTACTTGAAAACTAATTCTTTGTGTTGTGTAATGAAAACAATGATGTGGACTCATCAATTGTCATTTCATAAATGCGGGCGTGCAGTCAGCACTAGCGGTAGGATGAAAACCGCCCGCACTCGAATCCAAGTTATCACAGTAAACAAAGGACCTTATTGATCAGCGCCAGAAAATGTTAGTCCGCCTTCCGCGAGACCAAATTGAAATGGCAGAGCTCTCCAAATTGATCAACAACATCAAGACTGCCGTCATTAGTGCTTTCAGTTTTGCAAAATTTGAAGCAACATTAAAACACGGAGGCAGATTGAAATCGACTAGACGGAAGCTCACTATTGGCAAAAATAAAATGTATGCACTCCGGTATGCCTGTGGTAACATAACAAACAATATCGATGATGTACTAAAAATAGCCAAGCAAATTTACAGAAATCTATTCGCTTCTACCCCTGCCTCATACTCACGTTTAATGGTGTGGAACCCGTACCGCCGGTTACAACACATGAGGTAGCCACGGCGCCCCAAGCAATGAAGAAAGGCAACGCTGCATGAGATGATGGAATTACGTCTGATGTATTGTGCCTCGGAGGCTACGTTGTGCTAACGAAGCTTGCAGCCCTACTCTCTCAGTGCTTGAGCTCGTTAAGGGTGACAAAGGAACGGAAAAATGCGAAATCATTTCTCCTACATAAGAAAGGTCATGCCAATGAGCTTAAAAATTACAGGCCCACCAGCTTTGTCCCACAACCTACATATTATTTACCAAGATAATTCTTAACCGCATCTGTGCCACTTTGGACTTTCAACATCCACGACAACAGGCCGGTTTCAGGAAGGGCTTCTCAACTTTAGATCTTGTTCACGCTATCAACCAGGTAATCGAAAAGCGCACGGAGTATAATCAACACCTTTATAAAGCATTCAAAGATTATGAAAAGTCATTTGTCTTAGGGCCCACTACAGCAGTAATAAATGCGTTACTTGTTCACGGCGTCCACGGGGCATACATTGCGATATTCAAAGATATACTAGATGGATGTACGGGAACTATACGGCTCCATCACAGAACTTGTAAATTTCCTATACAAAAGGGGGTCGGCAGGGGGACACAATATCGCCACAATTAATTACATCTTCTGTGGAGGGTGTGTTCAGAAAGCTGAGGTGAAGAAAAACCCGGACTGAGCATCAATGGGGAATTTCTCAGCAATCGAAGATTTGCATACGTAATCGTCTTTTTCAATCAGAGGAGGCAAGATTAGCTGCTTACCAATTGCGCTCGGCAAGTATGATTGCAAGTATAAAATTATACACAACAAATACAAGGCAATATTGACTCAACACGCCAAGGTACATCACTTCCAGGAAGGGTAATTAGGTCTTGGAAACTGTCACCGAATACGTATATCATGGACAAGTCCAAGCTGCTGATCCAAACCATGAGCGGGGAAGTATCCGCAGAATAAGCATGGGGTGGGCTGCGTTTGGTAAGAACTCCGAAATTCTAACTGGTAAACAACCTCTGTCACTCAAAAATCTGCCATTTATTCCATTCGTTCTTTCAGCAATGACTTACGGGGCAGATACTTTGGTTCTCACCAAACGGCTTGAAAAGAAACTTCAATCGGCACAACGGGCCATGAAATGCCGAATGCTAGGGGCCACGTTGATGGACAGGAAAACAGCCGCATGGATTGGAGAACGGACCAAGGTGGAGGACAATCTAGTTCAAATCAAGCGGAAATGGGCGTGGGCTATTCACGTGATGCGAATGAGGGACAACGGGTGGACCATCCGTATGGCAAAGTGGCTGCCCATAGACTTTAAACGCAATAGGGTTCGGCCGAGAACTCCTTCGCGAGATAAGCCATGAAAATGTGGGGGGAAAACAGGGACTCAGCTAGTACTCGATAGGCGTGGCGGGAAATCTTGAAATCTTTGGGAGAGGCTGTATTGCAGTGGACACAAACGGGTTAATGATGATGATGATGGTGATGATGATGAATAACTGTTCCAATATCACATTACCCGAAGCTGCTCAAATTTTTATTGCCCGGTATTCGTCGTCAAAATCAGAATTTGAGTAGTCTATTTGCACTGTGTTCATAGCTGGTGACCGTCGTAAACTATGGAGTTATATGAAGCGTGCGTAAGTGTTTTGGAAATTCAGTTTATAGCACCGACATGACCAGTGCTCGTAATAAAAGCATTTTCTTCATTTCAAGTTATTTGGACGGCTGAAAGAGAGACCACAGTGTTTATGACCCTAATATTCAAATAACACCTAAATAACACGTTCTGCTCACCCTCAGCTGTTACGTCCTCCTAACCTAAAAAAGTATCTGTTGAAAAACAGGGACATCTTTCGGTAGAAAAAATTCCAGGTCAAGGTCACAACATTATTTCTTCTGTGTTATGAATTTCAAACCAGTATTGTCTATTTCAACCGTTCTGAGTGACCCCTCTAGTGTTTGTTCCCAGCGATAGTGAATGTAGCGCCGCTGGGCGAGGTCCGCGGAGCGTGTGCTTGATGCAGCGCCGTACACTCCAGTCGCAGCCAAAGCAGCAGGCATAGAATTTCATACTGATACATACTGTAAAAAAAGCTGTGCCTAGATTTGCGCGCCGCGACGGCCCTTCATAGCAGCTGAAAGTGTTCCTTTTGTTCGTGGTATGGCAGGCAACCTGTATTCCTTCTGCCCATGATGACTAAGGCATCACCGGAACAACATGAGCATCATTCTTTTCAGTTGAGGTTGCAGGATGGTTTTTAAGACTTCTGACCAAAAATCTTTTTTTTACCTTTCATTTATATTCGTAAGTGGAGGCAGTACTAAGGCGACAAGAATGATGGTTGCTTAGTAATGTATTTACAAAGAGATGCACTGTATGCCAAGCGCCCATTGCAGCACGAGCATAGTGTCCGTTCCATGCACTGTTTCTTGATCTTTGTTGGTGGGTACACCTGGCGCTATTCGCCACTGTCCACTTCTTTTGCTTCTTGGTACATTTATCCGTCGTCTGAGGCGATCGCCTTGATCGATGACACAACATTTAGACATGTGCGGTGATGATCAGATGACATGAAAATAAACAGGGAAGTTATTGCCAGCAGGCATGGCGATGACAAATTCCGTGAACAACGCCCTCGGATGAGTAACACCCGGCGACGCAACGAAGGAACATTCTAAACTCTTGGAGACGCGCCGGGAAACTGGGAAAGGGAACGTCGTAAGCGTCGGTACCGGTCGCACCAGGCCGACAGGTGTTGGCAGGTTACAAGGTGCGGACACAGGACTGGGGAATTGTCACGTCCTTGGCTCACCGAAGCTGGGGTGGGCTCGCTGGGCTTCGTCCTTCCGCTCTCTCAAACTTCAGTGGCCAGGCGTGGAAGACTCCTCGCTACTACCGTGTTTCAGCTCCCACTAGGGAACGCCTTGTGACGGGAACGCTTCTGTAGGAGACGTTCCAGATGCGCACTTTGGACGCCGGAATTTTTCTTGCTGGCCGTGTGAGGCTTTCCACACAATACCGCATGAAGCACTACGGCAGCTGCAGCGCCAACCATTGCATCTTACTGGAACTTTCTCGCCACTTTGGGGCAGGGGTCGGCAACCCTTTCATGTGGAGTGCCGAGTTTCATGAAACCGTCATTAAGGAGGGCCGAACGGCAAATCAGGGGGGCGGGGGGCTATGCAGGCAAGGAAAAGAAATCCGGCGAATTCAAAGCTATATTCCACAAAAATTGACCACAATCTGGTTAAGTGTGAAAATATGGTACAGTGTAAACAGGAAGCGACCAATTCTCTGTTCTTGTCTCCCGTCTAACCCCATTTGACTTCAAAACTAACGTGCCGGCCCTAGTATAAAAAGTGACAGGGGGAATTGTAGGGATTTTGATGACGATCTGTGGGAGGGCGCATAATACTGCCTCGCGGGTCGCATGTGGCCCGCGGGCCGCAGGTTTCCTCCTTCTGCTGTAGGGAGTCGTGTTGCGATCCTCGAACACTGTCACAAGCCCCTGACAGCTCCGCCTATTCGCAGTCGGGACCCTCCTTGACATGCACGCTGTTTAGGGGGAATTCAGAGGCGGGTTGGTTAGCAAAAGCTCACTGGTTCGACTCCCGGCCGCAGCGGCCGCTTTCCTGGTGGAGGCGAAAAGCAAAAATGCCCGTGTGTACGAGATCTCGGCGCACGGTAAAGATCCCCAGGTGGTCAAAATTAATTTGGAGCCCTTCACTACGGCGTGCCTCAGTGCCTGCGTTGCGTCGGCGCGTTGAAACCACACAATCTAGCGGTGGGTTGGTTCATGGAAGCGAAAAGCCCTAGTATTGGTAGATGTCTCCGTGTCGCCTATAGAACCCCCTGGCCTACCTGCCTCCATTAATGGCACATCCGAATTGAGTTCTCAACAAAGCTCCCGTGAAGTCCGTACAGATGGCTAAGCAGTGACGTCGCAACCTGCAGCGGCCGGTGTTTACCCGGGCGTTACTCCGCATGGCAATTAAGTTTATTAAGTGCATAGAAGTTTAGGTTCTCTCTTTGTCGTCGTAGCTTGTTCGCTGCCGCGCTGTCTAGCCACCTCCGCAATCAGGTGGCGCAGGTGCACCTAACGGACCCAAACAGAGCCCCATGGCATAGCGTCGTAACGAACCCCAGCAAAGGCTTCGAAACCCATGCCGTTTGTATGGTCATAACCGTTCGAAACTCCTGAACAGCTGGCGCTTGTCGTACATCTCTCCGTTGTTTAGCGCAAAGAAAACTGCGGGTACATTTGAGGCAGCATCTGTGTAAAACCCGTCAGTCCCTGTGTCTATTTACTTAGGAAGGGCCGTTGGCTTGGTATTTACGAGAGTAGCAGCAAAAAAAGGGTCCGCCAAAAATGGCGTGTTCTAATCTGCGCAGCAATGCTGCGACACATGCGAGATGAAGGCAAGCACAAAAAGAAGAGAACTCCCGCTCCAGCATTACCTGGCAGAGAACGCGCTATCACTGCGAAGGTGCGAAATTCGAATTGCATTGCAAAAAACCTCTGTTCAATTCATCAAGAGAGAGAGAGAGATAATAAACATCCCCCTCGCGAGGGGCACGATCAAATGCAGAGCATTTCCGTGGGCGCACGACGTTAAGTAGTTTGCGTTACGTTAATGTTGTTGCACTTGTGGCAACTGCTGATGAGAGAGCGCTCGTCAGCTGTAATTTGAATGAGTCAAGGATATAAGGCGCGTTAGTAGCGTCACATTCTGTGTCGGCTTTGCCGCGCAGTGGGCAGAGCCCCATGTACATTGCGCTCCGCCCGCAGGTTCGAGGGATCGAAACCTGGCGCCGGATAGTATTTTCTTTTTTTATATTGTCACAGACTTCGGACAGATTCCCGAGAAACGTACACGGGGCAATCTCTCCCTATCGGGGTATGTGCTCCAGTGGAAAGACGCTGGGCGATGTCCAACAGAATGAAGAGGAAGTAGACGAAACCCGAGCTCCCGCTGGGTTTGCGCCATCAGCCCGTCTTTTCGCCCGGTGGCTACGGTGTCCTTTGTAAATACACCTCCTTCCTGACTACCCATCTCCGCGTTGTCACGTGACATCTTTGGTGGAGGTGCTGGACTTCCGGTTTCCTGTACCCCTCGCCAGCGCGGCTTCTTAACAACACGGAACTTCGGAGTGGGCGCATCGCTCGCGGCCCCGCGATGCCTACCGATGAGCCCGGATCCCCTTCATCGTTCATCGTTGTGTCCCACCCTCGGGAATCGGCGACTTCACTGGGACGGACGACATTGATGTAGAAGATTGGCTCCGTAGGTTCGAACGTGTGAGTGCTCACAACAGATGGGACGACACCCTTAAGCTCGCCAACACTGCTTTGTGCCTCAAGAAAACGGCTGAGACATGGTTTGACACTAATGAAGCACGGCTAACCAGTTGGGATGTTTTCAAAGAAGAGCTTCGAAAGGTGTTCGGGAAGCCCGTTGGTCGCCTGCTTGCGGCAAAGCAAGAGCTCTCAACACGGGCTCAAACATCCACTGAAAGTTACGTCGCCTACATCCACGACGTTCTGGCCCTATGCTCCAAAGTTGACCCAGGAATGTCAGAAATGGACAAGGTTGGTCATATCCTTAAGGGCATCGCCGACGACGCCTTTCACCTGCTCATTTGTAAGGACTGCGCCACCGTTGATTCCATCATCAAAGAGTGCCGGCGATTTGAGCAGGCCAAGGGACGCCGTATAGCTCACCAATTTGCCCGGCTCCCGCACACTGCTGCGACATCTTCCTGTGATGACGTCCATCTACCCGCTCCTGCTCCACGCAGGCCGGACCCTGTCGCCCCGTCTGCGGATATTACCAGAATCGTGCGCCGCGAAATCGAAGCGATGGTCCCTACCCCCACACTGCCATATGCAGATGATCGCTGCCAACTCCCTACGATCGCTGCAATCCAGGCCGTCGTTCGCAATGAAATGGCAAGCATGGGAATCCATCAAGTGTGCAGTATCGGGCATCCCCATCCTCCTTTTGCACAACAGTTTTCGCCGACCACGCACATGGGCCCCCAAGCGCCTTTTGGTAACCGCCGCCGGAATCCAGCTGAATGGCGAACGCCTGACGACAGACCAATATGCTTCAACTGCTCCCGTATTGGCCACATCGCTCGTTACTGTAGGAGCCGCTGGAATCCACCCCCGCCCAATGCGTCACCTCGTTACGGCTCTCGGCCTTTCTCCTACGGCTACACTCCCGATGCGCAGCGCCGTGCTTCCCCAACCTCGGATACCCAACACTTGAATGCAGACCCTGTGCACACCCGGTTCAACCGCTCACCCTCGCCCCAACGCCGCCAGTCCCGATCGCCGCAACCTCGCCGCTCGTCTCCGATTCCCGACCGTGCCGCCCGGTACTCTCCGGAAAACTAGGCAGTGCAGCTCCCAGAGGTGATGCTGCATTCCCGACCCTGCCCGAAAATCCTCTACCTCCTCGTTCTGGAAAGCACAACTTATTAGCCCTTCATGTCGATGATGTCCCGGTAACTGCTTTAGTCGATACAGGTGCGCAGTTGTCCGTCATGAGCTCGTCCCTTCGCCGCTGCCTACGGAAAGTCCTCACGCCTGCCCCGTCCCGTGTTTTGAGAGTTGCCGATGGTGGGATGACCACCGTAGCCGGAATGTGTACTGCGCGTGTTGGACTGGCCGGCCACCAAATCCCTGTTATGTTTGCTGTCCTGGACACGTGCCCTCATGATGTTATTATCGGCCTGGACTTTCTCGCGGACCACGCAGCCTTAATCGATTGTGCCTCAGGTGCTCTTCGGCTCGAGCTACCGAGCCCCCTTGCTACTGATGCCGAACCTCAGTCCCGGCTTCGTTCCACTGAGCACATTCGCCTGGCCCCAAAGGCAGTGACCTACCTTCCGCTGACCTCGTCTCCGCCCGTGCCGGATGGCGATTACATCGTTTCTCCGGTTACAGCCGTGTTGCTCGACCGACACGTGGCTCTCCCATTTTCGGTCGTAACAGTTGCCCAGAATCGGATCACACTGCCGTTACTAAATTTCGGACTTTCGACACAAGTCCTTCCTCAAGGAATAGCGCTTGCCCAGCTTTCACCATTGGATAACTGCGAGATTTCTGCCATGGCCCTTGAATCAGCCCAAGTTGACAAAGAAGACCACCACAACCTCGCAAAATCAAAGGAGTTTGTACGAATGATTTCCCCGGACCTTCCAGCGCACCATGCTCACGAGCTTCGCTGCCTTCTTGAGGTCAAACGTCCGTTGTGACGCATCACATAAACACCGGGGATGCAAGTCCGATACGTCGACGCCCATATCGCGTGTCTCAGACCGAGCGAGGTGTCATTCAGCGGGAAGTTGACGAAATGCTCAGAAGGGATGTTGTTGAACCCTCCTCTAGCCCATGGGCATCACCGGTTGTTTTGGTGAAAAAGAAGGACGGCTCATGGCGCTTCTGTGTTGATTACAGGCACTTGAACAAAATTACCAAGAAAGATGTATACCCGCTCCCTCGAATTGATGACGCCCTCGACTGCCTACATGGTGCCTCCTACTTTTCATCCATCGATTTGCGGTCCGGATACTGGCAAATAGCTGTTGACGAAAAAGACAGAGAAAAAACCGCTTTCGTAACACCTGACGGTTTGTACAAATTCAAAGCCATGCCATTCGGACTGTGTAACGCGCCGGCCACATTCGAAAGGATGATGGACTCTCTTCTTCGTGGGTTCAAGTGGACAACTTGCCTTTGTTACCTTGACGACGTCGTTGTGTATTCGCCCACATTTGAGACTCACCTGCAATGTCTCTCGGACATTCTGGGTGTTTTTCGTAGAGCCGGTCTGCAACTGAACTCCAAAAAGTGCCATTTCGGTTGCCGCCAAATCAAGATTCTCGGCCACCTAGTCGACTCCACCGGTGTTCAACCCGATCCTGAGAAGATACGCGCCGTTAAAGACTTCCCCATTCCGCGTTCAGTGCACGACGTGCGCAGCTTTATAGGGCTGTGCTCGTACTTCCGCCGTTTTGTCAAGGATTTCGCTGCCATCGCTCGCCCCCTCACTGATCTTCTTAAGAAGGATGCAGCGTTCTCTTGGGGCCAAGCGCACGAGTCGGCTTTTTCCGCGCTCATCAGCCACCTGTCAAACCCGCCAGTCCTGGCTCACTTTGACAGCTCTGCTCCGACGGAAATCCGCACGGACGCCAGCGGCCATGGAATAGGGGCAGTGCTAGCCCAAACACAGGCGGGCCTCGACCGGGTGATAGCTTACGCAAGCCGCCTCTTGTCTCCATCCGAGCGCAACTACTCAATCACCGAGCGTGAATGCCTTGCTCTGGTGTGGGCCGTCGGCAAATTTAGACCATATCTGTACGGCAGGCCGTTTACCGTTGTAACCGACCACCACGCCTTATGCTGGCTTTCTTCTCTGAAAGACCCCACAGGTCGGCTTGCTCGCTGGGCTCTATACCTCCAAGACTGATTATTCAGTTGTGTACAAGTCCGGTAAACTGCACAGAGATGCCGACTGTTTATCTCGTTATCCCGTCGGCGAGCCTCCCACTGATGAGCTCGACACGGATATTTGCGTCTATTCTTTGTCGGACTTCAAAGACATCGGGGACCACCAGCGCCGTGATCCGACGTTTCGGCCTATTATCGACCGTCTCCAATCACAGCCAACGCACCCTTCTCTGAACGCCTTCGTGCTGCGGAATGGTATCCTATACCGCCGCAACTACCGGGCTGATGGACCTGACCTGCTTCTGGCGGTGCCCGAGCGACTTCGCTCGGATGTCCTCCGCCAGCTCCACGACGTCCCGATGGCTGGCCACCTTGGCGCTGCTCGCACTTATGACCGCGTCCGCCGACGATTTTACTGGCCAGGGCTGGACAATATAGTAGGGACAACGACGGTGCGGACTACGGACGTCAACGCGGGTGACATCCTGAGTTACTGAAATGCTCTGCATTTAAAACATTTATTATCATGTCCAGCCGTAGTGGGGTGTGGAAAGAAGGAATGGGGCGGCGAGGTGTGTGGTGGACCTCCCCGCTACGGCCGCCTACTCACTGCGCGTCTCGGTGGAGACGGTGTTTTCGGCCGTTGCCGCGCGAGGATGTCCATCACCTGCCGGACCGTGCCGTCTTGATGGCTGGTGTTGTCGCCTCTTAAGGCGAGTGCCATGCTTGGTGGCATTGGGACTTGGGTGTGTTCTGAGGGCCTGCAGTCCCATAAAAGATGTGGTGTTGTAGCCCTGGTGCGTTGCAGTGTTGACAAAGGTCGGTCGGGTAAACCGTGGAGCAGATGTGCTTGGCGAATACGGGGGTCCATATCGCTTCCGTTTGGAATTGACGGAGTATCGTCGACTGCGCTCGTGGGAGGTCGGGGTGCGGCGGTGGGTACTTTCGTCTGCTGTCGCGGTACCAGGCTAGAATCTCACCTATGTGAGGAGCGGCGTGGGTTTGGGAAGGGTTGTTGGACGGAACGTGTGCGGTCGTGTACGGCTGCGCGACTGGTGAGCGCGCGTGCCGTAGCGTCTGCCTCCGCATTCCTGTTAACAGTTCCGCCGTTCGGTAGTCGGAGTGGGTCGGGAACCATGTGAGTCGCGCGAGTTTTGCGGGTGCCCGGCAGGGGGTGCAGATCCGTAGGGTGGCGGGGGATAACTGGATGGTGGCGAAATGGAGGATTGCTAAGCGAGAGTCCTTGAAGATCGTGGTGCACGGAAGTTGGGAGAGGGCCCGCCACAAACTCCTCCCCCGGACAATTGCGCCCGCTAGCAAAAACCAAAGAAGGGCGCGAGACAAGTTATTTGCATTTTAGCAGGGTGGTCGGCCCGTGAGTTTTCACGTGTGCCGAGATCGCTGGGGTGAATGAAATCACAACGGAGGTGCTCGGCTACGTTTTGAACTATATAGGTTTACTGTACAAACAAAAAGACTACAGGGCAACGCCCGACACAAGGAGAGAGAAAAAAAACCCTTCACACTGCCATCGGCCTCGTGCGCGCAGGCACTAATCGGCCGTACATTAAGGGCACGCGGGCGCTAACTCAGACAGCTGCACGCGACACACTCTAGAGGCAAACACTTGTTTTAACCTCGACAACGCAACTACAACAAAAGTACTAACAAGTGCGCAACACGCTAAACACTCTAGAGGCAAACACTAGTTTAAACCTCGACAACGCATCTACCAAACAAAATACTAACAATTACGCAACACGCAAAACCCTCTAGGGGAAAAACATCGTTAGTTACAAGTGACGCTAGCAAAAAAAACCGAAGGCGGATATCTTAATCCGATACAACAAACAATTACGAAGGAGGGAGCGCGGGAAGAGAAAAAAATGTCTCCGCATTTCCCCGAGGGGAAGAATGTGAAAGTCCGAATGCAGGAGTTGAATTTGCGCGGTTCGGTAATGTTCGCGAAAGAGAGATCACACAAACACACACAACTACAAAGAAAGAAAGATGCATTTATTCACAGACACCTATTTGTGTTGTCGTTGTACTTGATTGCTAGAGCGGATCTCAGCTTTGAAATTTCGTGTCAGTACTCCTTTAAGCGGGTGCATTAGCCCTTCTCACGCCCGATTCCTGGCCAATCTCCCACGTGGGTTTGTGCCATGCACAGACACCTATTTGTGTTGTCGTTGTACTTGATTGCTAGAGCGATCTCAGCTTTGAAATTTCGTGTCAGTACTCCTTTAAGCGGGTGCATTAGCCCTTCTCACTCCCGATTCTTGGCCAATCGCCCTAAGTGGGTATGTGGTTGCGGACGGACGGACGGCGGTGGACGCGTGATTCAGGGTCGCTTAAGAAGTGCATTCGCACTTAAAATCTCTACGAGGCAAGGAGAACCCGCTGATTCAACGGCACAAAGTCAGGACAAGGTGGAGATGGCCTCGCCGGGCAGCAGCTCACGTGTTTCGGGGCTCCAGGGTGCAGAAGCTGGTCGGCCATGGGACTCGCGGCGGCGGGCGAACTCGAGCGCTGAGCCGAGGCGTGTACCGCTCCGTCGCGAGCCTACCGATGAACTTCTACTAAAGCGTGTCACCCTGGGACGCTTCCCCGCGTAGCACGTTCTCGAATCTCCAGCCGACTGCCACAAGCGACCGCATGCGCTCCCTTAAATAACCTTGGCCGGCCGCTGAAGTCCTGCTCTGACGTCTTCCCATTGTCCCTCTTTTCCTCCCCCTCTCGGGGCCCCCTGCAACTCGCCTCGATCGTCCGTGCGCGTCCGAACTAGCGATCGCGACGTCACGCTGGAATGCGGCAGCTCGCATTGTCCTTGTAGCAGGCAGGGCGAAACAAAGGAGGTGAGCACAAAGCCGAAGGGGGGAACCCCGAATTCCTCTGCGAGGCGCAAAATGGCCGACTCCGACCGGGAGTCCGTCATGTCGGTCGTCCGAATATAAAAAAAATGGAGGGTCTGGCCTGCAGTTTGTGACACTTGCCCCCTCCTAAAGAATATTATCCCAGAATATACTAACCCACACAAACAATAAGCCACCACACATGCACACTGCTGTATACAGGCAATAAGTAAAAGCAACAAAAAAAAAGTTCGTGGCGAGTCAGTGTCTCTTTTGGTCGCACAACTCCGATGAATCGTGGAAACGCGCACTCACGGATCTGAGCACGCGCTCACCTGCAGAGCACTTTCGGTGCACTGCGCAAGGTCACGCGCCACAACAACTCACACTCCACGGTGCGAGTCCACGCACACCGCTGCTCAAGTCTCTCTTGCACTGCCAAACCAGTCTTAAACAGGGAGAACTCAATGCACAAATCTCCTAGGGGAACGAAAATAAAACATTTCATTCCTACACCAAAACTGCATCCACGTGCGGAGAAGGTGCACGCTGCACGACACACTCAGCAAAGAGACTGTACAAAATGAACACATATGAGAAAAAAAATATCCCCGAAGCAATCCAACCGCGATGTGTTTTTTTTTCACCTGCTTCGGCAGGTTACTCCCTCAGTCCATACGGCTCAGGTAGTCAGCTCCCCCGTTCTCGCTTCCCTTGATGTACTCTACCCTGAAGCTGTACTGTTGGAGTTTAATACTCCAGCAAAGGGACCCGGCTGTTGGAGGACCTGGCCTCCTGGATAAACCTCAGGGGTTGATGATCGGTTTGAACAAGGAATCTCCGGCCATACAGGAACAATTGGAATTTTTCTATTCCCCAAATCAGAGCCAACGCCTCCTTTTCGATAGTGGAATAGGCTGTCTTCCGGGGGAGCAACTTCCGACTGCCGTACGCCACGGGATGCAGCTTTCCGTCGTGCTCCTGCATAACCATGGCCCCCAATCCCCGATCAGAGGCATCCGTCCGGAGCACGAACTCCCTCTCTAAGTTTGGGAGTTTGAGAATTGGAGCGTTTGCCAGCCGCTCCTTAAGAGCAGTGAAAGCCGTCTCCTGCTCGGGGCCCCATTTAACCGCTGTAGGCTGTCCTTCCTTTGTTAGGTCAAAAAGGGGGGTGGAAACCTGGGCGTAGGTCGGCATGAACTCTCTATAGTAGCCCGTGAGCCCCAGGAAAGATCGGACCTGCCTCTTGGTCTTGGGCCGCGGGGCATCTTTGATCTTCTGGAAAGTCGTCGCTATCGTTCCCTTTTCCACTGACCTGATCAGGTGGCCCAAAAACGAGACATGCAGCATGCCTACTTCGCAGTTAGCTGGCTTTACGGTGAGCCCCGTCCCTCGGATGCGCGTGAAGACCTCTCGCAAAGCCCCGTAGTGTTGTTCCCATGTCTCACTCGCAATGAGCACGTCGTCGTAGTAGTAGGCGACGTCAGGAACGCCGGAAAGTACCATGCGCATGAGCTTGGTAAAGATTGTCGGCGCGGTTTTGATGCCGAAC
This sequence comes from Haemaphysalis longicornis, assembly GCA_013339765.2. Taxonomy (NCBI): domain Eukaryota; kingdom Metazoa; phylum Arthropoda; class Arachnida; order Ixodida; family Ixodidae; genus Haemaphysalis; species Haemaphysalis longicornis. The sequence continues at coordinate 6,969,746 of CM023458.1, forward strand.
TGCATATAGCAGAATTGGTAGTCTCCTTTATCCGTGGAGAAGGCCGTCATAGGCTTAGACATGGACGACAGCGGTACCTGCCAGTATCCCTTCGCGAAGTCGAGCTTGGTGAAGATCTGTTTCTAGCCAACCTCCGCCAGCAGCTCGTCCGAGCGGGGAATAGGCTCGGCATCATCCACAAGAGCCTCGTCGAGCCTTCGAAAATCAATGCACACACGGTGCGTTCCGTCCAATTTGTGCACCGCGAGAAGTGGAGAGTTATGAGCCGACGTTGACTGCTCCACGATGCCGAGGACGAGCATCTCGTTGACCTCCTGATCAATGATACCTTTCACGGCAAACGGGAGCGGGTATTGCCGCACATAGACCGGCTGCTCGGTTCTCACCTCCAGCCTATATTCCTCCCGCCTGTCCTCCCTGGTAAATCTGAGAACATTGCAACGAACTCTTGTAGCAGGTCCCATATCTCTTGCTGCTGCTGCTCTGTTAATCCTGGACCCAGTTTGACGTCGTGAAAAAACTAGGATTGGCGCGGCAGTGGGAGTTCCATGTCGCTCGAGTCACTATCTTCCCAGGCAATTGCTGTGCCTGCTCCCGCCACACTGGCGTTAGTCTCCCTGGGTTGGTACCTCTTTAACATGTTGATATGAAATGTCTTCCTTCCATGACCGAGGCCTATCTCGTAGTCGACGTCACCTCTTCGCCTGACAACCTGAAACGACCCCTTCCACTGCAGCAGCAGCTTGTTGTGGTCGGTGCGCAGGAGAATTAAGGCTTGTTTGCCGGGCCTCAGGGAGCGCTTCTGGCTCTTCTGGCCATACCGCTCACCTGCCTTCTCCAACTCCTCATGTGCGAGCCGACTCGTGTGCTCAAGCCGGTCGCGGAGGCCAAGAACATACTCGTACGTGGTTCTTGTGTCACTCGGTATCCCTGAATTGGTCACAGCTCACTCAGCACTGTTAGGGGGCCTCGCACGTTCCGGCCGTACAATATCTCGAAAGGAGAGAAACCCAAGCTCTCCTGAGGTACCTCCCGATACGCGAACAGCAGTGGCGCAAGGTACCGATCCCAATCCTTCGGTTTTTCCTGACACATCCGCTTCAGCATTTGCTTCAGTGCGCCGTTGAAGCGCTCCACCAACCCGTTTGCCATGGGATGATACGGCGTCGTGTGGAGTTGCTGCACCGAGAGTAGGCGGCCTACCTCCCTCATTACGTCGGAGGTGAAGTTACTTCCCCTGTCGCTCAGGATCTCCTTTGGCACCCCGACCAGCGAAAACATACCGACGCGCGCCTCTGCTACTCGCTCGCTCTCCATGCTAGGGAGGGCAACAGCGTCGGGGTAACGTGTCGCGTAGTCGACCATGGTCAGGATGTACCTGTTCCCCTGCGCAGACCCTGGTTTCAGTGGGCCCACAATGTCGATGGCCACCCTCTGAAAAGGGGCGTCGATTATGGGCCCCCGCACCATCGGCGCCCTCCGGGTGTGCCCCTTCGGAGTCGTACGCTGACACACGTCGCACGAGGTCACGTATCGTCTGACATCTGCTTGCATCGCCGGCCAAAAGAACTCCGCCCGCATCTTCAGTAGCGTTCTCTTCGCTCCCTGGTGTCCTCCCATCACCCCATCATGCGCGAGCTCCAAGACCGCAGTCCGGTATTTCCTAGGAACGACTACCTGCGTAACTTCGCCGCCAAACCTGGTGGTGTACTTTCGCTTCAGAACATCGTCACTGATAAAAAAGTGGTGGCCTTCCCCTTTTTTGTTGAAAATTTTTCCGACCCGCTCATAACATTCTTTCAGGGTGGGGTCACCCCTTTGTTCCCGGACGAGCTTACCGCGCGTAATTTCGGGAAAGTCTTCAGCCACCTTAAGTTTCCGGATCGGCGCCGCGTCGCGACTCTGGGCTCGGGTAACCACGGGGCTTGCCGTCGCGCCGTACAGGTCCGGCGCCTGGGTGCCCATGCGATCCTGCACACGCCCACCCGCGGCCCGCTTTGACAGTTTTTTTCCGACCCCCCTTGACTGTTGCCTGTTGTCGCGTGAGAGCGGGTTCTCTCCCCCCAATCTGGGTCCGGACAGTCGACCGGCAGGACGCCTTCAACGTTTCCCAAAACCAAGTCATACAGCGGGCTGTCTAGGCACTTGACCCTCAAGCGACCAGTGAAGTAGGGTGTGTCAACAACTATCGAGGGCTCGGGGAGCATTAATACCGACCGGTCTAGGAGGCAGACGGGAGAGCTCGTTCCCGTTAGGTCCCTGTCCCGGACTAGACAGCGTTTCACGATGGCCGTGTTGCAACCCGTGTCGCGAAGTACACGAACCCTCTCGCCACCGATCAGACCCTCTACGATAGGCAGCCCCGCGTCCGTTCCTGGCGCTTTCTGACTGAGTGCCGCGCCAACAGTTGGCACCTCTTCTCCATCTCCGAACTCTACGGAGTGGCCCTCGACGCCTGCGGCTGCAGCTTCTCCCCGGAACCCTGGGGTCTGCTGCGGTGCCACTAATCTGCAGTCCCGGCTAACGTGGCCAACGTTTCCGCACTTGAAGCATCTCACGGGAGCCACACCCAGACCAGGCTGCTCGCCTAGACAGTCCGGCGCCAGGTGTCCCACACGGGAACTAAGAAAACATTGCTTTACTTTCACGCCCTAGGCGGGGAGAGACGGAGGCGGGGCCCCGTTTTCCCATTAGTACCGGTTGCGTCTCCTCCTGGCTTCGGTTTAAGCGCTGTGCGTCCCGCAAAGTTGCTCCACCCGTGAGCCTGAACATACTGCTCCGGCCGGGCCACGAGGTCGGTCAGACCGGAGTCCTTCCTTTCCTTCAAGAAAAGCTGCAAACTCGGGGAGCAATTGGCCAGGAACTGCTTCCTCAAAAACAACTCGAACAGGGCCTGGTAGCTCTTCTCCCCTTCCCAACGCTCTAGGAAATTTCGCAAGCGCGTAACAAACTGCGTGCATGTTTCGCCGTTCAAAGGCGCGCTTTCACGGAACCTCTCGCGAAATCCTTCCTCGGTCATGCGGAACCTAAGCATTAACGCCTGCCGCAACTTGTCGTAATCCGCACACTCGGTTGCCGGCATGGGGCTAAAGACACATAGAGCCTCGCCACTAAGCCAAAGGCTCAGGGCCGTGGCTTACTGTTCCCGAAGCCAGTTCTAGCCCTCGGCCACACGTTCGAACCGTCGCAGATATGCGTCCAGGTCGTCACGCTCTTCGTTGAAGGGCGGCATGAATTTATGCGGGCTTCTCCTGCTGGTACTTGAACCTGTAGACCCGTCCGACGGTGCATCCGAACCTGGGCTCTCGCGTTCCCGGCCCTGCAACACCAGCTCCTGCTCCTTTTCCATCTCCCGAATACGCAACTGCGAGTCGAGCTCCTTCCTTTTGACTTCCTGTTCGAACGCCTCCTTCTCTCTTTGCCGTTCTTCATTACGCTCATCTCTAAGCCTTGCTCTCTCCTGCTGGAGGAACTCCATACGCTTACTTCCTTCCAGTCCGAAAATTCGGCCCTGTTCGATCAACTTGTCAGTCTCCGCCATCTCGAGCGCCGGGAGAACACAAAAAATATCTGCTAGAAGCACCCTGTGTCGCAGTGGCTAGATGAGTTACTGAGGAACCTCAAAGAAAACATGCGAGCCAGCGGCTAGCATTACTACAGTGAGCCTCTCCGATTCAAGTAACCTCAACACGTGGCCGACCTGTCCTGCGTGGACGCCACTTATATTCACAAACTTCTCCCCCGGACAATTGCGTCCGCAGCAAAAACCAAAGGGCGCGATACAACAGTTATTTGCATTTTAGCAGGGTGGTCGGCCCGTGAGTTGTCACGTGTGCCGAGATTGCTGGGGTGAATGAAATCACAACGGAGGTGCTCGGCTACGTTTTGAACTATATAGGTTTACTGTACAAACAAAAAGACTACAGGGCAACGCCCGACACAAGGAGAGAGAAAAAAAAAACCCTTCACACTGCCATCGGCCTCGTGCGCGCAGGCACTAATCGGCCGTACACTAAGGGCACGCGCGCGCTAACTCAGACAGCTGCACGCGACACACTCTAGAGGCAAACACTTGTTTTAACCTCGACAACGCAACTACAACAAAATACTAACAATTGAGCAACACGCAAAACACTCTAGAGGCAAACACTAGTTTAAACCTCGACAACGCATCTACCAAACAAAATACTAACAATTACGCAACACGCAAAACCCTGTAGGGGACAAACATCGTTAGTTACAAGTGAGGCTAGAAAAAAAACCGAAGGCGGATATCTTAATCCGATACAACAAACAATTACGAATGAGGGAGCGCGGGAGGAGAAAGTCTCTACGAGGCAAGGAGAACCCGCCTATTCAACGGCAGAAAGTCAGGACGAGGTGGAGATGGCCTCGCCGGGCAGCAGCTCACGTGTTTCGGGGCTCCAGGGTGCAGAAGCTGGTCGGCCATGGGACTCGCGGCGGCGGGCGAACTCGAGCGCTGAGCCGAGGCGTGTACCGCTCCGTCGCGAGCCTACCGATGAACTTCTACTAAAGCGTGTCACCCTGGGACCCTTCCCCGCGTAGCACGTTCTCGAATCTCCAGCCGACTGCCACAAGCGACCGCATGCGCTCCCTTAAATAACCTTCGCCGGCCGCTGAAGTCCTTCTCTGACGTCTTCCCATTGTCGCTCTTTTCCTCCCCCTCTCGGGGCCCCCTGCAACTCGCCTCGATCGTCTGTGCGCGTCCGAACTAGCGATCGCGACGTCACGCTGGAATGCGGCAGCTCGCATTATCCTTGTAGCAGGCAGGGCGAAACAAAGGAGGTGAGCACAAAGCCGAAGGGGGGAACCCCGAATTCCTCTGCGAGGCGCAAAATGGCCGACTCCGACCGGGAAGCCGTCATGTCGGCCGTCCGAATATAAAAAAAATGGAGGCTCTGGCCTGCAGTTTGTGACAGGCCAGAGCGATAGCGAACTCCTCGGCCAGAGTCGTGTGTGTTGTACGTATGCTTGCGGCTATCTTGAGGGCTCCCGTGGCAGCTGATATGACGGCGACCGCGTAAGCATCGGGTCTGCCGGGGTATGGTGTGGCGTCGACGTTGCAAGCGCTTGTGTCTTGTGCGTACATCTTCGTTAGGGTCTTCGCGCGGGACAGGCGACGTTCGGGGTTGGGGTCGGGGTGCATGTGTTTGGGCAGCGGGGTGATCCTGAGCCGTCGGCTGTAGAGTAGTGGCAGTGGGCCGGTGGGTGTTGGGCCGATGTGTCCGGGGGGGGGGGGGGGAGGGGTTGTAACCGATGCGGGGCAGGATTGCGCGGCCTGTCTTTGTCTGGGTGAGTCTTACGAACTGTGTGGTTCGCTGGGCTTCGGCGATCTCGGTGAGCGTGTTGTGAACGCCTAGGTCAAGGAGTTTCTCCGTGTTAGTATACGTGTAGAGACCGAGCGCTGTCTTGTATACTTTCCTTATCAGGGCGTCTATTTTCTGTCACTCCGCCGGCTTCTAATTGTGGTATGCCGCCACGTATGCGACGTGACTAACGGCGAAAGACTGAACTAGCCGGAGGAGGCTGGTCTCTCTCATGCCGGCATATCGTGTGGCTACCTTGCGGATGAGTTGCATGGCCGTGGTGATTTTGGCGTTGAGGCGCTGTAACATGTGTCCGTTGTGACAGAGTGCGTCAATGTACATGCCGAGTACCCGTATGGACTTGACTTGCGGGATGGGGGTGCCGTCCTTCGTCTTCAGCTTGATGTTAGGGGGTGCATCACGATTGTTGCGCGTACCAGGGGGTGGGAGGATGAGCAGTTTGGACTTTGCCGGGGAGCACCGGAGTGCCGTACCTTGGAGTTGCTCTTCCACGGTGTCAATAGCTTGCTGCAGGGCTCGATTTTTCCGTCGCTGCCACCGGCCTTCCATATGGTGATATCATCCGCGTAAATGGTGTGTTTGATATCTGAGATGCTGCACAGTCTGCGGGCAACTCATAATATGACTACGTTAAACAATAGGGGGATATCACTGATCCTTGGGGTGTGCCGGTGCTACCTAGGGTCTTCTCTGGGAGCTCGATGTCGCCGGCAACGATTTGTGTCGTGCGCTTAGCGAGGAAGTCTTTGACATACGCAAAGTGCGATGTCCCATGTTGAGGTGCGAGACCTGCGCGAGGATTGCTGAGTGGTGCACCTTATCAAAGGCGCTCTGAAGATCCAGGCCCAGTAGAGCGTAGTTGTCGAGGGATCCGGAGGGGGGGTTCAGGATCTCGTGTTGAATGAGGAGCATTGCGTCTTGTGTGCTGAGCTTAGACCGAAACCCAGGAGAGTGTCGGGGTACAGGTCGGCTTCTTCGAGGTACGTCTGCCAGCGATTGAGGAGAACGTGCTCCAGCAGCTTACCGAGGCAGGATGTAAGAGAAATCGGTCTGAGGTGTGGAGGCTTGCCCGGAGGCTTGCCCGGTTTGGGGATGAGCGTTGTGCGCGCTTTCTTCCATTGTGGGGGTAGCTTGCCCGATTGCCAGCACTTGTTGTAGTAGGCTGTGAACGCCGAGATTGCGGCGTCGGTCATGTTTCGCAGGGCTTGTTGGTGACCTTTTCCGGTCCAGCTGCCGATCTGCAGATGGCCGGTAGCAACGAGCGGATAAAGGCACCGCGCCCCTCCGGCGGATTAATCGGGGCTCGGCACTTCCGATAGCTTTGAGGCTAAGTGTAATTGCTTTAATTTCGCAGTATGCGTTGCGTGTTTGCAACATTTTCTTCCGTTCCCGTTCCTGCTCATGGTGTCACAGAACCTAAGCTTCCCGTTCCTCTACACGCTTAGCCAAAATGGGAGAAAATAAGACTAACTGCAGCAATTACGCCTGGCGAGGAACATTTAGTCCCCAAAAGACCAAACGCGCCAAGATTAGGGCCGTGTGCAAAATGAAGGGACCAAACGTTGGTCCCTCGACGCGAATGGGACCAACAGAAAGACTAACAGCGCCCTTTGCTCCCGCAACGTTGCTGTTGCTCCCCCTGGCGGGGGCCCTCCGACTTGTTTCTACTTTTTCGGCGGCCAGCGGGGACGGACGTGCGAAAGGTGAGCTGCGGCGGCGACGGCTTTTCCCCATTCGCTTTTTTTTTTTGAAGTTCGTGAGCTTGCATCTTAGCGTCAGAGTGCCAGCTATTTTTTAAAACCAACGCCAGTCGATTCGCTGTGCGTTACTGTCGACGGCGACCTAATTTTTATTTGTTTCGGTCAATATTTACCCAATTTTTTGCTTAACCCTAAAATAGTAAAAATGAAATTTCTCTTTAAACAAGCGGCCCAACCGCATAAATAACCGCCCCAGCAGGAGCAGCGTACGAAAATGAAGCTAACCGCTAGCTTCTTTTCTTTTGAAATTGCAGTTTTAATACATTTATAGCCAGAAATGTCAAAGCGTGGTTAACACGTGGCCGAGAATCTTGAAGGGCTCTAACTTTTTAGGCAAACATATGAACACTAAAATAACAAGATGGTGCTGTTAGGATACAAGAATTACTCGCAGACATGTTAAATTTTAAATGAAAACGTGATATTTTAAGCAGGAATATTACAAGAAGTCTGGCAGAACGCCGGAACTGGAACGGACGCTACACTCTGAGGCTGAGTATAGGCAAAAATAGTTGCACCTTCGTAACCGCAACTACGTCCAGAATAAAACTAGACAATAACGGTTAAAATCTGATGTAAATTGGCTGAATAAGGCATTTTTCTCCATATTTTGCGGAACCCGAACTTGTAATCTGCCGGACCACAGTAGAACGGCAAAATGAAGTCTTCCTCGAAGGCGCGGTCTGACCGCCGTAATAAAAATCCTCTAACAAAATCGTAGTATCTTTATGTATCTCACGACAAGTTTTTTTTCTTCTTTTTTTTTTGAGAATACAGTGTTATCTAATAGCCTTTTTTCCAGTACCGGCCCTCCTTGTGGCCGCCACGGCGAACCTAACTGGCAGTAACGCGCCCCCCCCCCCCCCCCCCCCCATTTTTTTTTTTTTTGGCTTTCGGGGAACTCGTTCACGAAACATTCTCGTACTGCAGTCCTTCCCGCACCCACCCGTCACCCGTGCCTTTCACGTGAATTTCACAGTAGCAGGCGCACGCTCGCGTGACTCATCTAACGTGGCCGAAAGCTTCCCTCACTTTTTTTCATTTTTGTTGCTCTTTCACTGGTAGCCAAGCGCTCGCAGCGTGGTCAGCCTCAAACATTTTTGCCCCTTTCCTTTGAAAGCCTTATTTGTGTGCCCGTACGAACTCACTGTGAACTGTCCGCAAAGGAAATAAAAACGTGCAGCCATAGCCACTCCCCATGCAGAAAGCTAAGAGGACGCCGTTTTGTTTTTTTCGCCCGAGGCTATTTGTTAAACATTGTTTAATTTATTAAACATTGGGAAAATTTGGCTGTTACTACATTTTTGAAATAAAAACGCATTCATCGACACTCACAGCCAGAAATCAATAATGACCTTGTTCTATACAAACCCGCACCATCAGCGCAGGAAAGCAAGTTTTCTTCCAATAATTAAATATTTCTTCTTGTTTTCTTTTTATTTTTGATTGCAGTCAAACCATTTTGATTTAGAGCTGGTGCTGACAGGAAGCGTCTGTTTCCCTACATGTCTTGTGAAAGAGAGGGAAGAGGCCCTTGTTTCGTGCTACGTAAGCCTCTGAGAATGATAGCGAACCTGCATGCGAGAAATGAGCAATCTTTCTATTTTCTGTTGCCCTTATACAGTGGTTCAATGCGTTGAGTGAGGGAGCATGAGTCCCCAGGTGCTATTGCTTGTTTGAGTGGCGTCTTTTCTGCTGGAATTGGAAAAACAACATCTGAGTTTCGCTTGTTCACTACCGTGCCATGGTCTTAATTAATCCGTAGTCTTATACTCAGTGCACTTCACAGGCCACAATTGGCTGCACTACATAAAGCGTTGATTTTGCTTCTTTTTGCTTTTGAGGTATTTTTTACGGATGCTTGTTAGGGCTGCTGGAAACTGTTTTTCTCAATTTTGCGTCCTACCACGAATAACACTTGTTTTGTTGCCCTATTTATTTCCTGCAGGAGCGTGACGACATACGCCCATTGCCGACAGCGTCACGGAGGATGGCTGTCTCCTCTCAACGGACAAGTACCTCAAGACAAGTGGAGCGCGCTTGCGCCAAGGACAGCAGCCATGTATACCCGGAATAGCCCAATACTGGGCGCATCGCCTCAACAAGGTGTGCCGTACAGGCCTTCGAAATAGAGACTCCAACATCAAGAGTAGAGTACGGTTTACTTTTGTTGTGTATGTTGCTTACACAGTATTGCAATAAAAACTTGAAAGTGACATGTTCTGTGTCGTGAGTACTTTGTCGTGAACAAGTGGCCAAGAAATACTGATTCTGGTCTCTTGTGTTTACTCCTGTCTTCTGAATTGTCGGTCTAATGGAACGACAGTCACTCATGGAGTACTTGCACGAGCCAGCACATCGTTTTTTAGTATGCACGGTTAATCCAGAGGGGAGCATTTGCAGGGATGAACATTTAGTCTTGAAAGCATCAATTGGTCTTGGGGGAGTAATGGGGAAGATTAACGATTGATACTCAGAGGACCAACGGTTGGTCTCCAGTCGACTAACAGGGGTGACTAACAGTTGATCTGCAAGGGACCAACAGTTAGTCTTTATGGCGGACCAACAGTTGAACCATCAAGGGACTAAGTGTAGAGGGACTAACAGTTGGTACCCTTGCCGTTAGTCCCAAAAAGGTCTAGTTCTAGTGGCAACGCAGTTAGTTCCCGAAATGAGTAACGCCGATGCCCCGTTAGTCCTTTTTGGCTAAGAGTGTAAAGTGCGCATGCCGCATGGAATACCCGTTTCAAAGCTACGTGACGTTGACGCTGCAGCAAGCTCCACCCGCACTGCCGGACGCCCCTTCCCGCACCTTGTCGCTTCATCTGTGCTTTGGCGCTTGGCTCCGAAAGAGATGCACCCAGCCGCACTATCGAGCCTTGCTTCTAACTCCTCACCGTTGTAGTTATTCAGGGATGCTTATTTGGCGGCGCAGGAAGAATTTTCTGTGGACGCAGGATCGCGAGATGTTCAGTCTGTTTAGCCATTAAAGCTGCACTTAAATGTTTTCGATGATTGATGATGGTCATGATAATATTGGAAGAAACCGAATGTTTTTTTTATGTTTTGCAGGGCTACATAAATGTGGTTTTGAACGAGAAAAGCGTATTCGGAATTTTCGTTTCCGTCTCGCCATTTTAATCACTTACTTGCGGTCCTCGGCTCTGACGACATACTGGTGGGTCATCAGGGTCTACCTATGGCATATATCGAGCAGGGCAAAATGCTACAAGCAGAACAACGCACGAACAAGCAAACACAAACTATGCACGGACCATCAAAGAGCGAAAACTAATATATTGAACGCTGACATAGCATGCTGTGTTCTCCCCGCTTACCCTATACGAAAAAAAATAAAATTGTAAACCTGAGGGATTACATTGGGATATGCATAATCACGCCCGAAATAGGAATTCCACTAATTCACGTCCTTCTAGTTTTGAGCCCGCATTTGTTTGTGTCAATCGTTACTTATTTTCTGCCCAACCCTTCAATAGCGTACTCGCGCTCTGTTAATCCACGCATTGCCTTCGGGTTGTTCCACACGAAGACTTGCTTGTTGAAATCGCTGCCTCATCTAAACGTATTACCCTTCTTTCTGTCGCCTTGTGGCTTCGTTTATGGGGAACCGTGAAATGAAGCAAAATAAAGTAGTGAAGCAACTTCTGTGAAATATTCCACTAACTTCGCGCGCCACGTGATCAAACAATGTCTTCTCTTTGAAAAGTCCGCATATGAATAGTAGCCGTCGGAGAGGTTCAACATGTGAAATCGTGCGTAGTCCATGGGCAAAATAAGGCGTCCACCGCCAAGCTAATTCCTCATGGCTGCACACGCAATAAGGCCCGAGACCGACTTTCCCTGGGAACGACGCTTACGAAAAAGGCGAAAAGCGGCTTCAAGATAAAAATTGACTAAATAAATCGCCAAGCTTTTGTTTGGATTTGAAAATGTCAGAATTTACGTGACCCTGGAAAATGCTTTACAACCGCACCTAACGTAAACAATGATATTCCATAACATCATAAACAAAGCAATATCCACACGAGCGAATGTTGCAAGTCGTATTTTTGCTGGGCGTTGGAGTTTTTTTTTTCAACTCCAATGGTAGCTAGTCCAAGTGTGTCTTCATGATTATTCTACCATCTGCATGTCTTTTTTTTCCTCTTTGCAGTCTGTCACTGGAAGATCCCCCAGCTGACTAGGAACCATGAAGACGGCCTTCAGAGACCGAAGCCGACGAACCAAGAGCGAATCTTTTTCAAACATGGAAACCGCAGTTTATTACGCTTAAGTGAAGAAATCTACTCGAAGCTATAGGTATAGATAGCGATTAAGAAGTGTCTGAAAATAATGAGTTCCGAAAAAGAAAACTTAGGTGGTTGGATGCACCAGGGTAAAAACTAATTCCTGAAAAACCAACAGTTCCATTTTATGTGTTGTTTGCCATTTTTTTTTTATTTTCCCTGAAAAAGAATGCGTACGAGAAAAAAATAAATGCGTACTTTTTGTCTGTGTTGGTGTAACAGTTTCAGGTGTGAACAACTTCGCCAATAGTGGTGACAGTTGGTCTGCCCGCAACTCTCGCCGGCCTTTTAAAAATACAGGTTCGTTTTCAGCGTGCTGTCCCACATTCCGTCTAAAATCACCATTTTCATTTCTCATTGCGAAATTCTGCAAATATTTCATTAACGGGCCGGCTACACTCGTACACTATCCATTTTTATAGACCTGCCCTTCATCCCTTTAACCTTCGAGACGCACAAACACTGCCTGCCTGTGTGACATTGTGTTGGGGCTCTTTCGACCCCGACAAAATTTCGCCGCAAAAACACCCGTTCATGTGACAGGCGCAAGACGTATTTTTGAAAAACATTCCGCGTTCTCATTCATAACAAAATGTTAGAAAACTTTCCTTGAAACACGTGGTTCAAGCTCTGCTGCGCCCTTTTCGCGCGCTCCTACTTACTCGTCCGAAACATTGCACGGACGCCTTGGGAAAATTCAATAGGCCCTCTGCAATATAGAATTATTTGCATTTTTTTTACTTCTTTTTTCAGAACATTTTTTGCATTTCACTTCTATCGCGCTGCCTTCCTCAGCCTTTTCACTCCACTCGTTTGTAGCGCGTGAAAGTAGCTGCCAACTGCTATCTTTATCACGATTTAAATGAATGAGCACGCACCTCGTCTGAGAATTTCATCGCAAGTTGTAGATAGAGTTCAGCGTTTTTGAGGCATTTAGTGAAATAAATGGTCCACTGTATCAAAAAAAACGGTGTCTGGCGTCCGTAACAGAAACAGCTCCCCAAAAACAATTCCATAGCACGCAACCGTCCGCATCATGGCATAGCTGATTTAAACGCAGCCTTTGCAAGGACACCGGGCTAGGGACACGGGGCTGGTGAAAAGTGACGTCCATGTGGACCGGGGCAAGGGTGTGCAGACGCAATCAATGAATACTCCGGCGATATCTTCAGGCGGCGAAATTGGATGTAGCTGCATACCTGGGATGAGGATGATTCGGCAACCTCCCCCAATATTAATAAAGTATCTTTATTAGTAAAGTTCTTAATGTAATAAACATCTATTCTTTATGAATATTAACTTAAGAGTTTACGGCGATGGAGAAAATTAGCTGCTTAGTTTGCTCGCTGGGCTTCGTTGTTCTGCTCAATCCAACTCCTGTTTTTATATTTATAGTTTTTATATCTATAGTGAAATTATCATTGTTATGTTGTAGATTAGTTTTCTGTGTTCTAATTATCGCTTTCTTTTCCTTGGCCTAGCTGGCTTATATACGCTTACGGGCGAGCGTAGTGCCAGTTGCGGCATTCTGTCGCGGAATACAGGTGGACGCCGCTTTAGTGGGGAGCTCATTGCACCACTCAACTGCAGTGTAGACACATGCATTTTTCCTTTATGCGGGCTATATTTATTCTAATAATAATGCTGGGTGCCACTGTAAGTTTTACATTTGAAACAGATCAGAAGAAAAGTGCCTGGGTGAGTCACGTTGTTCGAGAAATCAAAAGTGATCGTACGAAAGCAACCGGCGCTATGTTTTTAGAGCGAATCACGCGAGCAGACCGTACGGCCGTTCGGCGTGTACTGCGAACAATGCACCCACTGCACTCGCCAACGTTGTCGGATGTGGAGGAAATTGGCATTTCTTGCTCAAAACTGAATTTTACGGAACAGAATTCGCGGACAATGATCGCTTTTAAAGGGATACTGAAGTGATTAGTAAACAATGCGGGATTACTACCGCAAATTGTAGCCAAGAGTGCATAGGCCATGTTTCGACCACTCTGAGTGCGTTTACGCGAATTTATTTTGTAAAAAAATCAATTCGAAAATGCTGCCCTCGTGTCTGCATCCTCGCCCATTTTCTCTGTCATTTTTGTATTACGTCAGCTGGAGATAACTTGGCGACTTGGCTTGAATGCGCTACAACACGGCTCTCCGCCCTTCCGACAGAGTCAGCCGACCCAGCGTTTATTCCGCCGGCCGCCGACGAGTCGTCGCGATTCGCTCGCTCAGTTGAAACTAAGCCACCACACGTTTGTGAATGGAAGAATGTGCCTTTCTTTGCTTTGTTATAGTTTGTACAGTGTATCCATCTCCAAGTCCAGGTCGCTCCACACAAGCGCTGCAGAAGCGCATATGCGCCGCTTCGTTGACTGGTATGCATGTAGGAAAATCTAAGGCCACTTGAAGGCGGGAGAAGAGACAGCGAATTCAATATTCGCAAGGCGCATAGACGGTGGCGCCTTGCGGTGGCAGGAGGAGAAATCACTCCATGGAGGATCGGCGAGCGGAGCCCGCACGCCCGTACGTTGGCCGGCTGCTTTCGCCCGTAGTATCACAGGGATTTTGACGCCGTTTTCACGCGACAACAAGCACAGCATTCACCGGATGCATGTTATGTTTTAAAGGGTCTCGTGCCTGATAGACCGCGTGCAAGAGATTTCAACGCGCTGCACGAAAACTAAGAACCGAAACACGAACCGAACACAGTGCGCATGGTTTGTATTGTGATGTTTTAGCCCCTCGTGTTCGTGCAATGCTTTTAAATCCTTGCAATTATAAAATTGTCTAAACAACAACTCTGCTGTTACAGGGCGGACGCCTTTATTTTCTGTCTCCCTTACTTGGCGTTTGTATCTCTATCACAAGTTCGATGCAGGTCGCAAATGTCCGTCGCCCTAATCGTGCAAGGAACGGTAACAACGTTGCTATAATTTGATTTTATTCGTGCTCATGTTCTTACATAGCGAAGCAAGGGTGTGATAGCGCAGGCATAACACATTTTAGTAGTTGGATGTTAAGCTGAACCATAATCTGTTTTCAGAACGTGCCGCTGTTGACCGTTTCTGAGCTTTGCGCATCGTGGGTTGTCCGGATGTGTTTTCAGGTAATATAGGCTCATATTACAAAGCTGTTTGAACGTACGACCCCGCGAGGGCAGTTTGTGATTTGGGGACACCTTGGCCATCACCTCACATTTCTCAGACAACAGGCTTGCCCAGGCGCTCTAGTTTAGAACCAGCATTACAATTAATGATTTACGTGCGAAGAGTTTCGTGTTTCTTTCTTGCCTTTCCTTAATTATTTCAGGGAGCCTCTCCTAGCAATGCAGAAAACGTTAGGCGATCGTAAGAAAGCAGCTCAACCTGGTAAGCAGGTTAACATCCTGCATAAAAGTTTCAAGCATTTAATCAGCTCCAATCTGGAGCCACAAAATTGTTTTGGCTGGTTTGGATGTGCTTTTTTATAAGCAGAATCCCACACTCTACTAATTGTGTGTCTTATAAAAATATTGGTTTTAGTAGGGGGGTAATGCAACTACGACTGCCACGGCGGTTTTAGTAGGGGGGTAATGCAACTACGACTGCCACGGCGCCGACCGCCCGGTATTGCTTTAAACAAAAAGAAAACGTCCCGCTTAGGTAGTTTGAATGGAAACGTTTATATCATTGCGTTCGTGTGGTAAAACAGACCTAGTGGGAAACTATTACTATTCACACTGGCCAGGCCATTGACTTGCGTGTTCTGCACAGAGCGATGCAATGTACTACCGAGCAGTATACTATGAAAATGCCTAATCCAGGCAGTATTTGTCAAGTAAGCGGGCGTTAATAAAACGCCCAGTAAGCTCGCGTACTCTGATAAGTCCGTACCGCTATTTAGCGAACTCTGCTAATTGTGGTGGTGCCTAGTGAAACAGTGATATTTGGAGGCAGAAACTTTGTAGCATCACAGGTCGAGCGCTGGGAGCCTTACCGCTGCAGCAAGCGCCGTGAGTGGCTTTTGCCATATCCCTTCACCTTCGCATGGGGGCGGAAATGTTCGTCTTTAGTTCTAATGTGGCGCGTAACATCTAAGTTAACGACAGCCGTACCGCCACCTGGCGACATTAAAAAGCAGAGCTAACCCCTTTGCTTTCAACGCGCACATAAGCGGCGGTCCGTATATATAGAGGGAACCCCCCGATCCTCGTTCGGACAGCCATCTTGGATAGCTTTGCGCGCTTCCTATAGGGCGTGCCCCTTGCGAATAGGTACTATGGGAATAAAATCAACTGTAGCTTTTACAATACAGCGTAACACTAGGGAGCAAGAAGCTGTTTTGTGCGCTGGGTGAACAAGCACAGCGGTCAGCACCACGCCTACGCATCTGCGAGCGAACGCGTTTCCGTCAAACAAATGCGATTGCTAGATGTGAGATATTGTGGAAATTTGGGGGACACTTACTGCACGAGCGCTGTACAACAAATAGTCACCTAAGCTGCTTGAAATGCTAAAACTAAATAAACGTATAAACTGGTTATACATTATATACCATATATATCTAACGCTGGCAGCGCTTGCCCATCGCTGAGTGGTCTGGAGCGCTAGGTATGGTATTTTGCAAGTCACAAGTTCGAATCCTCGAGGGTATAATCTTTTTTTTTGTAAGTTGACTTTTTCGTTTTCGGCCGATGTTTTCTATACTGAGTTAACCATTTCTAGGCCGTAACGTTCACTGCTCCTCGAACTAGTTCACAGAACGCGCGCAGGCTGACTCTGACCCGCTAGCGAGTTATCGTTGGCGTGCTGTTGCCACAAGCACCGACTACTATGCGGGAAGTGGGCACAGGCCACAATCAGCAGACGCTTGGCCTCTTGTGAACACACTTTTTACGGTACAGGCATGAGTGATGCTATCTCCAAATATGGGGGAAAAGCGCATGACATTTGAGCGTCTGCGGGGACGCGGAGGGCGTTCATCCCCTGCGTAGGCCTGGGCTAGTGATTGCTACAATTCCAAACCGTCCTGGGAGGGTCACCTTAGGCATTTTACAGCCGACAACATGGCAGAAGCGCGGTACGACGAATACTGAGATATCGAGAATGCCCATTCAACGATGCAGTCGCATATCAAGCTTGTTGTTTTACAGAACCGAAACCGAATCTTGTTTGAATGCTAATCTTGGATATCATCCAATCACGCTGCATCTCCTCCCGTTGTCGCAGCCTTTAGGTGATGCGGCCGCCGCAGACCCCGCATAATAGTTTTTCTTCTTTCGCGCTTTACAAAATAATTACCGACTTCTCAACCGGATAAGCGATGAAAAATGTGTTAATTTGAGCCAGTCTACGCAATGAAAGCAAAAACGGGAACTCAAAAATTCAATTCAGTGTCCCTTTTACCGATTTGAACTCGACAACCTGAACCTTAGCTATACATTATTTAAAATTTACCAAACAGAAATCGGTGGATTGCAGATGATTGACAGAGAAAAACTAGAGTAAATTTGACCCACCTTCTCTATCTGTGTAGCCGTGAACGAGCAACGCCCTTAAGGCCTGTACACATTGAGCGAACGTTCACGACGAAGTTCGCGTGGCATAAAATCCTCCGCCCAAGGCGCAGAAAGTTCTTTAACTTTAAACCGCGCAAGTTCACCAATTTTTGGCGGTTCTTACCATCCTGAAAACGCCCGAGCATGTGTGCACGTTCGATATCCTCTTTTGTAATAGAAAGGTCAAGTTTGTCTGCACACAGAGAAATAACCCACGATTCCGATTGTTCCCAAGTTTCGTCGCGTACAACTTCAACACATAAAATAAAAGTAGGTTATCCCTGCGAAGGCGATTTTCCGAGTCGTCGCATTTTTGAGCGAGGTTATTTATTTGTGAAGAGAGACTAATTATTTCAGGTTTGCTACTCGGGTCAGATGTCGGGGGACGTGGTTTAACAGCTTCGCATATTTTTTCCAGTTCCTCAACCCGGGTGAATAGGCGACCAACCTGGTTTACAATGGAGGACTGCGCGGCACGAATTATAGCTAGCTCAGACAAAACAGTGTTTTGCAAAATTTTCGAGGCGTGATAGGGTGCTTGCAATGAACTCAAGGGTAACAGGAGTCGGAATTACATTGTCGGGCCCAGAATTCAGTTCAACGTCCCCCGAAAGGACAAGAAAAAGAATAGTAAGGTGAGCATTTACACATAATGAACAGAGAGATTAGTGCAGCAGTTTTCGCGTGGCATAATATGTGTCAGTGGGGCACAACACCCCGATTAACATTCGGTCACTAGAACATACACATCTGGCACAAGGTACGTAACTAACCTGAGCAAACAAAGACGGCGTCATGACCCCGCTCGGTCCGGTGGCGAGCCCCGCATTGGTCCAGGAGGGAGGCTGCTTAAATAGCCGTAGAGAGTGTCCCGCGCAGGAAGTAGCTCTCTGTGGCCAGGCGGAAAGCAGGGAGAGGGCGAGAACTGGCGGACTTGAGGGGGAGTCGTTTTCATTGTCTGGATCTGCGGCGGGCGGGTAAAAGTGGTCCACATAATTTTCGGCTAGCGTTGAACCAGGGCAGGGGTTGCTGGAGGCGCCTCCGAGAAACGCAGCCGAGGCGACTGATGAGCCTGCGCAAACAAAGACGGCGCCATAACCACGCTCGGTCCGGTGGCGTGCCTCCTCCATCTGCTTCCTCCCCCTGCGGTGTATTGGCGCGAACGGCCACCAGTCGCTACTGCCCAGTTAAACCTCACGCAGTGGAACGGCTGGTCGTAAGCAGCGCTTCCGATAGAGTTACTTCTGCTTCGGACAGCGGATGCCGCCATTTCCACTTGATGTGCTGTTATTTCTATACTCTGAATGAAGCGCAAAGCAATGCGGTCGCTGTAATGCCAACTTCGGCATGATATTACAACCTATTCATTACTTCAGCGACACGCATTGTGATCCTGGAAAACCACCACAATCCACATTCACGGCCGCCCATGCGCTAACGGACAAGCCATTTAACAACCACTTCGAATCGACAGTGCTGCGGCGGGCTCTCTCATGGAAGCGAAAAGCCCACGAAATTGCGGCTTTCACCGTATGAGCTGTAGAAGCCCCTTGCCAGCCTCCATCAAAGGAACACCGGCAGGAGTTGAGTTGCAACTATCCTGTAATTACATAACTAGTATATGTACGAATATTTCTCCAGCTTTTTGAGGGTAATAAAAAGTACTTTTCGGCGAGAAAAAGGCGTTTAAAATTTCGTTGCCCTCGCGCCATTTCTCCCGCCAATTCACGGACGTCCGCTGTGACGACGTAATGGCTGTCAGAAGTGGCTACATTTGGCGTATCTACAGCATGGCTAATCTGTACAAGCAGCATGTTAGCAAAAAAAATTATGCAAGGCACCAAATGAGCGAAACTATGCCTTGAACCCTAGCGTAGCATGAAACTGTTTTAGAGACCAGTGTAAAGCCATCACGGTTGTGGGCGCGGGGGCCGGAATAGCCCATATTCTGTTCTCTCCTGATATGCCACGGATAAACTGAGATAGTAAAGTAATGTGTTACATAGAAATGAGCGCCGTGACTCGACAATATTACTTCCACTCATTCAGTTCCTTGTTCCTTTTATCACGTACTCCCTTCTGTGAATCGTTACTTCTGTTTTAGGTGCGAAACACCTTAAGACCTCGCTTTGTCCGTGGCCTGTCCCTCGGCGTCCGTGTAGAGAGTGTTCCGCATACGCTAGGAGCATTAGATTGAATTGGATTGTATTTGATTGGATCTGAATTGGAATTAAAAGAATTGGATATGATTGGATTGGAATGTATAATATTGGATCAGATTGGATTGTAATTGTATATACTGTACACACGCGTTGTCACTCATTTACATGCGCCAGTGGGCAATGCCACGGGTGATTTACGGTAAGAACGATTCCCAGTGATTCGCCCACTCAGATTTTTTCTCTACAGCGATATTGCGCCTATTAAAGGGACACTGAAGTGAATTTGTCAAGCTCCCGTTTTTGCTTGCACTGCGTAGACTGGCTCAGATTAGCACACTTTTCATCGTTTATCCAGTTGACAAATCGGTAATTATTTTACAAAGCGCGAAAGAAGAAAAACTACCATGCGCGGTTTGCGGCGGCCGCACCAACTAAGCTGTGACGTTAGGAGGAGGGGGCACCGTGATTGGACGATGCCCAAGGTTAGCAATCAAACAAGTTTCGGTTTCGGTTTCGGTTCTGTAAAACAACATGCTTGATATCCGATGGAGTCGTTGGATGGGTATTTTCAATATCCCAGTAATCGTAGTACCGCGCTTCTGCCATGTTGTCGGTTGTAAAATGCATAAGATAAGCCTCCCAGGATGGCTTGGAATCGTAGCATTCATTAGCTGAGCCCCACGCAGTGCATGAACGCCCTCCGCGTCCCCGCAGATACACAAATGCATGCGCTTTTCCCCCATATTTGGAGCTTGCCTCACTCATGCCTGTATCGTAAAAAGCATGTTCGCAGCAGACCAAGGGTCTGTTGATTCTGGCCTCTGCCCACTGCCCGCAAGCAGTCGGTGCTTATGGCAACAGCACGCCAACGAGAACTCGCTAGCCCGCCAGTGCCAGGCTGCGCGAGTTCTGCGGACTAGTTCGTTGAGCAGTGAAGGTTGCGGCCCAAAAAAAGGTGAACTCCGTATAGAAAACATCGGGAAAAAACGAAAAAGTTACCTTATAAAAAAAAAAGCTTGCACCCGCGGGGATTCGAACTTGTGCCGGGCAAAACACTTGCGACGATAAACCTAACGCTCCAGACCACAAGGCCACGGGCGAGAACACTGTGGTTAGAGGAAATATTAGGTATATAATGTATAACCAGTTTATACTTATATTTAGTTTTAGTATATCAAGTAGCTTAGGTGACTATTTGTTGTATTGCGCTCGTGCAGTAAGCGTCCCCCGAGTTTCCACAATAGCTCACGTCTAGCAATTGCATTTCTTAGGCGGAAAAGCAATCGCAGATGCGTAGTCGTGCTGCTGACCGCTGTGCGTGTTCGCCCTGCGGAAAAAAAGTGTTTCCCGCACCCTAGTTTACGCTGTACGGTAAAAATATCAGTTTATTTTATTTCCTTAGTACCTATATTGACTTCACCGGCTCTTCTACCCATTCAAGATGCCTTATATTTTCCTACTGGCGTACCAGTCAGCGAATCGTCACATGTGCGCTTGTGCAGCGCTTGTGTGAAGCGACCTTGACTTGGAGCTAGATACAGAGCACAAACTAACGAAGAAAAGAAAGGCACATTCTTCTATTCACAAACGTGTTGTGGCTTAGTTTCAACTGATCGAGCGAATTGCCATGACCCTTCGGTGGCCGGCGGACTAAACGTTGGGCCGACTGATTCGGTCGCGGAAGGTCGGCGAGCCGGGCAGTAGCGCCGCCAATTGCCAGCTCCTCTCCTGCTGACGTCACACGAAAACGCCAAAGAAAATGGGCGAGAGTGCAGAGAGGAGGACAGCATTTTTGAATTGATTTTTCTACTAAATAAACTCGCGTAAACGCGCTTAGAGTGGTCGAAACAGGGCCTAGGGACTCCGGACTACAATTTGCGCTCGTAATCCCGCATTGTTTACAAACCACTTCAGTGTCCCTTTAAATCCCCCATAAAATAAGGATTGTTTCACGTGCACTCCTTCTTCTAAAAAGCGCTGCCTCTCCTTACTTCGTCTCCGTTCTTTCTCTCCTTCCTCCTTTCTCGATAACTGGAAAACGTAGTTAAACAAATTATTAAAGGAACTGAATTGACGATCCCATTCTGACGGCCCATCAGATGATTAACCAATTTTTTCTCGCTGCCAGTACGCGCAGATTCTCTCACAGTTGGAACATTCGTCGGAACTGCCTTCCACAAAAACTCATGCGCCGTTAATGCGGCAAAAAAACCCCTCGTTTTCGAGCAAGCTAAATCGCCATTCGCCAGGACGTGTCATGCGGCTGGTTACCGACGGGAACGGCACCCCCAACCGGGCTCCGTCGCTGCTGTCATGCGTGTGGTAGCGTTGTGGTGAGCGGCCAGCAAAGATTGCTGGCCGCTCACCTTGCGGGTTTCTGGTTGGACAAAGCCTTTGTGATGGCGACAAGAAAAAAGAGGCAAACTTAACTGGTTTACTGTATAGCGAAAGATTCGCGAAAGCAATGCAGGAACAATACTCTTCAGGGAAAGTTGACAGCGTGACTCGGCCGGGTGAGAGCATGGATTCGCTGCTCCAAAACGAATTAATTCTGCGCACAGAGGTACCGCGTATTTCTAGTTCCCTATAGGTGAAACCACACAACACAGGGAGGATTTTAAAGAAGCAAAGGTCTAGCTTTGCCTGTACTGCCAGAAAAAGCGAGGTGGCGGCTTCGTGAACTACCGAGGACGCCCGCTTGATGGGGCTGTAAACAAGGCTTTTTAAACATGGCGGAGGCATTTTGCACAGGGCGCTTGAGCTCCTTAAAAACATGGCTACCCTTGCACGGCGGCCGCCGGCTCGCTGCTCCTGGAGGCTCCTGGCTGGCACGCTGGCCCCGTGTTTACCTGCGCCATGCTAGTGAAGTGGTGTTATGCCAGGTGACCAGATGGCCTCGACTGGCAGACACCACAGTGAGCAGCAAGTGAGAACAAATCGTTTATTGACATCGGCACATTTACAGAGGCCAGGACATCATTTCATTTCAATCGCTGCAATTGTACGTCGCTTCAGTGACAACTTTTTTTTGCCATAACAACTCCTTGATTTGCGCTAAGATTTCGAACGAAGGGCAAATTGCTTCCAATATTCTGCTGCCCGTACCTTTTTTTTTTTTTACTTTTTGTACGTCGCCACAAGTTACGAAGAAACAGACGCTTGGAAATTCTCCCGCACGATCGTACTGCGGACATATCGACATTGGAACGTGGCAATGGAACTAAAATCCGTGCCCGAGTGCTGGAGGCACGGCGTTTTTTTCTCTATCTCTTTGGGGGTTGAAAGGAAGAGAAAAAAAAACCTACGGCATTAAAATATTTATCTGACTTTGTTTACCAACTTTGAAAATTGTAAAAGTACTGCGATACGCTCTGTTGCATTAAAATTGTTAATTAGAACTACCTAATTGCAAACTACTTTAATTACAGTAATGTTTTTTGCATACCCCATTATTATTCTTGATGCTGGAAAAACAGTATCTTTACCGTTCAACAATAGGATGTACATAAGGTTCGTATCAGCTGTTTATTACTCTCTGGGTGGTTACGAATCATGTGTTGTAATTAATACTCATGAAAGAGATATTTCACTTGCTCATGACATATAGAATGTAATTAAACACGCTAGATCTGAACAATTATTTATAAATAACAATATATAAAAATAAAAAAACAAATATTTTTAGGCATTGAATATCGTGTTCTTGAATTGCACAACAACTATTCCGTTCCTACTCAGATATATACACATCACATGTATCGACGCATTGATACATGCTGACCTTTTTAACATTTGTTGAAAATACCTAGCACATTGTAACTTTTATCTGCTGGCAACATAATACATTCGCTCGTGCTGAGTACTTGATGTGGTCGCTTCCCGGTGTGTGTTTCTTTGTTCTTTGCTTGTATCCGCAAAAAATACAAGGAATGAATGAAAAAGGTAAACTAAATTTGAAGGACGAATACTTAAGAGAATCATTTTACACGAATTTAGAGGAACAACTTTTTGGGTTCTGATAGTCAGAAATGTACGAGAGTGGCCAGGAGAGTTGAGAGGCTGTTTCTTAAGGGTTTATCTCTTTTTTCAAGTTTTTTTAGCTAACTCCCCATGCACTCTCATCAAAAAATTCCCGCGCCTTCCCGCGAGGGGAACACGAGTAAATGCAGAGCATTGGGGCCTCAGTACTGATTGAAGGCAGTGTTGCTTCCATCGCTTCTTCCGTGATGCTGGAGTAGCAGACACGAGTAAACGTGGGCACGAGCGTCAACCAAGGAAGGAAGGAGCAACGCAGTGACTGAAACACGAGCGACCGCTAGCCGCTATATTTGCAGCGCGCGCAGTAGAGGGAGAGCAGTACGGGGGGGAGAGCGCGCATGCGCAAGCAGCGCGCGCCCTTCCACGCCCCACCGCGCTGCTATCACGCACCTGTTACGCCGAGACCGCGACGGAGCGAACGGGCTGACTACGACGCATGCGCGCCCCAGCTGCTGTTGAGAGAGAGGAGGGAAGGAGAGGCGCACCTGCTGCGGACGCGGAACTGTTGACACCGTCCCACGCAGGAACAGGCGAGGCTAAGAAATGCTCTGCATTTAAAACTCCGAGGAATGCACATTTTATATTTCAATCTTGTAATAAGACAATATTCCAGCGCAAGTCATGCACAAATGAGGTACTGACGACGACAACGGTTTCGTTTGCACCGTCTTTCCAGCAGAGTGCATAACACTTACCTTCTGTTAGAAGAATCAAATATTCCGGCCTCGACAGCTGTCTTCCGATGAGGAATTTCCCACATTTGTCACTCTACAAGCACTCAATTCCCGTGTTTTTCCAGTCCTTTCAACAACTGATGGAAGCAAACGCACATAACAGTAATAACAGTCCCGAAACCAGTGCTCCGCGCACATAGCAACGGTGGGCCATTGCAGCGGTTTCAATTTGAATTGGCGGCTTTGTGGTTGCGAATTAAGAAGCGAGGTGGTGCAACAGTCGGCTATTTGTAAAACGTTGCGTATTTTTTTGCTCAAGGAATTTTTTATGCGGAACTTGTTACTAATATTTTTAAAAGACACATTGTAAGCGAACTTTGTTGGCTCTCTGAGTCACGGAATGAATGTTTTATATTCTCTGCCAAAAGTAACCTTTCGGTTGCGCCGTCTGGTGGACTTGGTAGTCGAAAACTGCGCTGTACGTTGGTCACGTGGGGCATCGATTTTTACGCCACCTATAGGGAAGACAGGGAACGTCCAAGCTTGAGAGGCCTCGTGAAACTGTTTTGTGCTTTTAGTACAGACACCACAATGCTCTTGCCGAGTTCGTGATTGGTCGGCAGCAGCGGCGCTCGTTCAGCCTGAGAGAGGGGGAAAAAGATATCTCGGTTTCGTCGCCCAATTCGACGGTACATGTCGCTGCACTATCCGCTTGCTGTCGCTGCAACGGTTTGAGTCACCGACAGCGAGGCGCCCACGCGCCAGGCATACACAGTAGTAGGCTCTGCCCCATAGCACCAGAGCACTGCACGAAGCTTGCAGCACGCGTGAAGAGAATAGCGCCGTGGTGAATCGCAACAGGCTCCATAGCAATGACATCACAGGCTGCGAAAGCGAGCGAGCGAAAAGGCGAAAAAATTCCGGGAAGACACCAAATTGACCAGAGAAATCGTGAAGCGTTCATGAAAAGAGGTAACAAAATTTTTGAGTTTAGGTGCTGTTAGAAAGGGCATCGCACGCAACCTTACATAAGAAAGGACATGTTTTAACAGTAAAAACTGATATTATGAGGCACAAAGGTCGCGACTCGTATTATCGTGGGGCGTTTTGTTTGTTTTTTCTCGGGTGGCAGTTAATAGAAATGTTACCTCGTATTGGTTCAACCATGTGCGTTATTTTTTGCGTTGCAGACTCTCCCTGGAAGATCCCTCAGCTGACGACGAACCATAAAGGGGGCCCTCAGAGTGCACAGCCAACGTCTAAAGCACGACAGATTCCGCAGGTTCTGTTTCAAGGAAAAAAGCAGCACTTGGCTACGGTCAAGTAAATAAATGACCGTGACGGCACAACTAAAAAAAGTAAATATCGGCGAATGATAATAATCAATTCCAAAAGAAACAATTTGCTTTAAGGGTGAAGCAGGATAATGCAAATGGTTTCTTCAAAGCGGCATTTTTCTTTTTATTTTTTATCCCCATTTTTTTGCTTTCGTTCAATAAATGCGTCCGTGATAAAGATCTAAAACAACTATTTAATCTGGAATGCTTGAACAATTGCAGCTGTTCACAACTTCGGTCTTATTGGCGACAGTTGGTATGCCCGAGATGTTCACTGCACTTGCAAAAAGCATGAAGCAAGTGAGGCGAGCATGACTTGAGCTTCCTGCCCCCTTTACGGCCTAACATCGTCATTTTCATTTATCATTGTGGCTACCTTCCTATTTCATATGCAAAGCCCACTACACCCATAAAATAGCCATTCGTACGCACATAATAGACGCGGGCAGGGCTTCTAATGCGAAGGCAAGATAATCGTTAGTCATTAAGGGTAGCAGAGTGGATCCCTACAGAAGGCAAGCGGGGCACGGGGTGGCAGAAGGTTAGAAGGGTGGATGAGATCAAGGAGTTTGCGGGGATAAATTGGTCGCAGTTAGCGCAGGACCGGAGTAATTGAAGATCTATGGGAGAGGCCTTTGCCCTGCAGTGGGCGTAGATAGGCTGGTGATGATGATGATGATGATGAACGTTCATCCCGTCCCGACATTGCACAACAAACGCTGACAGTCCACGTGAATAAGTTTTGGCACTCTTTCCATCCCGACGCACTTGCAACACAAACACCTCCATACATTGTGGCAGCTATAAAATCTTGAATATGCTGAGCAAAATTACTTAATCACAGAACAAGAATGCCTGGCTGTTGTCTGGTGTATTCACATTATTTCAACAATTTTCTGTCCTCTGATTACCAAGAAAACGTTAAAAAAACTGCCCTGCCTTGAAGCCAGTGTGTCCTACGGAAAAAAAGTGTCGGTTCTGTTAAGGTTCGGGTTCGGGTATATTTACTTCGTTGCGGTTTATTTCCGGTACGACTAAACGACAACCTGAACCATTTCGGGGAGTTAAATAAATTGCCGAAGCACAAAAACAATGTTTCTATTTTAAAACGGCTGTACAATATAAATACTATTTCGTGCACTGAAAAAGCTGCGTTTGGTGCTCAAAATGAAGTAAGCGAAAAGGCCAGGTACTAATATAAACAGATGAAATTTACCACCTATTTTCTCACCCAACGCTCATGTTGCCTTAGGGATTACTTAAAGCTACCGCCAAGGGTCATGCTGCCTGCGGAATATACTTTTTGCGCTTCATTTGTTTTATAAAATCGCAATCTTCTCTCTTGAGTCGCCCATCCTACTGAACGGTAAACAACAAAAGTTTGGCCTGCGCACCGGCGAGTCACCCCCGTAGATTAACAGAGGACGCGTTTAAATACCAGCGGTGTACTTTGTTTTATCACTGTTAACATGAACGAAATCCTACAGCCGCCACCGAATGGGCACCTGTGAATTTGATTGTTTTGCCACATAGAATAATTTTTACAAGTCGCATTCTCGAGAATGTTGATTGATTGATTTGGGGGGGGGGGGAGAGGGGACGCCACAGTGGAGGGCTCCGGATTAATTCTGGCAACCTGGGGATCTTTACAGTGCGTCGAAATCTCGTACACACGGGCGTTTTTCCTTTTCGCCTTCATCAGAAAAGCGGCCTCCATTGCCGGGAGTCAAACCCGTGTCCTCGTGCTCAGCTGCACCATGCTTTAGCCACATCTCGACAATGTGAGGGAAAACCACACGAAAAGTCAGCTCACCTTTCACATGAAAGTGAGTTAACACTCAGTCACTCTATATTGTACTCATTACTGGAATGTATTTTGAGATTGCTGCTGTTACGTATGTGTGCGCCAGCATGAAAACTTATCCATTCCGCTAGACCACACCATCAATCCGTCCGATAAATGGCGGGATCTTATGGGATATTATGCGATTTCAAACTGGAACGGCGACTAGACGCGGGAACCGCAAAATACCACTTTTTTAAGAAGACGCCCGCGGCGTCGGTTCCGGCGTGGCTGTGGGTGTTTCGAGACCGCGCGGCGCGAAGACAACACTACGCGATATCTACTGGCTCCGTAACCGAAGACGTGCCGCGGCACCACGTGTTGTTGTTGAACATGTTTTTTTCACCCTTTTATGGCGATCTAAACCTGCTGTGAAAAAATGTAAAGGAGAAGAACAGAGAAAAATCCCGTCACTGGTGCTTGGTTGGTGCAGCGGGGACGTTGATCGCGCTCATCACTTTTTTATTGCCGAATCATGTCGCTCGCCTTGTTAGTCAATCACATCAACCTATTTTTTATCGTTTATATTAGAATACCTCTTGTTACAGCGGTACTGACTTGTTTTTTTTTTTGTTCTCAAATTGTTAGCATCACTGTACCCAATATTATCCCACTTCTATTTTCCCATAGTTTCAATTCATAGGCTTCTTCAACAATACAACCACAATCAGACTTGGCCAATCCCCCAGAGTGGGTACGTGCTATTCTTGTTAAGGCTCCAACCAACCAACCAATCTCCGCTAGCATGAAACCTAGGGAGGGGTGAATCATCGAGTGTATAAGTGTATTCTTCGCTCCGTGGCATTTTCGCCCCACGGAGATGAAACCCTTGGGGGAGAAGTGTACAGCTTTGCTGTAAAAGTCTCCTGTCTTTTGAGCACGAAGCGTTCTAGCGGGAGGGGTTGGAAAACGAGTGGCCTGGTGATTTAGTACCCCGACTAGAAGAGACTAGACAGGACGACGAAGGTGGCAGGAGACAATGACAGCCGGAGCCTCTAATGGGCTTCGCCCCTAAAATAACATGCAAAGAAGGTAAACGTTCTGTTGTTTTTGATCCCTAGCTTCGGCCGCTACAAGCTGTAGTTCTAGCAGTGTATCCGAGCAGGAACACACTACCAGAAGCTTCTCCCTGGAGCTTCTGCACCATAAATAACCTGGTTTAACGACCGTCAAAGCTCGATGGCGACCGCTGCAGTTGTACACGGGTGAGTTGCAGACCAGCTCTGAAGGGAATTCGGCCTAATCTCATTCCGAAGTGAGGCTATGGCCCGAGCTCTGGAAGCCGAGTACAGCGGGTATAACCACCCCAAGTATTCCAGGTCAGCCCGAGTGCCGCATCGACCAAACCTTCCCGTGTTGGGCTCGTCCAGGGAATGGCTGCTTTCCTTTTTTTCGGAAGCGCTGCAGAAGGTAGTGGGGAAAAAGGGTGCCAGTTTGTACCCGACGGAGCGTAAGTTGGTGCCAGCGGGTAGCATCGTTGCGGGGAAGTGGAGGTATGTTAAGTGGATTGCACGCGTTGCGCAGATAGGTGTCCCCGGTGGTGCTTGGCAAAACATACCAGTATTGCTACACCTAGCCAATTATTGTTTGTCTCCACGTAGTCGGCTAACCGGTTGGAAAAATGCTCGGGTGGTTTCGACTCCCCGGATAGAAATAAAGCGTGCGCTAGTCTGTGGGCCCGATGGTTTCCTGGTATTCCGGAGTGTCCTAGGATCCAGAGTACATGAATGTCGTGTCCAGGTTCACGGAGGTAGCTAACGTCAAGACACAGTTTCCTGACAATGGCAGTAGTAGTGCGAATGTTTTGGCGGGCACGGTAGGCTTGCTGTGAGTCCGTGTAGAGTCAGCGTGATATATACCGTAGGCGCGCGTCGTCGCATAAAGCGGGCATTCCGCCACGGAGAGGAACAGTTGTACATCGCTTGGAGTGAAAGGAATATACCCATGTTTTTCCACGTCTATGTCCCGAAAAAGAAAACTATCACCGCTGTGGCCTATCAAGAAGCCATCGCGGTTGGGCAGCGAGTTGCGAAATTCCAACAGAAACTCCAAGTACAGTAACAGCTGATTTAAAACCAAGAACAGCACTTTCGGAAACAGCGGCAGCACATCTAAGACGAGCTGCACTCCCGCGCCAATTCGGCACAGCCCCGCTCTGTCCTCCAAGGCCGTGGTCGAGCGATCGCTGTCAGCACTGATACTGCTAGTCCTACGGCCGGCGTTAACCCAAGCGTCTGTCGTGTCGCCTTCAAGCTTCCACCGCTTTGGGCAGACAATCCTAAAAATTGGTTCACACAAGTCGAGGCTATGTTTTCCCTGCAAACATAACCCAGGACCGGACGCGCTACAATTATGTCGTCGCCAACCTCGATACCGGCTATATAAGTTAGTTCCGTGAGATGCTCGAAAGTCCTTAGGCGAAAGACAGTTTCTTGAGTTTGAAGAGGGAACTTAATCAACGGCTTATTTTTGGGAAGACCAAAAAGTTCGTTAAGTACTTCAGTGCGAAGAACTCGGTTACAGCAAGCCATGGCAGTTCGTACGCAATAAGCGCGCTCTCGCGGGCAACTTCCGTGTCAACGACTCCATCCTCCGAAGCCTGTGACTTCAGCGCCTACCGTCACACGTACAAGCCATCCTCCAGGCTCAGCCGACTCAACACTCTTTATAAAAAAGGTCGTAAAAATGTAGTAACGTCCGTATTTTCTGACTGCTTACGAACCTTACTACCCCGCAGTTGTGTACGTTGGCTCTGCCACTAGCAACTGCATCGTTAAAAAATTAACCTAGTGTAGGAAGTAGTATGCACTAGATTAATTAAGGTCGTCCTTATCACTAAGTTATGCATGGCCAGCTAGTAATCGCATCTAGCTCAGAAGAGTGTTATCGCAAGTACTTTACAAGTTGATATAGGGGTGCTTACTGCCGGCTTCAGTTAGTACCCCTGATTAGTGCTAAATTTACTACCGCCAGTTGCTAAGTATCTAATGTATACTGGAACAAGTAACTTGTTATAGTCCATTAGTGAATACCCCGACCTTTTTTTTAAGACTTAACCGCTAGACCAACCTTCCAAGATCGCGGACATTGTCGTCGAAGTCTCTATGCCCACCCAAGAGCTCGTGCGCCTTATAGACATCACCCGTCAGCTGACCTCTGTTCAAAAACACCTGGAGCCACACCCGCAGTCCCACCCCCGCAACCGATCACAAAGCCCCGACCGCAATTTCGACTCATCGCATCGCGACGACAATGGCCGAGCTGCTACAGTAAAAACTCGTTAATTGGAACTCACGCACTGGTTCCGGCAAAGCCCCGTATATTTCAATTGGGGAACAATCATGATAATTCGAACACGTCGGTATCCACAACGGTTGATTCGAACTATGGTAAACTGCTTTCCATCTCTACTCGCAGAAACACTCGCCCCAGAGGGGTTACAATGTGACGTCAATCCAAACCACACCAACTTTACTAGATATGCAAAACAACAAAACCGAAAGAACAACAGCCCGGCGGACGCGCTACGTTCCTGCAACAGCTTATATCTTTTCTCCGTGCCACCGCAGCCAGTGCTCCGGCACATGCCATTATTATTTCCGAAACTATATTTACAAAATCACCTTCCACAAACGCAGTACCCCAAATTGGCGATAACGAGTCCCGAGTTGGCTTCTTTGACTTCTGCTTGTGCAGTGTGGCGCAATTTTTATTATTTTAGCGCCCGCCTGCTAATTCGAACTCCACTTAATACGCACAATTTTATGGCACCTTCGAGATAGAATTAACAAGCCTTTACTGTACTACTACCGTCTCTTCGGCAATAGGGCCCGAAATAGATAGCTAAACGTCAGGAAAACATCAACGGCAGCCCGTAGAGATGGCCGCGAGCTGTCACCCTGGAGACCATCGCATTTTTGTCAGCGATCAAGTCACGAAACGGTGGTTCCTCATCGCCTGTGATTCAGGCCTCTGCTGCTACCCACGAGCCTTCCTGCACGCAAATGTCCTTGCACGTCCCTCGAGCGCACTGCGGCGAATCACTCACACATCAAGACCAACGTCTCTTTACGCCTTAATATCCCGCTCAAAAATCTACGACGTGATTTGCCATAGAATTTCGTCATCGTCGACGTAGCAGAGCCTTTAATCGGGTCCGACTTATTCACATACTACCATCTCCTACCGGGCAGTCGACACGACTGACTTATCGACGCCACAACAGGTCTCTCCATAGCGGGCCAGCGTACCACCAACCAACAGCCCAGCATCAAGGTGCCGAGTGACCACCCAACAACCCAGCATCAAGGTGCCAAGTGGCACCCAACCTGTAGCTTTTCCCGGTTGATAGTAAGCCCTGCTGATTTCCCGGTTGATAGTAAGCCCTGCTGATAGCAAGCCCTGCTGATTACCCCTACAAATACTGTGGCTGGGTGTACTGGACTAATGATTGTAGGGTTTAACGCGCCGACGCAACGCAGGCGATGAGGCGCGCCATAGTGGAGGGCTCTGTACTGGACTATCAGCCACATCAAAGGGCATTCGTTTGATTTAAAATGTGCATTGGTGCAAGATGAATACAGCTTTATCAATCTCCTCATTAAGAAAAAAGATCTCTAATAATCCCTGAGAGAGGTTAAAAGTGGGAGCCGACCTTTCTCACCCTAGCTGTGCCAGTAGCCAGTTCATTCTGGGCGTCCGGTAGCGGCACCCCTGTGCGTGCGTTAGGTGACCGATAGTCACCGGCAAGGCAGTTGCGTCCAGCCTTGATCTTTTTCTCTGGCAACGCGTATTGTTGCCCTTGCCTGGTGGCCATTGGTTCGACAAGTGATGGCCTATGCCAGTTGGTCGTCCAGCTATTCAATATTCCCTACTTCTTGGCATTGATGGGTCACAGCTTGTAGCGTGAAGGGGGGTTGTCACCGGGCTCGATTGGGTGTTCGACAAAAGAAGGGCAGCCTGGACTTCCTGTAAAAATATATTTTTCCTGTACACAGGAACATTATATATATATATATATATATATATATATATATATATATATATATATATATTGTTAGGATAAAAATGAGGCGTATTTGCGTTGTTCACACACTCTGCGATGGTTTCATGCAGCAGTGCATAAACGAACAGTTCCCAAGCTGACTGATCAACCTTCTCTTCTTCTTCCTCGAACCGAGCACAGTCCAGTGTCTCTCGTCGTCTTCGTCGTTTGCCTGTATTTGGAGCGTCACGTAACATGACCCCCCGGCGGCGAAAGCACCGTCCCGGTGTTGGCTAGGAGTCGCTATCGGCAGGCGTCCGATAAGCCTTGAGGCGAGATACGTGAACAATGTCCGATGAAGGAGACGCTTGGGATGTGGAGGGCAGTAAAGGAGAAACTTCGTACGTGACATCCGTCACCTGCCGCAGCACCTTATAAGGTCCGGTGTAACGGCGCATCAACTTTGCGGAAAGGGCAACACGGCGAAGAGGCGTACACAGGAGCACCACAGAGCCAGGCGGAAAAGACACAGTGCGGTGCTTATCGTCATAACGGGACTTTCGGGCCACCTGGGAATCACACAACCGCGCGCGAGTGACGTTACGTGCCAGCGCAGCCCGCGTAATGGCATCGTGGGCGTAGGCTGTCGTGGGCGTAGCAGTAAAGTGTCCACTGGCAAAGCTGGTTCTCGACCGTACAACAGATAAAACTGGGGATAGCCGGTGGTATTATGGCATGAAGAGTTATAAGCGAATGTTACATATGGAAGCACGGCATCCCAGTCTTTGTGGTGCGACGACACGTACATGGCCAGCATTTCGGTGAGTGTTCGATTAAAACGTTCGGTCAGACCATTTGTCTGGGGATGGTATGCTGTAGTCAACTTGTGTCGGGTGGAGCACGAGCGCAGCAGTTCGGCGACGACTTTGGAAAGAAAGGAACGACCACGGTCTGTGAGGAGTTCCCGCGGAGCGCCGTGCTGCAAAATGACGTTGTCTAGGAGGAAGTAGGCGACATCAGTGGCACGGCTTGTTGACAGGGCACGGGTGATAGCATAGCGGGTCGCGTAGTCGGTAGCAACCGCAATCCACCTATTGCCAGACAGCGATGAAGGGAAAGGGCCAAGGAGGTCCAAGCCGACGCGGAAGAATGGTTCGGTCGGAATATCCACGGGCTGAAGGGGACCTGCAGGGAGCACTGACAATTTCTTGTGGCGCTGGCACAAATCGCCAGCGTTGACGTATTGCTTGACCGTCTTATAAAGACCAGGCCAGAAGAATCAGTGGCGGGCGCGGGCATAAGTGCGCGCAACACCGAGGCGGCCAGCCAAGGGGACGTCGTGAAGCTGTTGGAGGGCATCTAGACGCAAGTGTTCAGGTACTACAAGGAGGACGTCAGTCCCATCCGAGCGGTAGTTACGTAGGTAGAGGACTCCCTCACGGAGGAGGAAAGCTGGTAGCGATTGGTTAGATGGGTCACATTGGAGGCGTTCAAATATTGCGCGCCATGAAGAGTCACGGCGTTGCTCTTCGCCCATCAGGAGAAAATCGGATATTGCCAAGAGGTGGGCATCGTCAGCGGCGTCAGCGTTGTCCGGAGTACCGACGGGGTAACGGGATAGACAGTCGGCGTCTTTGTGCAAATATCCAGACTTGTGACCGACGTTGAAGGTGTACTCTTGTAGTCGTAGTGCCCAACGACCAAGCCGCCCGGTGGGTTCTTTTAAAGACGATAGCCAGCAGAGCGCATGGTGGTCTGTGACTGCGGTGAAATCGCGACCATATAAGTACGGTCGAAATTTTCCGACAGCCCACACCAGCGCAAGGCACTCGCGTTCCGTGATGGAATAGTTTCGTTCTTCCGGGGACAAGAGCCAGCTCGCGAACGCAATCACCCGCTCGTGACCACACTGGACTTGGGCGAGCACAGCACTGATGTCATGGCCACTGGCGTCAGTGCGCACCTGCGTGGGAGCAGAAGGGTCGAAGTGGCCCAAGATTGGTGAGCTGGTCAGAGTGTCGACGAGGCGAGAAAAGGCTGCGGCTTGCTCAGGGCCCCAAGTAAATGGAGTATCGTTCTTGAGAAGTTCGGTAAGGGGTTTGGTGATTTCGGCGAAATTTTGGACGAAGCGGCGGAAATAAGAGCACAAACCGACAAAACTGCGCACATCTGTTGCTGAGCGTAGAACGGGAAATTTTCGCACAGCTTCAACCTTGTCGGGGTCAGGTGGCACTTCTTTAGCATCGACCAGGTGGCCGAGGATGTGATTTTCCATCGTCCAATATTGCATTTGAAAGAGTTAAGTTGAAGTCTGGCTCGGCGAAAAACAGCCCGAACGTCCGACAGTCGCTGGAGGTGGGTCGCAAACGTTGGAGAAAACACGATAACGTCATCAAGATAGCAAAGGAAAGTGGACCATTTAAAGGCGTGGAGGAGAGAGTCCATCATTCGCACGAACGTTGCTGGGACATTACAAAGTCCGAATGGCATTACTTTAAATTGGTAGAGTCCGTCTGGTGTGATAAATGCCGTCTTTTCACGGTCCTTGTCATCGACACTGACCTGCCAGTAGCCGGATCGGAGATCAATGGAAGAAAAGTGCGCGGCACCATAAAGGCAATCGAGCGCATCGTCGATTCTTGGAAGGGGATAGACGTCCTTTTTTTGTGATTTTGTTAAGGTGCCGGTACTCCACGCAGAATCGCCAGGTTCCATCTTTCTTTTTAACCAGGACGACTGGTAACGCCGAAGGACTTGAGGATGGCTCAATGATGTCTCTATCAAGCATTTTGTCCACCACTTTTTGGATAACAAGCCGCTCAGCGTGGGACACACGATACGGCCGTTTGTGCACAGGTCTGGCGTCGCCGGTGTTAATACGATTACTGACGATGGATGTCTGGCCCAAAGGACTATCACCGAAATCGAAGATGTCGCTGTATGACTCCAAAACGCAACGCAGTTCTTGAGCTTGCGTTGGCGTTAGATCAGCTGCAATTATCTTCGAAAGTTCGGCATTCTACCACGGAGGAGTCGGGCTGGGTGTTTCAGCATCGTCTGGAGGTTCGCCAAAGGTTGCTGCGGAAACTTCGTAATCACAAACCGGGGCCAGCGTGGCTAGTGTCATACCGTGCGGAAGAACCTGTGTACAGAAGTTCAAATTCAGGAAGCACAACGTGACTTCGTTGTTGGTAACACTAACAACGGTATGCATGAGGTAGGCTCACGCTGTGCGCAAGCAGCACATCAATAATTGGTGACACTACGTAATCACCGTCGAGAACTGGGCATCTGCACAACAGTGGAACATAAGTTATTGCCCTCGGTGCCAAGCGAATGTGCTTTTTGGAGGAAAGCCTCTCGTCGGGCGCGTCATCGGGTGCTGGCAAAATCGGCATCTCGAGGCGAAGGACACCGGTAGAACAGTCAATGAGGGCGGCGTGCTCAGATAAAAAGTGAAAGCCAAGGATGAGGTCATGCGAGCACCGTCCAAGCACCGTGAACAAAACAGTCGTTTGACGACCAGCTACAGTCCCACGAGCAGAGCACATTCCCATAACAACAGGTGTCCTTCCACCAGCGACTCGAACAAGATGTGATCTTGGTGGCGTCATAACTTTTGGTAAACGGCGGCGAAGATGAGCACTCATTACAGATAAATGCGCCCCTGTATCGATGAGGGCACTGACAGGAACGCCGTCAACTTCAACGTCCAGTAAATTGGTCCGGGTAGCCGAGGTCAAGAGAGGATTTTCGGGCGTGGTCGGGAATGCAGCATCACCTCCGAGAGCTGCATCACCTAGTTTTCCGAAGGAGTTCGAGTGTAGTCGGACGTCGGGGATGGGCGGCGAGGCTGTAGTGAGCGGGACTGGCGGCGTTGGGGCGACGGCGAACGGTTGAATCGGGTGAGGGGACGGTTAAAGTTGGTAGGGTTCAGCTCAGGACGAGAACAGAAGCAGTTCTGCCGGTCATCGGAGTAGCCAAAACGTGGTCGAGTACTATAGTCGGAGTAACTGTTGCGGAAGAATGAGACCCGGCGGCTGCGACAGTACCGGGCAATGTGGCCAACTCTGGAGCAATGGAACCAAATTGGTTTATCGTCCGGGGTACGCCACTCGGCGGGGTTACGGCGTGCGTAGCGTGGAGGAGGATGTTCGTTGTGGGAACCGGGCGACCTGAACCCTTGTCCGAACGGAGAGCTAAGCGAGCACACAGGGTGAAGGCCCAGGTTGGCTATTTGGTCGCGGACAACGGCCTCAATAACGGCAACGGTGTGGAGGTCGTTCCGATCGGGCATGTATGGCGCAGCAGTAGTAGGGGTCATAGCCTCCAGTTCTCGGCGCACGATTTTGGTTATATCCGACGTCGATGGAAGGGGATCTTGCAGGCAGGGAAGACGGGCTTGCAGGTTGCCTCTTCACACGAAGAGGTCGCTGCTGTGTGTGGAAGTCGTGCGAAGTTGTGGGCTATTTGGCGTCCTTTGGCTTCCTCGAAGCGCCGACATTCCTTAATGATGGAATCTACAATGGCACAGTCTTTGCATATAAGAAGGTGGAATGCATCGTCCGCCATGCCCTTCAGTATGTGTCCCACCTTGTCGGCCTCCAGCATTGTGCTGTCAGCTTTCGAGCACAGGGCCAAAACGTCCTGGATGTATGCGACGTATGATTCAGTCGACGTCTGGGCGCGCGATGCCAGTTCCTTGCCGGCAGCAACCTGGCGACCAAGAGCCTTTCCGAACACTTCTCACAGCTTCGTTTTGAAGACTTCCCAGCTGGTCAACTCGGTCTCGGTCGTCTCAAACTACTTGCGTGCAGGACTCTCCTCTTTTAGATAAAACATGACATTCGCGAGCATGATGGTGGGATCCCACCTGTTGTGAACGCTAACACGCTCGCAGGGGCTGAGCCAGTCGTCCACATCAGTGTCGTCCACGCCGGTGAATATTGCAGGCTCTCGGGGGTGAGGCACGATGACGAGGCGGGTCGTCGACGCGGTCGCTCCATCACCAGGCATTGTTACGCGAGGAACGGAGCGTCCACGCCGAAGCTCCATGGTGGGTGGAGTACGCCCGGGCGAGCGGTACGGGATTGGGTGGTGATACCAACTCGGCAACCTCCACCACAATGTTAGGATAAAAATGAGGAGTATTTGCGTTGTTCACACAATCTGCGATGGTTTCATGCAGCACCGCATAAACGAACAGTTCGCAAGCTGACCGATCAACCTTCTCCTCTTCTTCCTCGAACCGAGCACCGTCCAGTGTCTCTCGTCGTCTTCGTCGTTTGCCTCTATTTGGAGCGTCACGTAACAATATGTACAGTTCAACCTACCTATAACAATAATGGATATAATAATGAAGTCACGGCCCCATCAACTATGCTATACATTGTATGGTGAAATAAGCTGCTTATTTTTCTTATTAGTGGTTATAACAGTTGAGCCTGATGGTACCAGCCTACGTAAAATATAGTAGTTGGAGAGAGAGAGAAAATGACCTTTATTGAAAATTTCCGGCGGGGAGGCGGGTCAGGCCACGCAGGGCTTCGCCACTCCCTGTCTATGTACTAAGCAGACCCCGAAGCTATGCCTGGGCACCGGTTCAGGCTACTCGGCGAGTCCCCTCCCGAAGGAGGGTCTCCTTTTCGCCTTTGCCGGGCCAGAGCAGCCTCGAGCTGCTGGACTGCCAGCAGTTGCCGCTCGTATTTGGGCGAGCTCACGAGTCCTATAATGTCCGGTGGTAGCTCTTTTGGGCTCCCCACCATAGGTCGGCAAACTCACTCACGAGTGCACTCACACACCCCCCACTCACCACTCATGAGTGAGTGGTGAGTGAGCCTCGCCATCGTTGTGGGCTGGTGAGTGCGAGTGCGAGTGAGTGCGAGTGCCACTCGCGGCGAGCCCCACTCGCCACTCGCGAGTGCGAGTGCCACTCGCGGCGAACGCCACTCGCCACTCGCGAGTGCGAGTTCCACTCGCGGCGAGCGCCACTCACCACTCGCGAGTGCGAGTGCCACTCGCGGCGAGCGCCACTCGCCACTCGCGAGTGCGAGTTCCACTCGCGGCGAGCCCCGCTCACCACTCACGAGTGCGAGTGCCACTCGCGGCGAGCGCCACTCGCCACTCGCGAGTGCGAGTGCCACTCGCGGCGAGCCCCGCTCACCACTCACGAGTGCAAGTTCCACTCGCGGTGAGCCCCACTCACCACTCACGAGTGCGAGTGCTCTCACCACTCACGAGTGCGAGTGCACTCACTACTCGCAAGTAGTGAGCCCCGCTCGCCACTCGTGAGTGGCGGGTGCACTCGCGAAATGTGCGGTGCTATGGTGCCGACTGCCGGTTAATTCTAACGTTACTAAATAAAGGCTTTTAGAGTAGCGGCACTCTTTTCTCTGATTGTTGTGTGCCGCCAGCATTTTCATTGGTCGGTCGGCACCACGTGATAATTATTTACACATTGGCGCAGCCATTTTGTTTCTGGGCGCCTCTCCTTTCTCTTTTACTCTACAGCGCGGACGCTAGAGCGCCCGGTCGCACTCTGCCCGTCACAACCAGCAGCGGTTTCGTTGGGAGAGGTGGCAGCACGACAGACAGAAACAAAATGGCCCCAGACGCTTCCTGGTGCACGAAGTGTCAGTACTCTCAAGCGTAGCTTTTTTAGGGGTGCTAGTGAATCCGATCCTCCCTCCCGTCCTTCCCCTTATTTCGCGGAAACTTTCCAAATGAACACGTGACGGCGTAGTTTAGGATCAAGCTGTGCTCCTGTGCGGCAGGCTGGCGCCGCTTGCGGATGGGAAAATGTGGGGGGAAGGGGGAGGGTGGCGGCTGCCCGGCAGCTCGTCGCCATCGTCGCCATCATGACCGCCGCCGCGACACGACGGCGCCGCCTGCCTCCACCGCCTCTTCTGCCCAGCGCTCAATCAACGGCGCTCAAGGCCAAGCCCGCCTTGCTACACCTTGCTCCCATCTTTCTATCCTTTCGTGGCGGTGTTTTACCAGTTTTACTGGACATCCCCGCTGTGAGCCCTGTTCCAGCTTGGATTGCTCTTTGGAATAAACTGTTTGGAGGGCTGTCTGTAATGAATTCATTGGGAAAATTTAGTGCCGTGGATAGCGCGCTAAGCGATAGGATTAATCGCACACGCTAGCCAGTGCTTTGAAAGATGGCAGCAGCTTTACCGAGTTTTCCTTCCGAACGGATCTTTTTTTTTATGTTTGCTACCGCTGTCAGAATTTGCAGTGTTTTTTTTGTTTTATAGAGCGTGAACGAACTAGGTTACATAAGTCCTGAAAAGCTTTGATTCATGGCTTGCGAAAAATTTGCGAGAATTTTTTGTTTTCACTTGCCAAAAGCGAAGTTTACCCCGTTGAAAGTGGGGTATTAAGACAGGTGGGTATAATAACCGTATATAGACTTAAGAAAACGTGAGACCCCATTAATGATAAATTTAAATTCTAGCTCAAATAAGTACGCATTCTATGCCCAGAAAACTCGTTCCGTAGACAGCCAAAAAGGCTAATGCCGCTCATAACAAAATCAATGCATTGATACTTGTGAAAATCGGGGAACCCTACTGGGACGTCGACACAATCAAAATAAGAAAAATAAAATAAAGGCCTAATGCTCACCACGCGAGATAGGACGGGACAGAAGAGGCAGCTTTTATTGACGAAATATCTACACAAACCATGTGAGCTGCTACACCGGCCACGTAAATTAAGGCTGTCTTAGCCCTCTATGAATGTAATTAACATCTTTATCTTTGACGACTACTCTGATTGTTCTGAGGAATTCTACAGGAAAGAGGTAAAACCACGCGTACAAAACATAAGCGCGCGCACATATACTGTAATCCCTCATTATGACGAAATCGCTTTACTCGAAATATCGCTTTATTCGAAATTTCTTCTGGTCCCAACCCAAACGCATGCATTTTAGGCCGCATTACTCGAAGCGCACGAAGAGCTGGACCCGCTTAGAGTGAAGTG
Organism: Haemaphysalis longicornis; assembly: GCA_013339765.2. Classification (NCBI taxonomy): domain Eukaryota; kingdom Metazoa; phylum Arthropoda; class Arachnida; order Ixodida; family Ixodidae; genus Haemaphysalis; species Haemaphysalis longicornis. The sequence continues at coordinate 7,009,727 of CM023458.1, forward strand.
GCGAGCGGAGGCGGCGCCGAGCAGTGATGACCCAGCGGCGAGTCAGGCGGTGAATATGGCGAGTTGACAAGCTGGTGTTTCCCCGGCGATTTTCTCGAGCCCGTCATACTCGTTTTGCGCCATCCGATTTAAGACAAATGGTCGATATGCGTGTTAGGGTGATTGAATTTTCTTCCGAGACATTGGTCCATGGCGTGGACGCGACGGTGCGCGAAGTGTCGTCGAGAGCGGGGTGCCCAAAAACTCGTTTTGCAAACTTCACGGCTGCACACCTCGGGAAAAAATTGCCCAGTAATCATGCAGAGCCCCTAAAACCGGTCAGTTTTCATGATTGTGCTGTGTACTCACAATGAGCGGGTAAACGTTTTTTGAGCTCAACAAACACAACCTCAGATTCCAGCTGTGGAATTTGCGGCGCTTTCCAGCGCGAAACTCTCGTAGCGTTCCTTGGCGCCCCCACCCCCCTGTAAAAGCGGCCACAGCCTTCTCCTCTTCCTTCGCTCTGCAGTCTGCGAGGCGTGCGGACGCCAGTCACTGCTTGGTCACATTAGAGAAGGGGTTGCTCGCGCCCAGCAAGAACATGAAACAGCCAAAGCTCACTGCCTTCCTTGCACCTGAATAAAGTTGTGTTTCAAAGAATACATTGTGCTTTGATTCCTCGCAGTTGTGGCGCAAATAAAGCTCTACGAGTTTAGTTTTCTCGAGTGGTCGCTTATATCAAAATACCGCTTATAACGAAATTTTTCGCCGTCGCGCTGTGTTCGTTATAACGAGGGATTACTGTGTATGCACACACAAAGTAATCAGGAACGCATAGTTATTGCTCACAAAACCAGCGACTTTTATTTACTTCTTTATTGTTTTACAATTCAATAAATTCCCTTGTGAAAGGGTATTTTTACATAACGGTGGTCACATGCGAAAACCCGCTCAAGTTACGCTAACAGCCTAATGCAGAATATTAACAAAAAATGGAGCAGCTTCGCACTGTAGTTGCGCGAAGAGTGGACAAACAGCGAAACTGGCGGCCCCACCCGACTTATTTTCGGTTCGGTTAAGTTTATCCGCCATTATGGTTGGAGGCTCGGCCAAGTTTTTTGCTTGGTTATGCTTTGAGACACGGTCAAGCTCTCTGCGTGGTGTCGTGGTTAGCCCCAAAAGAGCAATGAACACTCGGTCATTATGTATGTACAATGCACGTGAGCTCGTAACTCCGGATCGGACGTTTCGCTGCTGCTTCACCGGCGCGATATTCGGGATTGTACCAAAGTCGTCTCCTCCGTTCTCGAGTAGCGGCGTAGCGGCTTTCGCGCCGCGCTTGCTCGTCTTTGGGAGTGGCGCTCTTCTTCTATTGCACCATCTCTCCCTTCATTACAGACCGGACTTTTGCATCTCACATGGATTTCCGAACTTGCCGCTGAAAGTTCTCCATGACTGGCAGGCTGGGGCAGAGCGTTCGACAAGGTCGAGCGGTGTCGGCGCGCACGACGACGTCCTCGCTCGGCGAGGTTTTTCTGCGCAGGTTCGCCGGCCCAACCACCAGCTTAAACAGCATTCGCTGTTGTAAAACTCAAATGCCATTTGTCTAACGACAAATAAGGTTGAAACGCGAAGCTTTTGAGGCGTGCATTTTGATCGTTGGGGGTTTCAATTTTGATCGCTGGGGTTCAAACTCCTTTCACTTCACCCGCCACGATCATCATCGTCAAAAAGTTGGCTTTCCTGCAGTGCGTTTTCGCAAACGGTCTCCATCAGCCAGGCAAAGAAAGCTTCGCTTAAAAACGAAAGGATTTGTTTTTAAAAATGCAAATAAATGTAAAACCTATTGGCAAATTATATTGTTAATGCAATAATAGTTGGTAGTAAAATGACAGTATAAAGCAAAATATGAACCAAACCGTTCAATTTCAAACACGTGCAGTATGGACGAAAAAGAAAAAAAGATATACACAAGCAAGTTCAGTTATGGCACAGATAAAACTCAACTTTTCACTACACGTTTTCTTAAAGAATACCAGAGGGTAAAGAAAAGGTTGCGTAAGAGGTAAAAAATAAGTTGTTGAAATCGGTAAAGAAACGGACAGCATAAAAAAGACACATTGAGAAAGTAAAATATTTGCAGCGGCCGCACAGTTGTTAGTTATTTTGTTTAGATCTTTCTACTGTACAAATATTAGAATTTTAAATGTTTAATATATCGCAAGCACTGTGCAAGTTCAACTAACATTTTCTTGTTTTGCAGTTTTGCCACAGCTGCACGCTTAGAATTATCTGGCAGCTTCCTACACGCTTTTGTTATAACGACGTCACGCTGTACTATAATTCCTTCACAACCTCAAATTTAACGGTAAAGCAGTATTTTTAACATGGCTCAACTGATCAAAAGCACGGTACATTTCTGCGCAACGCGCGTACTGCAATTATGTCCTAAGTTTGGGTCCATTCTTCGCGTAACCGCGCTTCTATGCCGTTGGTATCTGTCGTGGGGGATCCCACCACCACTTTCGCTCTACGAAGTTTTCTTTTTTTTTTACCTCGGCGGCGCCTACAAGCCGGCGCCTGCTTTCTCCCCACCCTTTGCTTTTTTTGTTTTCCTTTTCTCGTAGTCGGCGACACCGACGCATATTCGAAACAGCGCTTGTTCGCGCATACGGGCTGGCTGGCGCGCCGTGTATCCTCGCCTCCTCCCTCCCCCCCCCCCCCCCAATACTCCTTTGCAATACTGTCCCCCCCGTCTAGACACACGGACGCCTTTGCCCGGGACTTTGTCGACGGTCGCCGAAGGCCTGCAGGTCAGCCCAGCGCGCAGTCGTACACGATAAACTGTGCGCCCCCACCTCCCTCCATACACAAAGAGAAAGAGAATAACTTTAGGAGATGTTGGCGGCATTTGTTCGGAAGCCAACCTAAGTAGGAGAGCCCTCGTAAGCTACAACCAGGCGCCCGGACGGCGCGGCAATCTGTTGCGCGGCAGAAACGAGAAAGTGCAGGTCGCTACCGCCGCCGCCACATCGCCGCCTCCGCGATCGCCAACGCGACGTATGCCCGGTATGCCGCCGAAGAAAACCCGCGTTCGCACCGGACACTGCAGTTTGCGCGCGACTCCAGCGCCGCCTCTCGCCGCCGCTTAGAAACTCTGGGTCGTGGATGTCGCGACCGGACGTTCAGCGCACGTAAAAACACACGCGCTGCGTGCGGTTCGACGTTGTGTTGCGGAAGTTTTTTAAGAAACATAGTTATAATTGCAAGTTGCAGGGTCTGAAAGGATCAAAAGGCTGCAGGAAAGAATTAGTGGCAGCGCCGCTACTGCTGCGCGAAGGGCAGCCACAATCGCGAAAGGCAGCATGCCATCGTTCTGTACAGGTTTCTCGCTCGGGCAGCCGTGGGAGAATAAGCGTCGCAAGAAATGATTTTAGCAGTAAGAAAAGTCAAGGAAATAAAAAAAGTCATGACATTTTTTGTCAGTGGAAGGAGTAAACTTATGAGTACGATTACCGTTTATGCGGAGCGCAGACACGAAGGCCCGTAAAACTAAAACGTTTGCTTTCAGTGTTCATACACATCACGCGCTGCGATAGCGCATGCCGTCGTAGTAGTTGCATAACACAAGGTATTACCGCTTCCGCCACTATTGTTTTATCAGCAGTAACCTTTTTTTAGCGCCATTCACGGTTCACGGCACCGAATGGATACCAAAAGGCGGCACAAGAATATGCATTCACAGCACTTCGCGAGTGACGCCAAAAGCAATGTCAAGACGGTCAATACGCATCCCGCTTACTGCCCTACTTTGTTCCCCGAAGTGTACATAGTTCGGCCACGCGTTCCAAGCGAGAGCATGGAAAGCTATCAAAGGCAAGGTTGCATTCACTCGTGCTGACTTCTTTAATGTGTTTATACTTAACGTCTCCTATGCTCGTACATCTCCTGCCGAATCAGTCATCGGCACTGTTGAGGTTGACAACCCAGATATCCATATGCATAGGTTGCTCCGAACGGCTCAATGTCCCACCAGGTAGTATCAAGAACGTGGCAAACGTCACCCTGACCTCATTAAACTGAAACGACTATACAAGAAAATCAACGATTACCAAAAGACATTACAAAGTGAAAACTGGCAAAATCTTTGCCATCGGCTCCGGCAAGAGGGAGAGGCCTTTTTCACTTATAATGGGGCATCTTTCGCAGCCTTTGCGGTAAAGCAAAGCTTCCTATCATTGACAAATGAGACTGCAGTCTGACTATTATGACGTAGAAGAAACTATTATCAAGACTCTCTTTCCGCATGCTACGAAGGATAAAACGGCACTAAAATCTCTTCCCGACATAGACATACCACACCCTCTAGACGAACTCAACACTCCTTTTACCCTGGGAGAACAAAGCTTCCTATCATTGACAAATGAGACTGCAGTCTGACTATTACGACGTAGAAGAAACTATTATCAAGACTCTCTTTCCGCATGCTGCGAAGGATAAAACGGCACTAAAATCTCTTTCCGACATAGACATACCACACCCTCTAGACGAACTCAACACTCCTTTTACCCTGGGAGAACTTCACGTTGCCATCGCTCAAGGCAAATCTAGATCCGCTCCAGGCCATGATAAAATCACTTGGCAAGATGTCCGCAATCTGCCAACGCACGGCCATGAAGCCCTTCTGAGTGTTGTCAACGAATCATGGGAAACGGGACAAGTCCACGAGCACTTGAAGACGACCATCATTCATCCCATCACGAAGCCTAGTAAAGACGCCCGCGAAAACCTGAAAATCTGCGACCTATTTCACTAACTCCTATCATGTGCAAGGTCATCGACCGATTAATTAACAACCGACATCAGTTCCATCTCGAGCGCACTGGTTGGTTTCATCCATCGCTAACCGGCTTCAGACCTAATCCTAGTACGCACGACTACCTTTGGGTGCTCCGAAGAGTCATAAATCGCACATCTCGAAAACAACTCCCGGATTGCATTCTGGCAACATGTAAATAAATAATTTCGAACCTAATGCAATGCGTGTTAGTGGGCCAATCAATGCTTTCATAGAAAGAAATCACCCAGCTCGATGTGGTTCAAGCCTTTCACGACCTAATGCAAGCTTCGCCATTTTTGAAATGAAGCTTTCCATTCCTCACTGGTGGCGTCGGCGTCTGAGTAAAAAGCACCGCAGGAAAGCGAACTTTATAGTGGGTTTCACAAAGCAATGATGATGATAAGCGAAGGCACATGAAGCGCCTCAAGAAAAAAACCTTTCCCATGGTGCGAATCGCGCTTGGGTCCCCCGCGATATGAAGCCGACGTCTATCCGATTGCGCCATTTCGACACTGTTGAATCCGTTTGGATTTTAAACTGAGGCTTTGACTCAGTTTGCACGGGAGAAAGCTTCGAGTTTTAATTCTCTTAAGAGAACGGTTTGATTTTTTGTCAGTTGAATCAAGTTTTTCGGAGTTAGCGATTGTTATGGGGCACGCCCCATAGCCAATGTGAAGCTCTTAAAACACCGAATTTCCTTTTCGCTTCATGAAACGACATCACTGTGGTGTCGGTGTCAATATGGCCACATTTAAGGTCTCCACAAAATGGAACGATTCATCTGGTTTACAAACAAAGCGAAGTTAAAATTAAATTCCCGTTCTGCAAAGGAACAAAGCGAGTTGTAATGTGAATTAGTGGCGGTTGTGAGTGAGCGTGAGTGAGCGTAAGCGGGCGATGGGAGTGGCGAGTGCGTGAGTGGAGGAAGCGAGTGGTGAGTACGAGTGAGTGTGAGTGGCCATTGCGAGGGGTGAGTTCGATTGCGAGGGAGTGTAAATAGGAAATGCGAGTCGTGAGCGTGAGCGTTAGTGAGTGCGAGTGGTGACACCGAATGGTGAGCGTGAACGCGAGTGAGTGCGAGTGGTGAGGGCGGAGTGGTGAGCGCGAGTGAGTGCGAGTGGGGACTACGAGTGGTGAGTGTGAGCGCGAGTGAGTGCGAGTGGTGAGGGCGGAGTGTTGAGCGTGAACGCGAGTGAGTACGAGTGGTGACGACGAATAGTGAGCTTGAGCGCGAGTGAGTGTGAGTGGTGGGGACGAGGGGTGAGCGTGAGCGCGAGTGAGTGCGAGTGGTGTGGGTGGAGTGGTGAGAGTGAGCGCGAGTGAGTGTGAGTGTTGGGGACGAGCGCCGAGTGTGAGCACGAGTGAGTGTGAGTAGTGAGAGCGGAGTTGCGAGCGTGAGTGCGAGTGAGTGTGAGTGGTGGGGACGAGTAGTGAGCGTGAGCACGAGTGAGTGCGAATGGTGAGGGCGGAGGGGCGAGCGTGAGTGCGAGTGAGTACGAGTGGTGGGGACGAGTGGAGAGCGTGAGTGCGAGTGAGTGCGAGTAGTGAGAGCGGAAGGGCGAGCGTGAGTGTGAGTGAGAGCGAGTGGTGAGGGCGGAGTGGCGAGCGTGAGTGCGAGTGAGTGCTTCAGTATAAATATATTTTTTTGAGTGAGTGTGAGTGAGTGGCATCCAGTTTTGCCGAGCTATGCTCCCCACTGCACTGTGTCTTTCACATCCCCACATAATGTGGGCCAGGTCTGCAATCACCAATGCGCACACACTGCACACTGCACTTTCGTAAGTTCCAGGGCACACGTGGCGCGCGAGCGCTGGAGTCAGCACGGATCCAGTCTGTAGTTGACGGAGGAGGACGGCTTCGCCCCTCTTGAGCCTCGGGTGAGGTGGGGGCAGGGCGCGTCCTCCCGCACGATGCCAGTGAAGGATGTCCCCGTAGTTGGTCAGGGGCTCCATGATCTACGCCGCAGACGATGGGCAGGGGGGCACCGCACGGTGCGCGAGCTCGCGTGCGATGGCGTCCGCCTCCTCGTTGCGGTTGGCGGTGGCCACCTCGCAATGCCCCCCACGTGTGCGGGGAACCAGCGGGATGTGCGTTTGTAGTCTCCTTGCGCTCGGGGAGCAGGCTCGCTGCAGTCCCGCACACGGCGTTCCTGGCGTAGCTTGCTACTGCGGTCCTCGAGTCGCTGATCACCGTGGTGATTGTGGGGGCTGCTCGCTAGCGCTAAGGGCTATGGCAACCTCCTATGCCTCGCGGGGCCGTTCGGGCCTTCATGCTGCAGGCGTTCAGTAGTTCCCCGGTGGTGGCTCGTACGACCACCACCACATGTGTGTTGGGGCGGTCGCGGTGCTTGGCTGCATCCACGTATACTGCCCCCTCGTCCCTGTTGTGTTGCCTCGGCGAGCGCTCGGGCTCGCGCCGCTCTCTCCTCTCCGCGTTCCTGTCCGGGTGGACGTTCCGCGGCAAGGGGAGCACCTTGATCTTGCGAATGATGTCGTCCTCTATGGGAACGATCCTATCTTGATGTTGGCCAACTTGAGGTGGGTTGATGCCCAACCTCTGGAGGATGGCCCTGCCGGTCTTGGTGGAACCGAGGCGTTCGAGCTGGGAGACCCGCTGGGCTTCACTCACCTCGTCCAGGGTGTTGTGTACCCCCAGTTCGGCAAGGGCCTAATTACTCGTGCTGTTGAGCAACCCCAGTGCTGCCTTGTAGGATTTGCGGATGGCTGCATTGATCCTATCCTTCTCCTGTTGTTTCCAGTAGTGGAACGCACCAACGTATCTAACGTGGCTCATGACAAATGATTGCAAGAGGCGCAGCAGGTTAGCTTCTCGCATTCCCTGTCTGCGCGTAGATGTTCGTTTGATGAGACGCGTTGCGATCCCCCATCTTGGTGACCATGCGGTCCATTGCGGTTGTATTGTTGCGGGTGGCTTCGATGTGCATGCCGAGCACTCTGATGCTTTGCACGTGGGGTATGACTGTGCCGTCCCCCGTGCGCAGCGTGATCTTTTTGGCGTCCTCCGCTGCTCGCTTGCGGAGGCGCCCAGGCGGTGGTAGTATCAGCAACTCTGATTTCTGCGGAGAGAATCATAGTCCCGTGTCTTTCAGGCAGTCTTCGATGTTGTCAATTGCCTCTTGTAGTGTGGATGCAATGTGGCCGTCACTACCCCCGGGGACCCAGAGGGTAATGTCGTCCGCATAGATGGTGTGCTTGACTTGAGGGAGCTGGTTCAGGCGTTCGGCGACTCCAATCATCACCAGGTTGAAGAGAAATGGCGAGATGACTGCGCCTTGCGGAGTGCCGATGCTGCCCAGCTTCCCTCTTTCCAGCTGTAGGTTTCCAAATCTGTAGCATCAACCGTGCGGTGTGACAGAAAGGTCCCTGATGTAGTTGTAGGTCCTCTCTCCGAGCCCCAGTTTGTTGACTTGAGCCATGATCGCAGAGTGGCGTACCTTGTCAAAGGCGCTCTGTAGGGTCTAGGGCCGAGGATGCGCGGTTGTCCCCGGTGTTGACTGTGGTGGTGTCTATGGCTTCGTGCTGGATTAGCAGCATGGCGTCTTGCGTGCTGAGCTTCTCTTCTGAAACCCTAGCATCGTGTGCGGGTACATGTTCCGGTCTTCTAGGAACCATTGCCACCTGTTGTTTAGGACATGTTCCAATACCTTTCCCGCACACGAAGTGAGGGAGATGGGCCTCACATTCTAAATGCCGGGTGGCTTGTTCGGCTTTGGTATTAGGATTGTTCTGGCTGCCTTCCGCTGCTTGGGTAGTGTTCCGGCGCGCCAGCACTTGTTGTAGTAGTTGGTGAGGGCCGTTATGGCCTCGTCATTTAGGTTTCGCAGGGCCTTGTTGGTGATTTGGTCAGGGCCGGCTGCGGACTTGCAGTTGAGGTCTTGGGCCGCCTTGCGAACCTCCCACTCTTCAATATCCTTGTCGAGCAGGGGGTTGGGTGGTCCCTGGTAGTCTATGTGCGTTTCGCTCGGGGTGCTGGGGAGGTAACGCTGGTTCAAGCGTTTACACATCTCCTCTTCTCCGAGTTGCTTGGTGGTAGCGTAGACAATCTGTGAGAGTGTGTAGTAGTTGGAGATATGTGCAAGATCATGGGTGCATTGCGTGTGTGACCAGGCTGTCATTCATTTTGCCCACCATTTCTCTAATGCGATGCCAGATTTAGCCTACCGAGTCAAAGAGTGATTTTACATTTATAGATCACAGCAGTGGAAGCCAGACATCACGGCCAAAATAGTCTAAAACAATGGCTGCCATTTTTAAGTTATTTGGCAATAATGTGCACGTCATTCTTGGTTAGGGAATCCTGTGGAGGAGCACGAGAGTGAGTGTGCATTGTTTTGCCTGTCGTTTTACGGTCGAGTAAAGGTGCGCAGTAGCAAGACTTACTGTGTGATTTCTACAATATTGAACTCCTCTGCAGGGCTTTCAAACAAGGAACTCGCACCAATACCGCATCACTTCAAAATTACGACCATCATTTTAGAGAATCTAGTGTCAGTTCAGCCACAGTCAGAGGCAGATAGCACCTTACCATACATGCACCAATTGAAAAAATCTCTCTATTACCGGCTGAAAGACCAGAAGGCCCTGAACTCGGGCAACTGCAGCGTACAGTCAATCAGACTAAGATGGCCACACGGTGCCCATAGCTTATTCTCCCATACCACTTTCCTCTAGCGCTCCAATAAGTCTGCAACAACACCCTGTCTGTATGTTTATTCTTTTCCCCAGAAATATATAGCCACTTTTTATCTTTGAAGTTCCAGCTAAAGTTATCGTCACCATGCTGCAATGAGAAACTGAAGCCTGTTCTGAGTAGTAGTGCAGTCCCTCCAGTTTATGATGCACACCACACTTTTTTAACATGCAAGGTTGAGAGGAAGAAATGCCCCAAGGACAAAATGCTACCTCTGCTGGAACATCTCACCTCAAAGATATTTCCAGAACGCTCCGGATCTTCTTGTGAATTTATTATTTGAGGGCACCGAATTAGCTCTGTTTTTCATAAAAACAGCCACAAAGATGGCCCTGGTGCCTGCGCTAAAGCAAACATCCAGAGGGACACCCTGTATATGAAATCCAACCATGGCAAAAAACACCAGCCTAAAGAATTTATATATATATGCCTTACACAAGAAAACAAAAACTTGAAAAGGGAGAAAAAGAATATGAGCTCCCACTCGCAAAATGTTCAGCCAAACCCCCTAAGCTGTCCAAACGATGGGGTCTGAAACAGCGATATTTCACCTAAGGTTTGCATGCATGTAGGGCAACTATCAGCATTTAACGGAAGAAAACAAAAAGGTAAACTAGTAGAAAAGCTCTGGCAAGCTGATCCTTGTGTTGGTTGGTGGGAGGGGCGGAAAATTACTCAGGCTTTCTAAAGGTACGTCGGACATATACACAAAATCTCTTAAAGATACGTTGGTTGTACCAACTAAATTTCTTCAAGGTACTTCGGAGCACTAGGTTGAACTCGGATGAATTGACATATTCACAAATTTTATTTTTTGTGTGTGCGTGCCCGTGAATAGCGTTTTGTAATAGATATACTAATTGCCCAATTTACAATTAACGTGTTGAGAGCACTCGGTCTTGATTTTTACACAACTGGCCAAACCGCTATTGGTCACTGAAGCCAAGGCTGACGTAGCCACCGATAGGGTTGCGTACAATCATTTGTTTTTAATTGTGATTAATAACAGTGTTCAGGCTAGTCTGTGAATGGAAGTGGTTTGACCAGTTGGGTAAAATGAAGGAAGACAGCTCTTGCTTTGTATTGTGAAATGGGCGTAGGATAGTAGCTTGGAGTTCCACCCGAATTAAGCTAAAGTTAGTCCAATCACCTGTAATAGCAGTTATTATTAATTAACGGGGTCTCTTGCTAGTCATAAGGAGACGCATTTTGGTAGTTTGAATAAATATCAAGAAAGACAGCTGTTCCTGCATTTTGTGAAGTAGGCATGGTGTAGCAGCGTGGAGTCCCGTTTGGACTGAGGTAGAGTTAGTCTAATCATCTGTACAGTTGAACCTCGTTATAACGAACACTGATATAGCGAATTATTAGCTCTAACTACCTAAATACGGACTTTGATTGGTCACACTTCATTTCAGTTCGCGAAACTGGAACTGCAAGAGCTGCACGCGATATCGGCTGTGATGAAGAAAAAACTCCCGACGCCCGACACTGCAGAAGTAGAAAAGGCCCTTTCATGCGTAGTCACTGCGGAAACCTTTATCCTGTTCAGTGCTATGAAAAGCCACGGTACGAAGATCACATCCTTCTCCAAATAAATCAGGACCCAGACTTGTTTTGTCAAATGTACTTTGTTCTTGCTGTGGTTTCACGTTCTCATGTCCGGGTTCATTTGGTTTGAAAGGCCACAAGGAGGCAGGTAAGGATTAACTTGTCTAGAGTAGGTTCGAAGCCTAGAATAATGCGTTTTTGTGGCTATTATTTTTCCACCAGCCAGATTGCTGATTCGTTGGAGCTGAAGTTTACCTATACCATTACAGCGCCTATCGCGTACAACAAACTAATTTACTGCCCCGAAACTACTTTGTTATAATGAGGCTTGACTGTAATTATTAAAATGGAATAATAATTAGCGGTGATTACTGCTTGTCAGTCCACCGAAAAGGGTTGGCCGGTTGAGTAAAAGCAACAAAGACTGCTCGTACTATAAGGTGCTATTCCGCTAGACAAAACTTCACTGACAGCTGGCGTTCTGTCAGAACTGTACAGAGAGAACCTAACTGTACGTGAAGATTACGTGGCATTAGAACAGTTATGACCAGGCTGGTGTCTGAAATCGCTTAAAGCTCCTGGATCAGATCGATAAGGTGGCACATAGTTCGTAATTGATAATCGAAAAGGTCTGAGTGCAGACCAATGCGCCGATATACTTTTAAAAAATTTTGCCGATACCTCCGGCGTATCGCTAAGAAATTTTGCGGGTGCGTCCGACGTACTTTTCGATACAGCAAAAAAAGAAAAGGAGTGTGTATATAAGACGCCAATCAGTACAAACAGCATTCAATGCTGTACTCATGCGCATATTTGCGGACCAGCCGGCAGGTAAATTTTTGAGAGGCGAGGACAAGGGCGCTTGTCTGGGGTCCCATCCTGAAGAGCTACCCAAAAGTCTGCTTTCGTACGCCATGATCTACAGTTATATTACTGCTCTCTAATAAGAATTATACAGGGTGTTGCAGTATACAGTTTACATGCTGAACACCCGGTAACATACATGGAATGGTTGCAGCGCACATGAAAAAAAACGTCTTCAGCAATACCACTCTCCTTATCTTGCACATTTTGCCCTAATGTCACAATCCAGTAGAATATCCTGTTATGCTAGATGGCGCATATCGCTTGATAAAAAACACGACACAAAAACATTAAGATTTCAGATCATCACGAAGTGATCACCACGAAGTGATCACAATCATCACGAAGTGATCACATTTCATATTCGTAAAGCAACAGGCCAGGGAACAGGACCTTTTGGTTACTTTTTGGCGGCGAAAAGGGATGTTGAAGGCCAGACATCAGTAAGCTCGAATGATCGAAAGTGGCCATTTTAGTTTCTTTTTACTTGTTTTTTTTTCTTTTTTACCGTCTCACTTGCATAAACAAGCGCCTCCTAAAAAGTATTTTTAGGAGACGTTGGCATAACTTTCGTAGGCAGCCGACGTGCCCACCGCGTCAAGCTGGTACATGAGCGGAGAAAACGACGCTCCCTGGGCACGTAACACGAACGCACTCTTGAGACAACGCACACCTTCGAGAGACAACAAACGTCGGTACCGTTTGCCGTCGTCCCAAATTCACCCGCCAAACTAAGACATATTTCTGAGCAGTGCTTGAATTTATCACAAGTGGCGTTTTATTACAGTCACGAAGGCTCTGATACAATAAACTAATACTCACGCGTCGAAGGACAACTACAAATATTTTTTTCCTCCCTGTGGCAGCCTTAATCCGAGGGTTTCCAAACTCCCAAAGAGTCGTCTGCTGGATGTGTATTCCTCCTCTCCCTTTCAGTTGCGTGCGAACTAGAAATAAAAAATTGTTGGCATGCGGCGTGCGAATTGAAAATAAATATTGTTCCTACAAGGCGCACGAACTAAAAATAAAAATGATTCCCAACGCACGTGCGAATAGGGAGACCCGAAGTGGTCGGAGGGTGCTCGGCAGGTAACGGACTCTCGGCGCGTTAGCAGTGCGCTTTCGCTTTACGTGTTGTGGGCCGCTGAAATGGACTTGGCATTTTGTGAGTGACGAAAAATTTCGTGTGAACGGACATGCAATTACTGCGTTCCTGCCCGCGGGTCTGGATACACAGGAAACTTGGGGTTAAGTCTATTGTACCCGCAATCTCCTCCAGCAATAATTATAAAAATCCGTTCACTATCACCGAAACTACGCGCGATGAGACATCGGGCATAAATGCCCCTCTCAACTCGACGCAGACAACCCGACGAAAGCTGCGCGCTCTTTCCCGAAGAGGGGGGCGGCTCACGGCCTTCTTTTCGGCGGCCTTCGATATATCTTAGGCCGGGGAGTTTTCACCTTTTCTCCGAACGTGTAGGTGTCTATTTCCGGGCATATGCCACAAAAAAACTCTGGCTGATTCCTATGTGGAGTTCCTATTCCTATGTGCAGCAAAATCTGCAGCTGAGCATGATTTGCGTGTCGGTAGCTGTTTTGTGGGTGTGCTTGGCAAGTGACGTCTTGCAGCCGGGTCGCTTCGGCAATGGTGCACCGGCGCCATTTCCGCGATGGATTTGATGTCAGTGAAATCTTTGTATATCCCGGCATAAAACACTTTCGTGTTAAAATATAAAACCCGAAAACGAACAACGCGAACTGTAACGTACTCTTTACTACTAAAGGTTGCTTCCCCGCTAGAAGAACCTATGTGCCGAGGCGCCCCGTTTACAAGCCGCTTGGTTCGTTGTGCTGGCGTCACTTCCGTGACGGATATGACGTATGTGAAATCTGCGTGAATCCCGGAATAAAACACATTCGTATTAAAAAGCAAGCATGGCTGCCTGCTCACAAGCGCGCACTCAGGCTGGTAGGGTGATTTTGAAACAATAAGCATTTGTTGTCAATACGTCCGGTTTAAAGGGGGTATGAGTTCGTCACTCAAACTCCCGCGCTCTAAAAAGTTTAAAGAAACCCCAGAACTTTGTGTAGAAGTTCAGCCATAGAAGAGGTTGGCAGAATACGACGATGGCGGATCGTCACAGACAATGCGAGAAATAGGCCGCGAAGATCACCGGTGACAGCCAATAGGACAGACAACGCCTCAATGACGTCATTTAGGCCATGCCAGGGGTGCATAATGAGGAAAATTGAAGAGAGCACGGTTGTGTTTTTTTTTCTCTTTCACAGCGATTTCCGCACTCACCACTTCACGTGCACGTGTAATATTTGGCTCAAGTGTTCCTGACAGTGTACTCTAAACGTCGCCCAGGTTTACCTGCACTGCTCAAGCGGTTCACGAGGACGGCTTGGTGGGCTAGTTGCTGTACTAACATAAAGGGTGTTGCAGGGTCCCTTTATTGCGTAGCGTTCTTTGGCGAGTAACCCCACAGCCAAGACCCTGTAACGCCCAGCATTTCCGTAACAGTGAAGGCTTCGCGGATGTTCCACCTTTACTAGTTATAATAGCGAAAATGGAGATAATTTAACAGAGAGAATTTTGAAATACAAACAAAACATAAAACAAAGTTTCCACAAAAATTACCGGACGAGACCGAATATATGCATGCTACAAATCTCCCCCAACACCGATGAATACACGAAAGAAGTCTGCAAACGAAACTCAAAATACGTTTGTATTCCCAATACAGCCCTATTTGGCTGTAGGGAACTCACACTCTGGCTGGTCACATTTGGCTGCTCATATTTGGCTGTAAAGAACTCGTACTCTTTGGCTTCTCATTTTTGGCTGGTGATATTTGGCTGCAGGGAACTCAGACACTCATAATTCTCAGCGAGTGAAGGTGAAGCAGAGCCAGTGAGAGCTGCAGTGGAGATTTCTGTTTTAGATGCAAAGCATCTCTTGCTGGAGACTATGTCCAGCGTTCTTCCGTTGTCCGCACCTCTCCCCCTACACTATAAAAAAAGAAATATTCAGCGGCGCCCGGTTTCGATCCCACGACTGTCTGACCGCAACGGGAGGTACGCGGCTTTCTTCCCACTGCGCTGCAAAACCGAGACTGGAGCAAGTGCTATGAATGCGCCCTATGTCCTTGACTCATTCAAACAACGTCAAGAAACTACTGATACAACGAAGGCACGCGAAGCTGAGCGGCAACAGAAACGACGAACTGAAAACTTTAGAGGAGGATTAGCGTCTCTTGCTCGGGGGGGATGTCCCGCGTCCGTGCCCCGTCCGCAGCGCCTCTGATGATGATTGTGGCAGGATTCCCCTAGGACTGGCCAACCGAAGAATCCATCACGAGATAGCTTCGTGTTCAGCCACCGTCGTCATCTTCCCGTAGGGGAACCGCTTAAGAAGAAGATGGAGAAGAAGACAAAGCTGCGAAGAGGAGGGCGTGTACGTTGCTCTCGCCCCGTCCGCAGTGCTTCTGATGATGATTTTGGCAGGATGCCCCTAGGGATTGGCCAACTAAAGAATCCGTCACGAGATAGCGTCGCGTTCAACCACCGTCGTCATGTTCCCGTAGGGGAACCGCTGAAGAAGAAGAAGGAGAACAAGACAAGAGAAGACTGCCAGCTGACGTGTCTGCCAGCGTGGTTGCTTGCTAGGACGTAGTTTCGCCCTAGAGGTTTGGTGCTTCAGGTGATCGGCCAACCGTCAGGCGGTTTTTGTTTCTTTGGTCGTTTTTCACTCCTCTTTATTGCCTGACTCCAACCGGCTTTTTATCCGCCCTGCCCCCGCTCCCAAGATCAGCCGAAATTTTCATAAACAAATATTTTGCTAATGCTAGCCTTACCCCTGAGACCTTCCGGAAATGGTTCACCCCGTCTCTACCGCCTCGATGTCCCTTCTGCGCCTCCCCCACTCCCGCCAATCTCCAGCACCTAATTTGGCACTGCCCGAAGTTCGTGAGCTACAGAACCTTCAAGCCTCCTCCAAATACAGCCTCTCTTACATCGACCCTCGTACACTGGAACCCTCCATGCTGGCTTAATTGCACACTTTTCCCTAAAAAGCGGTCTAGCGCGAGCAGTCTAGAGTCGTGAGCCTGCTCTCCTCACCCCACGCGGCCTCTTCAGCATTACTTAAGGAGCCCACCTGTTTGGGTCGAACTGTACGCATTTAAGATGTCCCAAGTTACAACCCCCCTTCTATTTCCCCTTCCCCCACTTGACGTAGAGTCTTCCTGCCACAATAAAGGCTACCTCCTCCTCCTTTATTGCCTTCCAGGTGCACTTAGCTGCGCAGGGATGTCTCGTGACTCGCCGGGCTGGGGGAGTTCCCCCTGGGCGGCCTCCATTCGACCTCAGGACTTGCCGGTGGAGGCTCTGAAACGCAGTGGAGTGACTTGCATCCCGGTAGCTCTGGTCCCAGTGAGCGGCAGAGCCATCCGGTTAAAGAACCCCCGGATTGTGCAGGCGGCGCTCCGGGCTGCTACCGAGAGGTTTGAACAAATATCCGAAGGTTTGGCCGTTTGGAAAGGGCGGCGTCCTCTGTAAGTCATCAGATGAGACCTGTGTGGCAGACCTCCTCAAATGCACAACATTCGCTTCTCACCAGGTGAGTGCATTTGTTTCCCCCCACCGGGCATGCGTGAAGGGCATTATTTGTGGTGTCGATGTCCAGATGACTCCGCACGAGATTCTAGATGAGTTTGCGGTGGCAGGAGTTACATCAGTGTACCGTTGCAGCCGCGTCGTGGAGAGCAACAGGGTCCCAACTGAGTCCGTGATCGCCACATTTGTGGGCTCCTCATGCCCCACTGAGATAAAAGTTTGGCCTCTGGTATACCGAGTCGAGCGTCTCTCTCCTCGGCCTCTTCAGTGCCTCAGTTGCTGGCGTTTTGGCCACACTGCAAAGGCGTGCAAATCGTACTATCCGCTGCCGTTCGTGGCGGTGACAGCCATTCCGTCGACTCGTGCTCCTCTGAGAACGTCAAATGCTGTTTGTGCTGCGCTGGTCATCCAGCGGATTACTCCACTGTCCTGTGAGGGCGCAAGAAGCCCAAGTGCTTGACATCATAGAAAAGCGCCGCTGCTCACGTAAGGAAGCGTTCGGCATTATTAAAGAAAGGGCGCATGGCTACGCTGGAGTAGCCGCCAAGCAGACTACATCGTTGACCGAGCCCGCAGTGATAAACGCCATCGTTGCGGCAGTTGACAAAGCGGTGTCCAAGGTTCAACAGCCTCGCTAGCTGACCCAGCTTTTGCTTCGCTTATAGCAGCGGCTGTGGAGAAAGTTGTGTCCTCAGTGGTGACTCAGTTAATAGCTAGCATCACGGAGTGTGGTGTCCCGGACGGTAGTGGCTCAGATGGCGCCATTCCTGCCGCTGGCTCCCGCCAAGCTCAATTCTCATCCAAATACCATTCCACAGGTGCCCTCTGTTGCGGACAGTTCGTTACCCCAGCAGGTGTTCTGCCCCAGTTCCGCTAACGAAGTACCGGTTGTCACAACCCCCCAAGAGATGAACCCGAGCAGCTTCCTTGTTCAGATGCAGGCTCCTCGTCTTATCCCAAAACCGGCTCGAGTGCTTCCCTCCGGCTTCCCCCACTTCAGAACTCGGACATGGAAATGGCAAAGTTGGCCTCTAGGTTCAATCTCTCATTCCAGTAAACGATCGGGCTCTCCAGGTACTGGGTCCCTAGGCACTCAACCAAAACCAAAGAACAAGAAAAATAAACCGCGAACAGTGATCAAAGAAAGCATATTAGACGCTGCAGTTGCAGCGGCGGGTCTCTCCGAGTCATAGGGTCCCTTAAAGTCCTCCAATGGAACTGCAGATCTGCTACAGCCGGATTCGCGGACTTGCTTTGTCTAAGCTCCCAGTTCAACCCAGATCTAATTTTGCTTCAGGAAACCTGGCTCAATAGCAATCAAAGATTTAGCTTATGTAATTACCACACGTTCAGACTAGACAGACTTTCACGAGGGGGTGGCCTCTTGATTTTAGTTTCAACAAAATTCGATCATAAGGCCAAAGTATCCTTCCAGCTTCGAAGATCAGATTGTGAAGTTTTGGTATTGGAGATCAGACTTCCTGGTTGTCTTCCTTTCTCTGTGGCGTACGTTTACTACTTTCCACTAGGGGGTATCGATTCAGAACCCCTAGATCTCGCTCTTGCTGCGGCTGTACCTCCCGTTGTTGTTGCGGGAGACTTTAATTCCCACCATATTTCTTGGGGTTACCGAACGGATTCCTGCGGTCTTCGCTTGATGGATTGGATTACGGACAACAATTTGGCATGTATAAATTCGGCTTCTCCTACCTACATACAGGGAACCTACTCGATCGGTTTTAGATTTAACTTTTTGTTCTAGGGGTGTTAGAGTTTCTTCATGGTCTACTGTTGACAACGG
Organism: Haemaphysalis longicornis; assembly: GCA_013339765.2. NCBI lineage: Eukaryota > Metazoa > Arthropoda > Arachnida > Ixodida > Ixodidae > Haemaphysalis > Haemaphysalis longicornis. The sequence goes on from CM023458.1 coordinate 7,028,095, forward strand.
GACAAGCAGTGACCACATTCCAATATTGTTTGATATTCAGTGCCCTGTTCGCTCTCTCGTACGGCGAAGTTGCACTTTTGTAGATTATAAGAAATTCCAAATTTCTCTGAAGGAGGCCATATCTTCTCTGTCCGCAGAAGCCACAACTGAACGGGTGACGGGTCTTTGTACTGCCCTAACCACTTCGGCACAGTCCTCGTTATTTGAAGTACAATCTAGGGGAGCTGTGTCACCTAGCCCCTGGTGGAATGAAGAATGTACACGTTGCTTTAGACGCAGGGAGGGCAGCCTGGAAGAAGCTTTGCTATAATCATTGCCCGCTGAACTGGAGCAATTATAAGTATCATTCCGCGATGTTCAACGAGCAGTTTCTAATGCCAAACAGGCCTATGACTGTCACCGCTGCTCAATTCTTTCTGATCCCAATAATAAGCGGGCCCTTTTTCGTTTTCTTCGGTCAAGGAAAGTGGTTTCCCAATCTGAAAATTCAGACTCTATAGTATTATCTTCCAGTGAAATCTCCGAGACTCTAGAGTTGATTGCTAGGGGTCTGCAAATTCGTTTTTTCGTCTTCTCTAGCTACCTCGTCTCCTCCATTTATAGTGGTAGAGGACTTCGCAGAAATTACGCATGCGGAGCTTTTTGACGCTATGTCGAAAATGCCAGCTGCGGCCCCTGGTCCGGATCATATTACTACTGAAATGTTAAAACTACTATACGATCAGGCACCGGATGACTTGCTCAGTATGATTAATTATTCTCTCAGGAATGCTTGGATACCCGATGGGTGGCAGATAGCAAAAATACTTCCTATACCGAAGAATGTTGGTCAGGGCTTCGCTGTTGATAACGTCAGGCCTATCTCTCTGACTTCTAACGTAGTAAAATTAATTGAGCGGACCTTGCTTCACCGAATTATGGAATTTTTGTCTGAGTATAATATCCTCAGCCCAAGGCAAATTGGATTTCGCCAAGGTTGTGCTATTTGGAGTGCCCACATCGACCTTGAAAGTCGTATAAAACTTGCCCGTCGATATAAACAGGTTGCGGCTCTAGTGACCTTGGATATAGCAAAAGCATACGACAGCGTGGAGTATCCGGTGTTATTGTCTCGCTTACAGAAATTAAATTTCCCGAGATACATTATAGCATGGCTTGTATGAGTTCCTAAAGGACAGGCAGTTCTTGTGGTGTGAGGGGTAACATTTGTTCCTCTCGGCACTCGCAGAAAAGAGGTGTACCACAGGGAGCTGTCCTTTCGCCGGTTCTTTTTAACATCCTGTTAAGCTCGGTCCCTTTGGTTTCGGGGTGTCCAGACTTATGTTATGCCGACGATATCGCGTTTTTTCGCATCTGCTTCTGACATACACGAACTGTATGTATTAATGCAGTCGTATCTGAATACTTTAGATTCCTGGTTAGACAGCATCTCTCTCACTATAAATGCCAGGAAATGCTCTGTGCTAGTTTTTCAGTGCACTTTTTCCTTTAATATCTCTCTCTGTTATCGTCAGCACATCATACCCCAGGTTGATTCTTTAAAATACCTTGGTGTAGTATACACAAGCCAACTTGACTGGAGTCCACATATAGAGCGTATAGCTACTAAAGGAGCACGTGCTGTTGGCATATTGAGGCGCCTCAGTCATAGAAAGAGGGGAATGCGCCGTGAATCTCTTCTGATGATATACCATATGTACGTGCGGGCCTATTTTAGAGTTCGGGTGTGTCTATTCTCGGGTGCTGCGACGTATAAGCTCCATCGCCTAGTTCTTCTGGAACGCCAGGCTCTGCGCTGCTGTTTAGGGCTACCTAAACATGCAGCTAATGCGTTACTTTATTTGGAAGCCGGAGTTCCCCCTCTGAATCACCGATTTCGAATACTTACGGTGGAGACTTTCTTGAGAGCCTATGGCGGGGGGGTTAGCAGGGCACAATTTATCTTTGTAGCTGAGCCAGCTGTGTTTCTGGCGGCCCAGTGGCCCAGGTCCTATCGACCGCAAGTTATTCTAGCACAAAGCTGGGTATCTCCATTAGGGGTTGCGCTCAATTGGCGGTGAGCGCGAACACAGGCGGCGCTGCGAAACGCACGTCCGTGACGTCAGCTTAGGGATTCTCGCATTTGTCGTCTGCTTCACTCAGGATCGCTCTGCCTGCTGTTTCTTTGCGCTCGGTCAACGTCTGATGCTTGTCCGCACCAGAATTGGCCTGTGGGTAACGTTTTATCATAATAATAGGCTTAAAATCGCATACACTAGCTCATGGTGTCAATTAAAGATAGTTTTGGATACCGCTACGGGAGAAACATTGCCGGCGGCACCCCATTCCTTGCGAAGCCGGTCCTGTGCGGAGCCGCGAAGAGTCGGAGCTAGGCGTCAGCTTCTCATGTAAGCATTCGAACAAAAGGAACAGTCAGCTGCTAATAACCGACAACAGCGAAAATGGAAGACCAAAACAAATTCCAGGCCTTCAGGGCTGTCGGATTTGGCAGAAGGCATCACGATTCCCAGTAATCATATGTAAGGTAAAACAGTTTTTGCAACCTTGCCGAACGCTCGAACGCGTTTTGTCACATCACTTTACGTTGGCAAGGCATGAAAGTTTGCCGACATGCACTATAGACTGCCATAACTGTAGGTTGAGTTCCAAATAACCCAGTGTGTATATACGCGCGTGCTGATTCTATACCAGGCATCTAACCAGCATGGAGGTCTATTGAGCAAAACGAGTCACGTCTTCGTTAAATTTATAGTAACACATATATGTTTGTTAAGACCTGGAGGGATATTTCGGAACATTTTGCACAGCCATATCTTCCCGATATTCGGATATGCGTTATAGGAAAACTGCACTCAAGAGGAGGAGGAGGAGTAGTAAGGGGAGGAGGGGAAAACTTTGTTCAATAATTAAATTGATCTGGTTAGTGGGCCGGGTCCTCAGTCCAGGCCAAGAGAGTAAAAGTAATTTTCTTCAAATCATAGAACGCCATCCCGAGTAGAATAGGATTTGTTCTTCGCGCCTGGAAGGGTTGAAAAGCAATAAAGAGCTACATGGAATTCTTCTTCGGTTTCGAGTCTTGTAATATATGCAGGTATACTATTTATTACGTTAGTTAGCTATTAGATCATGCCTTCAACACCGTAATCATGTCATCATTGTTCGAGTTGAGAGTCAGTTCGTTATGATACGATATAATTACGATAGAATTCGGAGCACAAAAGCCGCCTTCGAGTACTGTGGACCACGTTGTTTAGGGCGTGATCGCGGTGGCGTAGCACAAACCTTCTCATTGTATTTGCATCTGAATAAACAAAGCACGCTGCGGATATGCACCTTCTTGCACGCAGCCGTAATGAAAGCCAATTTGTGAAGAAGGGAATGTATGCCATACAAAATGAAGGAAATATCCATACGACCTTTGTGAGGCTCCCAAACATCCCGAAACCTCCTAATAAGGAGTTGGTGACGGCGCAGAAAAAATTAATGCGTTGGGCAGAAAAAAAAAGCAAGAAACATTAATCCGATACATGGCAACAACGAATGAAACAGAAGAAAGCCGCTTTATTTCCTGCTGTGCGATGAGCGTAGAGGCCGCTGCTTGGTACGTAGTATCAGACTGTTGAGTCTTCATAGGAGCATCTCAAAAATACTGCAGGGAAGCCTACGCATGTTGAATACTTATCGAGAAGCTCTGATCGATGATCCTCGCGAATAAGCAAGAAAGGACGAGTTACACACGATCTTCTGACCGATACTCTGAAGAAAGTTGTTCTCTATCTCTTCGTGTGTTGCAAACTTGTGGAGGATACAGCTTCAAATTATTCAGATGCGTCAGAAGCTGGCAAAATAACTGAGTCGCTAGAAATACGCTTTTTAACGCACTACAGCAACGAAGCGGGCGATTTCTAGCCCAGGCACTGTTGCCCCTCACAAGCGGAGTGTAGCAGACGACAGCGGCGCGAATCCCTAAGCCGACGTCAGAGCCAGGGGGCGCCACTCAAACATCTCACCGCCAATAACATACTTCCATCTCTTGATAGGGGTCATACGATAACGGTCAACTTCCGGAACATCTTTCCCCAAAATGCTAAAATGTTACCTGCCAGACTGCTCAATGGTATCCTAGAAGATCATTTGGCCTCAATTTAGCAAGATACTATCACTTATACAGATGCTTCTCAACGAGATGAAAAATCCGGAATAGTTATAGTTTCCCCTTCCCTAAATTGGTACCTTTCGGTTCGTCTGGTGGATGTTACCCCAATATTCTATGCGGAATTCATGGCAATAGTGTTGGCACTACGAAAGCTTCACATATCGGTATCGTCTCCACTCATAATTACAGACTCCCTATCCGTAGGCTTAGCCCTTTCTTCTCCGAAAGACTCACCTCTTCTACGGACGTTTCGGTCACTTCTGCCACCTCATATTACTGAAGTCGACCTTCTTTGGGTCCCTGGGCATGCGGGAATCACCTTTAATGAAACCGCAGATTCTCTGGCAAGGGTTAGCACTCTCCGGGCCTGTTGTCGATGTCATTGAGACTACGCCTCTATTAGCCGCCGCAAGGTTCCGTAGATTGTTGAAACTGCAAAGGCAGCACGAATCAGTCCTATTGTCGTTGCGAGATTTCTGTCATCTCAAATTCTCCTGGAAACCGAATTGGTGCCCCTCACGCGACCTGGAGGTGATAGTAACGAGCCTTCGATGTCGTCTGCCCCAGTATAATAGATACCTCCAAAGGTCTCGTCTGGCGCAGTCTGCCATGTGCAGTTACTGTAATGAAGAAGAGTCTGTGGACCACTTCCTTTTGTCCTGTCGACGATTTTCAAGCCTCAGACGTCAGCTCCTTGAGGTGCCGCTTCATCGCCTGGGGTTGGCATTATCAGTGCCGGTTCTTTTATCATTTGGGGCTTCAGAAACTGGATATGGCCGCCGGGATGTTTGCTCTGCTCTTCTGCGCTTCATAGAAAATTCCAAAAGATTCACAACCTAATTCGTATCTTATTCTGGAACCTCACCAGAGCCCTCCAAACGTTTCCATTGCCGTTTTTCTTTTTTTTAACAATTATTATCCTCCTCCTCCTCCTCCTCCTCCTCCTCCTCCTCCTCTCTTCTTCTTCTTCTTCTTCTTCTTCTTCTTCGTCTTTCTTTCTTTCTTTCTCTATTTATTTTGTTTCAATTTTGACTATTTCCAATCTCGATTCCTCAAAAACAAGAAGAAAAAAAGCTTCCAAAATTTTCTAACTTTCCTTGAATCATCCACCTAGGCAGCAATCTCATTCGAATTAGCAACTGATGTTTGGCCGATCCCCTGATTGGGTAAGCGCCATTTTGTGAAGGAACACAACAACAACAACAACAACAACAACAACAACAAAGCTGCGAAGATGAGGGCGTGTACGTTGCTCTCAGCCGATGCACCAACTTCACCAACCTTTACCTCACCAACGGTGACGGAGACTACCGATTCTACCGATAGCGCGTGCGCTGCTCCTCCTTTCCCTCTCTCCACGCAGCTGCGCGATGAGCGCGCATGCGCGTCTCCTCTCTCATCTCCTCCTCTCCACTCGATCTGATCTATATAATAAACCCGGTACGCGCGCCGCTTCCTCAGTTGCTGCTTACTTTGAGACACGCTGCGCCGTCCGATGAGCTTAATGGACGCCAACAATTCTGTTTTGCATCTCAACATAGTTCCCTTCGGGAAGATGGTGTAATTTTTTTTGCCTTATTTTCCCCACTTTGTTTTCTGTTATTTTTTGGGGGACGGGGAGGTATTGGTTGCTTTGTAATCAAGCACATTGCCGGGTAGTAAAAGAAGCTCTAAAAACTACATTTTTTTTGTTTTTGCGGATATTTCTTTTTTACTTTTGTTTCTGGGGATTAATAGGCCGAAAATAACCGCGCTATATAAATGGCCCCGTTGACATATGCCTGTAATTATGTCAACTACGTTAATATCATATGTAAATATGTAAACAACATGAATGCTGCCTGTGAATGCATTTCTGTGAGCGCACGCTAAACGAGCAAAGTGCAAAGCTCAAAATACTTAAAAATACTCCAACTGGTGTTCCCATTCTAAAGTTAAAATCTACAACCAACTTGTTCCCGTCAGAAACCAGAGGCAGTCGTGAGAGTAATCGTTGTTTCGTTGTGCTCAATAATGCCAAGCCAGCATTCAGCGTTCTGAAAAAGCGCACTTTGACACCTTCTTGCACCTCAGTTATGCGTAAAAGGAGAGCATTGAAGGTGCTCATCTCGAATGGAGCTGGAAAGAAATGGCCCACCCTTGCAAACTTCCCCTTTCGCACCGCGTCGATATGTCCCCCCTGCTTTTCATACGTATTCATTTTTAGCAGATGACAGAAATTACTTCGCGTGTCACTCCCGGTATTCACCTCATGGCATGTTCAAAGCAAATGTCTGGAACCTCGGCGCCTATGGCATGCAAGCACGGAGCATCACGGCCAAGCAATATGGCTTTCTTCACGCAAGAATTTTCCCTTCAAGCGAACAGCGCCGTTTCCAGAGCTTCCATGGTCGTGCTCTGAAAACGATTTTCAAGGTTGGGCGCTGCAGCTGGGCAAGGCTACGAACAGCGCGGCCAAAGGCCAGGAAAGAAGTTACACCGTATCGGAACCCAAAGTCTCCCACGGGTGGGCACTTCTGAGAAATGTCTCAGAATCAAACCCACACATCAGTCGACAGTATTGAGCATGCGTTCTGCCTGATGCGAATTCTCCGTAAGGGTAGAAATTGTAAGACACTCCTAACGGCTTCGTTTGGTAGCTTCAATCGAGCGTATAATTACCAACAACCCGTTTCTATCGAGAAAGCGTCGCCAAAAGGGGTACAGGTTCTTCCGCACGGCGGTACGCACGGGGCAGCGGATGGCACCGGTGGCTGGGTGCATCGATTCACGCGTCCGCCGTAGACGGCGGAGGCACGTATACGCTGGCGTCGCGCTAAAATTGTCGTCGCAACGCGGTTTACTGGCGAATCATCTTATAACTGTCCCTTTTGCGTCCCTTTCATCGTGCCGTACTTTCGGTTAAGCGGTGAGCCTTTGATACCAATACCGTAACTGTTCTTACAAAGGCATTTTAGAGACCTAAAACCGTATCAGGGTGTCTATTATGTGTTTATTTTACCGTATATTGAAAAAGTAAACGCGATTATTTTTTTTTTGTTATGACGTTGAAAGTTTTCACCGCAAGGGGAGGAACCTCCAAAGATGACAGCTGTAGTCAGCTGTATCCTTGTGACTAGTAAAGTGTAAACAATGCTGCGGCTACTCAGTTCTCGCGGTTGGACTCCGTTTTGAAGTCGCTGACGATGCCCTTGCATCAAGATAACCACCCAGTTACGGATTTTGGCATCGACGCACTTGTGGCATGCCCACGCGGGCTTTTCCAACGACCTGGAATGGTGCTTTACGTCGTTGACATTTTTGTGGTGCTCTACGAGTGAAAAAGTGTGTAAGAGGGATGATTTTCGATTTTTTAATGACGTACCTGTTGCGCGAGAAGTGTATAGACATTAAGCTGGTGTGTGTATGCGTAAAGTACCAATAAAATGTTATAAATGTTCTGCGGAGTGCTTATGCAATTTTGGTCGTTTGCTCGACAGCCATCAAGCTTGCAGACGACCGTTTATTCAATTGCACTTGTTGACCGTTAGCTAGCTCGCAGACGATCCTTTATTTCACTGCGTGGTGGCGGCGTATGATGCACAGGCTCATGGAGGGCTGCGACAGCGATATCGTTTCTTCGTTACCGGCCTCTGACTGAAAGCCACCGGTAGTGAAGAAACGAAGGGCGCATAACACTTGCTCCTCGACGCTGAGCCCGCGAGTCCGCCGACCAAGTTCGTCCTGGAGCTCGTCGCACAGCCACCGCACGGTCCTCTTTGAGAGACGGAAATGCTGGCGGAATTCTTCTCGGTGCATATCGAACGCGTCTACATTGCTTCTCGTCCGCTTTTTCCGCCGGCGAGCCAAAAACAAGGCGATAATCGGCGCATTCATGACTTCTTCCAAAAACCGTCTGTTTGAAATTCAAATCGCCTGTTCGAAGAAGCCACGGTCAACGCAGTAGGGCCTCTGTGCTTGCGTTACGTCACATCCGGTTGTTTGCGTTCAGCCCATAGAGGATTGAAAACCTTTAGTAGAGTGAACTAGAATATTGTAATAGTGGCGAAAGCGGCACAGGGAAATTGAAGCCAGAAATACGGAAATCCGCTAGGGGCGCTGCTGCGGAATACTGGACCGGGCGTAGTGTAGTGGATAGAGTGTCCACCTTCCAATCAGCATTCATGGGTTCGAATCTCGGTGTGGGACAACTTGTTTTCTTTTTTTTTGCATATGCATGGGGCGCACGAACAAGATGCCTAAACCACACTTAAGGTCAGGATAATATGTCCTTTTTCATAGCGTAGCTGTATTACGTTACGATTTCATACATTTTTCGATGCCCTTCGTCGCAGGCACTGCATGTCGCGGCGGCCCTATGAATTTCCGCCCCCCCCTCCTCTTCCTATTTTCCCTCTCTCTCTCTCGATGCCCTCACATCAAGACGCCATGCGGCAAAGCCAACTTTATGCGCATGTTTTTAATGCGCGAGGCGTCAAAAAAGCGAGAAGTCCATGGCGGTGCGCCTATTTCAGAGGCTCCAAATGCGTTGAAGCGCGAAGCTTCCTGAAACACGTGCTTGAACCCGGCAATGGCCTAAGGAAACAAGCAGCGGTGTAATGTGTAGGAGACTGATCGAATGCATTTGTAACCGGAAGGTGGAAGGAGATCGCGAAGCAACCTTAGAGAACTTGGGGCGGTTAAAGATGATTCAGAAAATAAGAAAATATTTTGAACAGAATTAAAACACGAAACTAAAAATGAAATCAATTTAACCTTAGATAAAAACTTCGCTCTGCCGTCGATGTGCGTTTCAAGTCATGTTTTCTTAACACGGATTCGTTCATTGGCGCTCCCTCAAGCAGATATCTTGGCGCCGCTAACAAGAACGTTTTGTACGATGACGGATCAAATTGTGGTGGAAGTAGGAGTGTAAGCTCTCTTTTGTTGCATCGATTTAAAAAAAATAAGCCTCGGTCGTCATAAGGATGGGCGTGCCATTCTTCAATCCACCCCCGAGAAAACCAAAAATTTCGGGAAACAGAGTGACCCGTCGCCCCTGCGAAACTATTCCTCCATTAGGTAGAGCTCATCATGCTTTGTGAAAAAAATGCTCGTGCCTGCTATGGGGTGTCACAAGAGCTCAAAAGCCTGAATGTGCTTGTGCCCTGAGCCACCATTGCCGCGAAAAAAGCTGCGCGGCCCAGTGTTCCTTTCCCTCCACTTCATTTTTGTTTCAACGCTGAGAAGGAAGGCAGATTGGGAATGCCACAGAAAATGCAGGCTATCCCGAATGAGAGCTTGTCATAGGAGGTCTTGAGGATAAATTTTCTTCCGAGCGCAACTTTGAGAAGCGAAAGCTGCTTGGGAACAGTTCAGTCAAATACTCCATATCTCTTACAAGTAGGCGCCATTGGTAGGGGAATAGAGGCAATGGCAATTGGGGAAAGCGTACAACCGTCGTATCTGCTTACGCCCCACTAAACTACTTGGCCGAGAGCAAGACTATGCGACTCTCAATGCCCAAAATGTAATAGCATTCTTGCTGAGTACCTCCGCAGCCAGGACCAAGTAACCCCCTGCATTTCCACCAAAATACAGATTTGTCGAAAAAAAAAAACAGCTTTCATTGTTACAATAGCGTACATGGGGATAATTTGACGGATAGCTTTTCAAAAAACAAAAGATAAAAAAATAAAAAATATATTTTCACAAACATTATCTCACAAAATCAAAAATATGCATCTTATACATTTCCTCCCACAACCGAATAATAAACTAAAAAGCCCGCAAAAGAACGTCAGAAATGCCTCATAAAAAATAGCGTAAACGCTCCAACTCTGCAGTAACGCCTTGCACCTTCGGATAAAGGTATTATCAGCCAGCTATAAGGCGCTTCATCACTATAATACTAAAATTTGCATTAATCGAAAAAAGAAACAAACAAAACTTTAAAATAATGAAATAAACCAACGGCTTTCGCTACTCATACTCGTATTTGGCTACAAAGAACTCACACTCAACACAAGTAGCACAAGAACGCTAGGCATTAATAGACAATTCTGTGAATTTCTGCAGATTTTTTCGCTGCCAATAATCAACACAAGCATTAAATCAGTCGGTGTTGAGCACAGAGCATTTGCTTTTATTCGTGTTCCTGGGTTTGAAAAAAGAAAAAATATGGCACACGCCAGGATTCGAACCCAGGGACAACGAGTGGCAGGCGGTGACTGTATCCACTACACTATTTACCCTCTAGTAATCGATGGCAGCGCCCCTTGCGGATTTTCAGTTTTTCGGCCTCACTGCCTCCCATTGAAAATGCCCTTGCTTTTGCCACTTCCAATATTCTAGTTCCAATATTCTAGTTCACTCTACCTTTAGCCAGTAGGGCTTGCTCAAAAAGGACACTGTTGAAAGGGACACAAATGGGACAAAACACGAGAATACCGCCCCCGCTTCGCGTTGCTGCGTCTTGTGGGAACTGAAAAGAACAACGCGTTGAGCACTTTGACCCAATAGCGGCGACGCGAGACCGTTCAAAGGGTGTCTCCACCCTGTACAGCGGCGCTGGCATTGAGGCACCCTACTCCGATCAGCGACGGCGCCCATCGCGGTAGCCTTTGTCCCCAAACGAAATTTTCACGCGAGTTTCAGTAATGGAATCGTGTTGAAGGACTGGTAGAACTGTCGCGCTTTTGCAAGCGGAGAGGCGTTCGTGCATGTGCGAAGCCCGATAAACGCAGAGATAAACGCAAGCGAAGGTCGGGGCGCCGACGGAAAGGAAGCGAGATAAGCAGACACCCCACGCCCCACGGTTGCGTTTCACCGCAGACAGGGAAAGAACGCGGCCGCGCTCGGTGCAGGGCGTTTCGGGCTCGTGCAGAATGGCATCGCCAGGCCACGAATACACGCTGGTGGGCTTCTCGGAAGGGGTGGACCGGAGGCCGCTCGTCTTCGTCGAGGCTCTTCCAGCGGGAAAAGTGTGCAGCGCTTGCGGACTGGTGCACAAGGCGCTCGGCGTTCTACCATGCGGGCACTTCTTTTGCAAGCCATGCTACGAGCAGTGCCTGCACCGTGGTGGTCTTGTTTGCCCGCTTGATGGCGACGCTTGCCCAGAGGACGAAGGAACTGGATAAAGTACTCGGCCAGGAGCATCATGGCAAAAAAGGTATGGTGGGCAACGCGAGCCAAGTGCTACATGCCATTTCGCACCTGTGGTGATTCCAAAGTACAGTCGAAAGCTTTAGAACAGTAAACACGGGAGCGCGTGCCCCTGAGTGCAGTCGGCAAAAGGCTTGTCTCTAACTCTCGAGCGGCGTGCTCCGGACTGCGCGGGAGACACCTAGTGATAACGCCTGGTTTGAGCAGGCAGAATGTGAGCATGGGCGGCCCGTATCAGAGCGATGGCTGTGGCCCTCCTCGCTCTGCCCGTCGCCTTGGCTACATTGGCTTCCACACCTTCTTCGACCGTAAAGTGATTCATGCCTAAGCTGCCCGGCGGGAAATAAAACCGGAGATTACACGCCTTAGCGCGCGCTATGCAAGTTTTTTGCCTGCATTAGCTTTGGCGCACCGCTGTTCATTGCGTCATCGTTCTGTCAATACGCTGCAAGAGTACCGCGTGCACCACTGTCCAGTTTCTGCGCTCGGCTTTGCACGTCACTGCTTACTGGCCAACGCCACAATATTTAACGCACTGTGCAAGCAATCACCGACCGATATCTAGTCACTCAAGAACAACGACGGCGATGCGTTTTCAGAAATTGTTGTTTTTTTTTCTCTCACACTAAAAGAAACTCGTGTCTAAATTGCGTAGAGTGCGGCTAAAATTAAGCGTTTCCCGTAATTAAACGAAGCTAGCGCTGAGCTAACAATCGCTTTTCGCCACAATTGTTTCCCGGCCCGGCAGCGCGTCTAGCGGCAAAAGAAGGTACGGATGCCAAGGTGACGGGCATAGTTTCTTGCAATATACACTAGAGAGGAATCTGGCGCTAGTGTCTATGCGGCTCATATCAAAGCCGTCTGTGTCGGCATGGACCGCCATATGCGGCTCACATCAAAGCCGTGCATGGACCGCCATATACAGCGCGCTCGCCTTAGTTTCATCATTGGCTTGGATTGAAAGGTTTTAGTGACCGCAAACTTAAACAAAGTGCCACAAAAACGCAAAGAATAGTGTCAAATTTTTTAAGTGGGAAAGAAAAACAGGCTGTTTTAAAACTAAGGAAAACGGAAGTAAAGCGTATTTTTGCCGGAACGGTTGTGGCTGCTATTCCGCAGGCCAAAGTTGTAGGTACTACCAAGGTTAATATTTGGGGGGAACCCTTTAGAGACTCCGATTTTATTAATTTTACCAATATTGTAAATATTAGGTTGCTTGAAGTGCTTGGAAAGTTTTTTGAGCGTGCCTATTAAAACGTTGCCTTCATGGTGAACCGGTGGACCGACCGCCAACGGGTTTAGCAAGAAAAAAGAAAACGTGGCGTTAAACAGTCGTGCACGATGACAAGATAGGACGCACACAAGGGCCCGTATCTGTCGTATCCCCGTGGTCGTATCTTGTCTTCGTCAAAGTACATTTTGTGTCTTCTTTTCGTCGGCTACAAATTTCGCGGTGGCATATTACCCGCTCAGTCATTCGTCCATCGACTGCGGCATAAGCAACGTCAGGTGCAACCACGCACTGCTTGCTGTTTCACCGAACACGGCTACCACGTAACAGGGAGGATTTCGGCATCCTTGTAGCTCGTAACCGTGTTAATGCATAGTGAAGAATGCAAACCCCCAAAAAACCGCTTAAGAATCCAATTGTCATGCCAAGCCCAAGGCAAAAAGGGGGGTCTTCCCATGAACCTCCATGACCACATAGCTTACAAGGCGCAGTTTGCTCTGTTGTATACTTACTAAGAAACTTTATGGCGATGGGCACAGCGACGAGGGAAACAGCTATAGCCCTGATGTGGGTCGCGCATACTCATATTCTACCGGTCTGAAACCAGGCGTTATTACTAGAAGTCTCCTGCGCAGTCCGGAGCACGCCGCTCGCGCCTTATAGATAGAGGAGCCTTTTGCCGACTGTACATGCAGAGCAGTCTAGCGATGAGATGACGAACTTTCGTAGTTTGTACAATCGGCGGATCCACTCACCGAACACGCTTGATTGCGCTGTTGTCTGCTGCGATAGCTACGTTAGATATCTGCAAACGATTCAAAAGAATACTTGTGCCTTCATCAAGCGTGATATCTAGCGAACGCATTAAAACTTTTGGTTTTCGCTGCCCGATTGGGTGATAAAAAATTCGTTATCTTCCGTGACGTTACTAATGCAGGAGGCAGCCGCGCGATCATGCGGTTTCAGGGAGTGCGGCCGCTAAACGCGCAAACTGCGGGAGCGCGCCAGCCTCTCACCAGTGCGCCCTGCATGTATTGAGCGGCACGCGCAGCCCGTGTTTATTATTATAAAGCTTTTGACTGTACAGTCGGTAAAACGCTTGTCTATAACAGCGATTTCAACTTCAACCAGCTACATCTGAAAACTGCCGAAACATACTCGTTCCAAACATGTCGGAGGCAAAAGCGAAGGGCTAAGACTTCAGAATTCCGCAGTAGTTTTATTCAAATCCGGCTCCGGCAGGGCGGGACAGGGCTGAGAGTACGAAAGCTGTGTTATAGACAAGCCTTTTACCGGCTGTACAGTCGGGAAAAGGCTTGTCTATAACGCGCGAGTGGCGTGCTCCAGACTGTGCGATAGACTGTAGTAATAACGTCTGGTTTGAGATAAATACAATGTGAGCATGCGCGGCCCGTATCAGCGTAATGGCTGTGTCCGTCGTCTGGGGTTCCACATCCTCTTTGCCCGTAATATGCGCTGCATGCCTGCGCTGCCGGGCCGGGAAACAAAAGCGGAGATTACCCGCCTCAGCACGCGATGTGCGAGTTTTTCGTCTGCATTAGCTTTGGCGCACACTTGTCCATTGCATAATCGTTCGGCCTATAGCGCTCCTGCGCTGCCCAGGGGCGCTGCGAAATCAGCTTTCGGGGAGTATTTCTGGGTAGTACAAAGCTGCGGGGGTCCTATAGGATCCCGTGTTGACAGAAGAAAAATGAGCTCGGAACTCCCGATTGTTTTGCTATCGTCCATCCCCGACGCGTCCAATCTCGTCCGGCGATCAACTTGGTTTTAGGGAAAAAAGCTTTGCACCGCTAAGTACGTTTACAACGTCGACGAAAGTGATGGGGTGGTGACGGGGCTCTGCCACTCGCAGATTCACCGATTGATGGTCGTATGAAGCGAAAGCTTCTTGCTCAAACTAATACACTTTGTGACAAGGACTTTTCAACAACCGCCGATCAAACAAGGAGAGTAACGCAATCGGCGATGATCGCGCGTAAAAGCCAGCGAGTCTCGCGGACCGCAGGCGCGTGCCCTCCGGTGAGCCGTGGTTCCCCTGCGCACTTATGCGTCCATTTTCAATAAACACTGCTGGTTTGCGTCATCGTTACGAATACATATTGCAGCGCTACCTTGCCGTGTTTTCTGTGACTCAGTCACAAAATGCAGCGACACGCCGGAAGCGTGAAACATGTTTGTGATTCTGAAAATAGTGGCCGCAAAACAAAGTGGTCGGCCGCACTGAGTTGCAGTTCTGTTTCCTTGTTTCCTCTCACTTTAGTTAATTACGCTATTGCATCAAATATCCCCAGTTCGCACTTAATAGGCTATAATAAGGGTCAGCAACGTTTTCAGGTGTAGGGTCGAGTTGCATGAAGCACACATGGCGGAGGACTAGACGGCAAATCTGGTGGGAGGGAGGGGGTGCTATGAAGGCAAAGAGAACAAAATTCAGCTAATTTCCAATAATATTTCCCAATAATATTTCCCAATAATCTGGAGAAGTGTGAAGAAGGCGGGCAATGCAAATGGAAGCGATGAATTCTCCGTCCTTGTCTCGCCGTCCGACCCCATTTCAGGACGCAACGGGCGTGTCGGCATTCACGTTGTTAGCAACGACTTCTGCGCGAGAAGATAACCAACATAGTCAGTGACGATCGTATGTAAATATTTGGGTCGCGCACCGTGTATGCAGTTGCGTTATGTTATACAGATATGCAAGTACACATCTAAGAAGGCAATTGACTTGCGATTAGGGGTTTTATTAGTGCCCTCTAATTGCGCCGTATTTGTTTATTTAACGATATTGCTTCACCGACTCGCCTGTATATGGGTATCCAGCCGTTGGCAAACCATACGTGTGGCGTAAAATGTCGAGCCAGAGTCATTTAGCTTCCCAAAATACAAAAGAAATGTTCCACTCGTTTTAGAGGTGGTTCAAGGCCAGCGGCATCTGCTGAATCGGCTGCGCTTATCCCGTCCGCTGGCACTCCCCACCAAAGAAACCATTTACAGTTAACTCAGGCTCAGCAACTTTCTGTTAATGCTACTTGTGACATTTCTTTTGTCGACCACACGGCAGGTCAACGAGCGTTAATTATCGTCAGGCCACCCGACCTGGCGATATTGTCCCACGCCGCGACGATCACTAGAGGTCGCTCAAAACCAAAAACGTCAACAAATCGGCTCGTTGTAGTGGATATTATTTTTTAACCTCTGCAACTACTTTAAGGACTATTTCATTCTGTATGCAGTCATTTAAACGCACCACAACGTGATTAATATAAATACAACCAACTTTCGCTCTCGCTTGTAATTGAAAACAAATGAAGGTCTAAAACTGTAATAACACGGAAAGGCAGGCTAGTTAGTTTGACATCTTAATGGTAACTTTTTCGCACTCGATACGGGGACACAGAAAAAGATGACGCGAATACAAGCGCAGTTACTAACAACTGATCCCTATTAAGAACATATCACATTTATACCCTCAACGTCCTTCCTATGAACACTGCGCATGGTCAGAATGGTGCACATATTGCCTAATCACTAAGAACACTTTTTGATGAACAACCTACTTAACGCTGTTTAGCAAGTCAATCTCTTTTTGTGACAAGGCTAGAGACGGATGGCTTACGCATCCTTTTGTTGTTTTACACATGTGCCATGCTTCAATAATCTCCCTGGTAGTCCGATTAGGGTGAACGAACAAAATGGTCGTCTTATCAAATTTCGCTTTGCACTTTCCTGAAGTACACTGGGGTCCACTGTTAAAGGGAAACGGCGAGCGCGTGGCCACTGCGCTCCGCGAAGCGCCGGCGCCAAGAAGTGGCGAGAATCGGAGACAGCCGGCACATGCGCACTGACCGCATGGGGCCGGAGAAGCCGCTCTGTCCTCTGCTACGGCGCTCCACTTTCGCAATCGTAGGATGTGAACGGCTGGGCGAAGGGCCGTAGCAGACGACAGAGCGGATTATCCGGCCCCATGTGCATGTGCCGGCTGTCTCCTATTCTCGCTACTTCTCGGCGCCGGCGCTCCGCGGAGTGCAGTGGCCACGCACTCGCCCTTTCCTTTTTAACAGTGGACCCCATTATACATTTCGCACAATGCGTTGCCACATGTGTATATGGGCGTCCTTTTAGGCTGGACAAATGCTCCCTCATCCTGATAGTAAAGATGGTTTCCCCGAAGTCCGGTGTCGATCAGGAACCCAATCGCCCGGGCTCCGGTTGATTTGGCAGGAGGCTGGCAGGGCGATGGTGTTGAAGTTCTTTGAGATGGCGGTCGAATTGACGAAAATGAGGCGTTGAGTTTGATCAAGTGAAATGGAAGTTTATATACACCTATTTACAGTAGGAAAACTGGGTACATGAGAAATGAAAAAAAAAAACTTCAAACTGCAGGTAGACGCGAGCTCCGAGTGCACACAAATCACTCGAGCTCCTCAACTTCGTCTAACTCTTCCTACTCTCGGAGCGTACACAAACCGCTCAAGAAACGACGGCCGAGACTCTGTCTCGCCGCAAGGTCCGTCTAGTTGCCCGGTACGGCGCTGCACCCTAAACCTCCGACGCGATCTTAACCTCGACAAGGGGGCTCACAATTTCCACCCTAGCGTTAACGGTCGCGAGTCCTTGTCCCGCTGGGAACTGCCAGCTCAGCGCTCAGACAAGAACGATTTCCAACGGCCAAGTTCGGCCTTATAAAACCTCGAGATCACCCTCTCTCGGGAACTCCCCTGTAGCGTTCGTACACGCGTATGGGAGTGCCCGAATTCACGTAGACAGCTGTAACTCAGCACGTCACGGAATATTCAATGAGGCGCCGCTATCTTTGGGTCAACGGCACGCTCGCAGACGAGCAAGTTCGGGCGACTCCGCGGGGGTGAAAGCGAAAGACGGCGACAGTGCGTCATGCTGACCAGGGCGGGACAACAATGGAGACGCCGGTAATCCCACCACCTCCGCGCGTCGAGCAGACGTTCCGGGAATCCGGCGGCGCTGTTTGCTTTCTCAATGGGGGATTATCCTTAAGGTATGCAGTGGGCCAGAAGATCCGTCTTCCGTGCTCGCCGTCACGAATTAGCGGCGGTTGCACCTTAGTGTCGGCAGTGCTACGTCGCTAGACAGAGCAGCGGGTTCTCACGTGCAGCCAGGGAGCCTGGCCGCTAATCTCATAAGTGGACCTTACAACTCCCCCCTTAAGGAGGGTTACTGGACCTCTTGGTTCAGTCACTCCGAAAAGAATTTAAAAGGCCACTCGTTTCAACTCTCTTTCCGCAATAACAGCGGAACAAACAAACAACAAAAAAAAACACGTGGAAGGAGCTAGGTATAACCACAAATTAGCCCCCTTCTATTTCTGCAGCTGATCCAAGCTCTCTCTCGCCTAAACTACAAACACAACCTATTCACTAGCCGTCAACAGGGACGGAGTACTCTAGCAAACCAGAAACACACAAAAAACATGCTAACAACACTAAGTGCGAGTAAAAAGAAATTGGGTCGTGTCTCCCGAGGGCGTAAACAGCACGAACAACGAGACAACTCAACCTAAAACACTGATGCGCGCTATAACCGCAAACACGCACAATCATTCCGGCACTCGACAACAAGAACAAAAGGAATAAGAACTGGTAAAGAACACGGGCAACTTTGCAGTCAACAAAAATAAAACGTTAAGAAAGTTTTCATTGCCACTATGCGCACGCGCGCAAATGTCCTCCTTGATGGCGTAGCCTGATAACGTTCTTTCAAGAATGTTCGGCTCTGCTGTCGCTCACTTGCGGTGCACAGAAAGTTCAGTTCGGTGCGCGGATCGATCAATGCGGTGCACGAATCGAGCACTCAAGGCATCTCGTCGCGCACAACCGCGGCACACACACACAAGCACACCACCAACGAAAAAGGACGGGTGAACGGGAACGTTCACGTCCGTCGTGGCGGTGTTAAGGCTCGGAGGCAATTCAATACTAGCCCCCCCCCCACCCCCCAAGCAACAATCCGAAAGCAGGGGAGTGCATTCGCGTTCTTCCAGGCCCCTCTGCAGATGATCCAGTCCGCGTAGCGTTGCACTGTCAACAGAAGTCTCCACAATTTAGCCCCATGAGGCGAACACAACTTCGGGGAAGACGGAGTGGTATCGCAAAATGCGATTTCGCTTCCTGTCCCATAGGCCAAGTGGCCATGCCTCTCCAATGCCCCAACGTAAGGCAATGCTGCGCGCTGGCCGCTTGAGCGCAGGGTTGATGCTGGAGCGTAATGGCGGCCCGCGAACGCGACGACCTTTTCGGGATCATTCTTTCCGTACGCACAGACTGCCCCACACAACAACCTCACAAGCACGTGTCACTAACCAAAAACCGCTCGTGCACGCTAGGTGCATTCTGAGCAGCGGCCTGACAAAGACAGTTTTTCGGCTGTCCCAGCACGCACTCATCCTGGCACAACTCAGAACTAGGGCCTGTGACACACTGCCAGGTCGCAGAACTTAGTGCGTCAACCCAGCCAGCGCGGCTCCCGACTAAATCTCGGTAATGGCCACAACCAACACTAAAGCTACGAAGCTCTATCTCAGCCAGCGGTTACGCAAGATCGCCGATTGCGTCTCGTTCCTCGCTTTCAACTGTAGCTGCCTCCTCACACGGCTTTTCCCTCTCCTTCACAACCTCCTCGGGAGCTCTCATTCTTGGTTTCGCAGTCTCCACGCCTGCGTTTTCGTGTTCTCCATCGGCCCTTCTCGGTTACACTCTCACAATCAAGACTACCAAACCCACGCGACCTCTCCGTATCGTTCCTACCCTCTCCAAACGTTCTGAGCTCCTCATCCTCCATCTTTTCGCGTTCTCTCTCGCTTCCTCTTCTATTTTCTACACGTTCAACTCAGTCTACCTTCTCAGCTCCCTTATCCGCCTGTAACTTCTGCTTTTCCTCAGCCCGATCGTCGAATCCGTCTCTTTTTCGCTCCGTCTCGTCACATGCTTTCTCGTCTTCTATCTCCTTTCTTTTCTGTGCGAGCTCCTGAACGCCCGACACGGAGTTCGCTTTCTCGTGCACTCTCGAGCGTAATTGGGGGCGCGGCGGGCCCCAAGACTTTCCTGCGAGACTCCAGTCTCCTCCGCTCCACTGATTAGAATTTGGGTACTGCCCGTGCCAGCGAGCTCAGCATGCACTAGCGCAGTGTTCGGTGCAAAAGCTGCTGGAGGCTCTACGCCCGCAACAACAGGGCTACCCTTTGACTCCGCGCTCGCTGAAACACTTTTCACGCTCGCTCCCCTTTCCATGCAGCTGTTCCGACTGAGCTGCTCGCCACCTGTGGGCAGCCACGGCCGCTTATCTCGTTCTCGGCGCGGCCTTCAAGTTTGAAAAACGAGCTGGCTTCATTAAAACTCTGCTGCAAGTGCATAACTGGGCCCGCTCGACGGGTTCTGCCCTATGTGCTGCAGCTCCATCCCCAAACTTTGCTCGCCAAGCTGCTGTCACGTTCGAACATCACTTCATTACACCGCTCTACGGTATCACCGGACGCGCTTACTTCGTCGCTCCTCATCCCAATGTCCGTCTCCACGCGTTCGACACCGGCGGAAATGCTAGCCTCGTGTAGGGAGTCACGGCTGCTTACTTTCCCATCGCAATGTTCAACTTCCGAACCCTGGCCGGAACCATTCAACCTCGCTGTCGCTATACAACTAGCTGGGTCTGTGCCCCCTTGTTTCTGCTCGCGGGTGTCCTAGCGCAAGGGCGTCTGCCTTCTCCGCTCCAGCTCCAACTCATACCCCCGCAACCACTCTTCAGATTCGCGCTTCAGCTTTTGCATGCGCTCCTTAAATTCTCGCGCCTCTCTTCTCTCTTGCTCCTCCGCTTCGCGCGCTGCTTTTGTCTTTTGCTCTTCGAATTCGCGCGCCCTTTCCTCCGCTTCGCGCGCTGCTTTTCTCTCTCTCTCCTCCGCCTCGCGGTCTGCTTTTCTCTCCCGCTCTTGAAACTCCCATTCCATCTGTCTAATAATTATTGTTTCGGACTCCACTTGGGGAGATCCGCCTGCTGCTGATCCTCCTTGAGGTGGCACCTCGTCTGTCTGACCATTTCCTTCTCCTTCCGCCATCTTCGCCAGCATGCTCCGCGTGACTACCATGCAAACCCGGACTCAGCCCACACTGCCACAACGAAGCGCAAGAAATCCCACTCACCCGCACCTTCGGTGGTCGGCCGCCGCGTCGTTGGCCCCGTGCGCTGGCTTGGCTCTGCCACTCCACACGGCGCGGAGCTCGGCTGGTGCCGATAAAAACGGGCTTGCGTCCGCTTGCTGCCCTTGGATGTGGCCTGGTGTTCTCTTCTGCCAAATCCTGTCGGCTGCGCCAGTAAAGATGGTTTCCCCGAAGTCCGGTGTCGATCAGGAACCCAATCGCCCGGGCTCCGGTTGCTTTGGCAGGAGGCTGGCAGGCCGATGGTGTTGAAGTTCTCGGAGATGGAAATCGAATTGACGAACTTGAGGCGTTGAGGTTGATCAAGTGAAATGGAAGTTTATATACAGCTATTTACAGTAGGAAAATTGGGTACATGAGTAATGAAAAGAAAAACTTCAAACTGCAGCTAGAGGCTAGCTCCGAGTGCGCACAAATCACTCGAGCTCCTCAACTTCGTCTAACTCTTCCTACTCTCGGAGAGTACACAAACCGCTCAAGAAACGACGGCCGAGACTCTGTCTCGCCGCAAGATCCGTCTAGTTGCCCGGTACGGCGCTGCACCCTAAACCTCCAAGGCGATCTTAACCTCGACTAGGGGGCTCACAACTCCCAACCTAGCGTTAACGGTCGAGACTCCTTGTCCCGCCGGGAACTGCCAGCTCAGCGCTCAGACAAGAACGATTTCCAACGGCCAAGTTCAGCCTTATAAAACCTCGAGATCACCCTCTCTCAGGAACTCCCCTGTAGCGTTCGTACACGCGTATGGGAGTGCCCGAATTCACGTAGACAGCTGTCACTCAGCACGTCACGGAATATTCAATGAGGCGCCGCTATCTTCGGGTCAACGGCACGGCACGCTCGCAGACGAGCAAGTTCGGGCGAACCCGGGGGGTGGAAGCGAAAGACGGCGACAGTGCGTCATGCTGACCAGGGCGGGACAACAATGGAGGCGCCGGTAATCCCACCACCTCCGCGCGTCGAGCAAACGTTCCGGGAATCCGGCGGCGGTGTTGCTTTCTCAATGGGGATTATCCTTGAGGTATGCAGTGGGCCAGACGATCCGTCTTCCGTGCTCGCCGTGACGAATTAGCGGCGGTTGCAGCGCAGTGTCGGCAGTGCTACGTCCTAGACAGAGCAGCGGGTTCTCACGCGCAGCCCGGGAGCCCGGCCGCTAATCTCATAAGTGGACCTTACACTGATGTTAACGCATCGGCTTGTCTGCCCGATATAGTGCTGCCCACACGTGAAATGGATTTTGTACACAACATTCTTTTACATTCTACAAACTTTTTGGGTACACATAGAACACTTTTTTGTTTTCCTGCTTACCCCTTCTTCATACAATTTTTTTCACCGCCGGGCAAACACGTCCCACATTGTTTCTTGTCGAAAAGACTGCATTCACATCGTACTGAGCTGCGGCTTTTTTGAGAGGCCGTGCACATACGGGATAACTGCTACTTTCTTTTTTTCCACGATTTTTTCCTTCTCCTTGCCCTCCGACTTTATTCTATTCAGTAGCCTTTCACTTGCCGTTACCAGCAACGAAGAAGGGTACCCTGCCTTCTTGAGGCGCTGTTCCTGCTCTCTGAACGCTTCTCCTATCTTGTGTCTGCACGTCTTGGTGAGGGCTGATTGGAAGCATCCTATCGCTATCCCATTTTTTATTATTCTTGAATGGGCAGATGGGTATGGCAATAGGGTTTTTCCATGCGCAGCTAGAAGCTCCAGCAAACATGCAGGTCTTGAAACCTGAATCTAACGTACAGAAATTGTAAAAAGTTGTCTGCTGGAATCTCATACATAAAGCTCAACCCTTCCCCTCTTACATTAAAAGAGTGCGCTTGTCTTCGTGTCATCTTTTTCTGTGTCCCCGGATCGAGTGCGCAAAAAGTTACCGTTAAGACATGCAGGGCAGCTAGGGTCGTCTGCTTTTGTGCTACCCAGACGCGTTGGACTCGAGGGGGTGCTGCATGTCGCGAAACTCCAGCGCAGGAGCCATATACGCTGCATGAGTGCCACGTGCATAGCTATCGGGTTTCTTCGTCGGACTTAGCACGTCATTGCTGGCAGGCTCACGACGCGATCACGGACCGATATCTGGTCGTTCTAGAACACCGGCACCGATGGGTTTTCGGCGATTGTTGTTCGTTTTCTCGAATACAAAAAAAACTGTCTCTATTGCGCAGAGCACCACAAAAATTACTCGTTGCACGTAATAAACGCACCCACCTGTTTACTAAATCGCTCATCCCCGCTATTGTTTCCCGGTCCGGCAGCGCAGGCAGCGCTTCTCATGGCGAAAGAGGGTACGGAAGCCAAGGCGACGGTTACCGTGACAAGGGAAACAGCCATCGCGCTGATGCGGCTTGCGCAGTCGAACATTCTACCGGTCTCAAACCAAACTGAAATACAAGGAGGCTGACATTTTTAGTTTAGTGTCCTCAGTTCCCACTCAGGTTAACATTCTGGCCGCTCGCTCAGTTACCTCTGTCTGCCCCTTTAAAATCAATTTCCGCCTGGAATGGATTAAATAAAAACGTTACATTTCGCGATTTCTAGAAGGGCACCCCGACATTCAGGAAGATTGTTGCGCAAAGTGAACAATGCAGTAAAATGGTAGACCTGCTCCAAATTCCACACCGCCAGAGAGTTTATACATTACTTCGCTAACGTACGCGTCCGTGGCTGAGTAAGCCCGGCCACCGTTCGCATGAATCCCGAACCTGAAGATAAAGAAAAGGTGGTCCCCGTAATCTGAACAAACTCGGTCTCCTGAGATGTCTATTCTATATGCTACGCGAAAGAGAGAGAGAGAGAGAGAGAGGAGAGAGAGAGAGAGAGAGAGAGAGAGAGAGAGAGAGAGAGAGAGGGGGGGGACGAGGAGGAGGCAAAACGTTTTCATAAGTAAAAATAAAGAAGGGTAGCGTCCTCAGTTGAGGAAACCCCAATAAACTTTATTTAGCCAATCAAACCCGAAGCCATCTCCTTGACCTCTTCCCCATCCCAACCTCCAAGAAAAAATTATTCCTGCAGATTTTAGACCTGGCACCACCATGCAATGAACGACATGCAACAGTGCACCGGCAAGATTTGAGGTAGCGTCACTGTTGAAGTCCTGCTTGAGGTCGCGTCTGACGCGACCTCAAGCGCGACTTCGAGGTACAGCCTAATAATATTGACTCCTGATTCCGAAAGACGGAGCCACCAACAAGACTGTGAAACTTCATTGCGGGCGTTGTCGAGCTCCGTAGCTTTCAGAAACCCTAGCGCCAAAACTAGGGCCTCAAAAGAATTCTACCGACATGTATGCGATGAGAAAGCCAAATGGAGGGAATATTGCGGACAGAATTTTCACTTTGCGCCGTAATTTTCAAATCGGCGTGTAGAAACACAGGCACCCCGAAAACTTATGTTTTTGCCCATTTTTCTTATTTGTTTGTAAAAAATCAAGATCCTAGATAAAAAAATTCTGTTTTCAGCATTCCCTACATTTTCGACTGCGGAAAAGGTTGCCACTCACCACATATGTCTAGGCCAAATATCAGGCTCGCAATGGCTTCTGAAAGTGTCCATGTATTGTCTACGGGAGGCCGGCACTGCGGAATTCTCTTAACGCCATCCGCTCATTTGTACGTAACAGCCCAGACGTGACTGATCCGATACGCGCCCAATGCAACAACCTCGTGGAGCAGAACCAGACGAGTTGAAGTATCGCGAAAATCTTTGACGCGATAAGTACGCGCATGCATATCCGCGTGAAGAAACGCAGTGTGCCAAAAGTACTGTTCTGTACGAAACTGTGGCAAAAGAACTTGATACCCTTCACTGTCCTGTGCCAAAACTCTGTTACCGCGGGCCGAAGGGCCTGCCAAAATCTTTCTTTGGGCAGAGCACGACATTCGGCGTCCACACGCTAGCAAAAGCGCAAGAAGAATCCCCCTTACCTACGTCCACACGAGCAGCATCGAAATAAAAAGAATAAAACAGAAAGAAACACTCGGGGCGGGGTAATTTCCAATTCGCCTACGACACATAAGCCGAGCATAACAACAATTCAAAAATTAGCGTGCGTCACAAATTTCCCACGCAGACTTGGTAGGCCTGCAGCGTCTGAAACAGTGTAAGAGCTGCATGAATAGTGATTCTTGAAAAAAATAGACGCCAATCCACCCTGTGAAGATGGTTAGAAAGCGAAGCTGAAAACGACACCCGCGGGCCCGACAGACGGTATACTCAAACGAAAACAGCGGCGGGTCTACCACCTACGCTAATTCAAAGCCCTCATGTGAAGTGCAAACCGCATAACCAATGAAACAGCGTTTAGATGGTTTAGATTAGCGGCCAACGGAACAGCGACCAAAGAGGACGAGGGCAGGGAGGGCGCTGTTTTGCGGCGACGCATCAAGGAAGAATGAGAGGGAGACAGTGAGAGAGAGGACACCATAGCCGCCCGTGCCGCCCTCCTCCTGAAACTTCGCCAGATACTACTGTTTCTTTGCGCCGTTGCTGCTACGTTCTGGACACCGCCCCCGTGAAAAGACAACGGCTGCCACAGTCCCTGGTCTCACTCTTTGTGGAGCCACATATGTGAATTCAAGTGACGTCGCATGCGCAATCGTTGTGGGTGTCGTTTACAGCAGTCGAACCACCTTCGCAGCGTGGATTGGAGCCACACATTTTAGCCTGTTCACATACCCAATGATTTTCTTTTACAAAAAAGCCCCCAACACATGCCTCAAAGATTTCCGGGATTTTGTACCAGCCCACATGTAAAAGTGAGAGCGGGTTCTAGAAATCACACAGCTAGTGAAGGAAACATGAAAAAGGTGTGATATCCTCGCCAAAATTGCTGGACCCAGAGTTTCAAAGATCAAAAATACATTCCTGTTATTCGAGCGACAAGCAGCGCTCTTTGCCACAGTTGGCTTTGCGCCAAAAAAAAAAAAAAAAAAAAACCGAAGCATCATCATCATACATTCCCGATATTCCGTAGGAACTAAATATAGGTCAATTTTTAAACGACTCCCAAAGTAGGGTAATTTTTCTTCATTTAGACTGAAAGCTACAAAATGTTCGCGAGATATCTGCGTTCGTCTGCGGATTCACTACACGATTCAGCCATTGGGGAATGTTGGGAGGAGTCGATATAGAGTTTTACTGCAAAGTGGCGTATTGCTCCTCCCAGAAATTCTTGATTACGTTCGCAGGCCCGTTCACACATACCAAGCTGGATTTCGCTAATACATGCAACGCGCATCATCTCGACTAACTAATCCCAGGGTTTGTTTCAACCAATGCGTCATCAGGCTATTCTGGGTTTACTTGCCACTTGCGCGCTGTCATGTTTGCTCGCCGAGCAAATATGTGTGTGTTACAGCCCTGGTTATACTGCCACACGCGGAGTTCACCGGGAGCTCTGGGCAGTCTAAGTTACGTCTGGCCTTGCAACATTCAGGATAACCGATGAATCGAAAGCCCTAGCGGTTTTTGTTAAATCTTCGTGCTCCTGAATTGTGCTGCGATTTGTAGGTTCATAACTATGTGCGTTAGAGGGGCTACGATGTCGTCTATAAGTAAGTGTTTATAATTTCAGTACCACGTGTTCAGTTTACACGCTTTTAATGTATCCTTATTGGCTATTATATATATTGATAAATTAAAAAAAAATCTTGCCTTGGCAATCAAGTCGTTGTATTTTTTTTCATGGGCTCGAATTCCGCAGACCTGTAGCGAGTAACGTAATGGCCACAGGGAGCATGAGACCTCGTGCCCTAACCCTTTTCATCTTTCTCTGCTGCAGGTTCGATGCTGGAATCACCGCAATGGCTGCAATGTCGCCACAACTGCTGCGGACATTTCCAGACACTTTCACTATGAGTGCGGGCACCATTCGGCAAGGTGTCCCAAATGCTCTGAGGAAATTCTTGCGAGCGACGTGTGCGCACATCTGGAATCTCGCTGTGTCGCCTCCAGGGAACCCAGTGAAGCTTCAGTCCATGCGAGCGCGAACGCTTCCGAAGAAGAAAATCGCAGTGCGACAAGGTCCGACCTCTCCAATGGCTTTCAGCGACTACACAACGCCGTCTCAACGGCCTTGTCGTCGATTCAAGCCGAGCTGAGAAAACTAGGCCGCACTATGGAAATCGCCGTCACGGCTACGACTCCTCGGCACGAAGAAGCGGACGAGAGAAGCTTTCAAACAAGGTTACTCCAAGAAAGTCTAAGCCAAATGAGCATCCACGAGGCCAAGCTAAAAGATCAGCTTGACGAGTTCACGCAGAATGCGTATGCTAATCAGCAGACGTTTTATAACAGCTTTGTGGAACAAAATGAGGCCTTCAAGCAAAGTATAACCGACACAATTTCCTCAAGAATAGACCAGAGTGAGCTCGCTACACAGTTCGCTGCTTTCAGGGAAGCAATGGGAGAAGGACAGCGGGAAGCTAAGGCCGAGTTGGATCGACTTGCACAAGCTATTGATCGCCAAAATGATCGAATGGAGGAACTTATTCGAAGCACCAATGGCAGTCGAGAAACACGGGCGCGAAACTCTGCAGAATCTCCAGAGGCGCACAGCGATAGTGTGGCGCAGGATGCGTCTAAGATTGCTTGGGCGCAAAGTAGCTCAGCTGAAGATCGCCAGAATGCGTTGGCTCTCCTGCCTTCGATCATTCCAGCTGCCACAACGCCCACGTGGACGTTTGAGGAATATCGGTCTCTAAGGCAAAGAGCAGAATCCGAATTCTTACCCGAGATTATGCTGGAGCGTGTATACCTGAGAGGCTACTGCGTGTCTGCAGGCGTTGGTTTTATTAGGGTCGATAAAGTCTATTTGCTATTAAAACTCCACAAAGGGAAACTGGATCGCTATCTTGAGTGGCCGTTCAATCTTCAAATCAGGTTGAGCATTCTTCACCCAGAGGGAAACCGGAAACTGGAGTACTGTGTGACACCAATTAAAATGGCATTCTATAAGGACAGGTTTTCACGACCACCACAAGCGAGCGACAGTTTCGTTACAGTTTTGAGCCCATGTTTCAACACAGCAAAACTGGATGGATGTGGCTTCACAAAGGACGGCCGAATGCTCATCAGGTGAGGCCTCTCCCACCTTGAGTGAAATCTCCACTTCACTCACTGTTCGCTGATTCGTTGGCCCGTTCAGAAAGATGGACGTGCAATTTTTTCTTTGTCCATTCTTAGTTTATATACTGTTAGCAATTTCACTTAGACGGGGTGTTTTTTTCCGGAGGAGGGCTAACGAGTAATGCTTACTAGCGCGCGCATATTAATAGCAATACTCATAACTCCCCAAAAAGCCCATTTTAGCGGAAGCACAGACTTCCCCTCTGAACATTCATGTCGAAACAAATCCCTCCTACAAGCACGATTGCGTTCTCTTCTGGTATACAAATATCTAGAATGAAGTAAGCAGTAAGGGTGCGACTAAAATTCTTAAATTTCCTGCATCAGTACTTCTCACAAAAAAACTTTGTATTCCCAGTTGTAAAAAAACGCATATACATTTTATGGTCAAAAAATATTGAGCCTCCAAATTCTCTTCAGTTGGGCTATACTGATAATTGCGACCATCTTACGCAGGCACGTTGCAAATTTGTCCGTTTCGGCAAGATATAAAGCGTCGTAGAATGTTAGAAGCGCCGTAGAATATAAAGCGTCGTAGAGCGTTGTAGAAAACTTGCAAAACAATTTTTCCGCTTTCGTCAGACGTGCCATAATATTGTGGAGTTCTCTTAGTCTCTAAATTATAATGATTTGGGCCTCTTTTCTACCCCCAAAAGCATTCAATACGAAACCACTAATTACGAAATGTCCTAGAAAAAATAATGACCTACATTACCGCGAAAATAGCGATTTAACGTGTTAGTAAACTAGGTATTTTTCGGCAAATACTGCTCTTAGACGGTGTTTCGCTTTTACACTTATTGTATTTGTGTTTCCGCGGTTTTATAAGTGTTTTATGTTTCAGTCTTCTTTTTTTACCAGGGATGCATAAGATTTATGTGTTTTTCTTTAACATTTCTTTATCTTGTATTGCTGCGGTTTTCTATATTATATCCGACGAACAGCATCCATTTAAGCTGTTAGTAAGGATACAATATGCTGGCTCCACCAATTATGCATTTTTGTTGTAAATCAGGGCGTGACATTGTTGGTACGCTCTCGCAAATTTCTTTTTTTTTTCGGGGACACTCAGTTATTTTTGTATTGTGGACGGAGAAAATATTCACATTTTAGATTTCGTTGCGCTTCACTGTCATACTTACTTACAACGAAGCTGCATATGCCTAGGTTTCTACATATTCTACAATAAATCATCGTAGACAGGAAGTGCGTCGAACAAAAGAGGTAGAATTATGTGTTAGATTTGTGAAGGGCTCAGTGTGACGTTTTCCCCCGTGTTTGCTGCGTCCTGCTTGGACGTTTTCCGAAGCGACATTTTCGACGGTGTGTTGTTTCCGGTTAATACGTACATGGGGTGAAGGGTGTCGGTAGCATACATACGCAGCTATCCATTTCGCACTCACCGGTGACACGCGTGGTCTGCTGGCGGCAGATTTAAACGTGGAATTCTACGGCAGCTGCTTGAGTCGGTGTGTCACAATGAGATGCGTACGACGCGGAAGGGAAATGACAGCTTCCTGTTCGTCGCTAGAATAAAACCTTCTGCTTCCAAGTTTCTTTCAGCCCATTAGCACAACGTACGCTCGATCTCCAATTAAACACAAGGCTGTTTTGTTTTCTGCGCTACTCAGGCGGCGCCTAGCTTAACTGGTCACCATCCTTCAAACAGTGGAAGGACAGTGAGTTTTATTGCGCAGCACTTTGGCGGTCGCTGCTGTGGTTTGTCGGCGATTACTGCGTAGTAACCAAACAAGCGAAGACAAAGAAAACGGCGGAAGAACGAATGGCGAAAGTGTAAAGAGAAGGCAGGGCGATGAGCCCGAATGAGACGCTCGTCGAAGCGATGCTTAGTGATAGTGTGAGGGGACCGAGTGAGATACGCTTCTCGTTGCGTGGCTCATCCGAACCACGTAATAAAGATCGTTTCCCCGAAGTCCGGTGTCGATCAGGAACCCAATCGCCTGGGCTCCGGTTGATTTGGCAGGAGGCTGGCAGGGCGATGGTGTTGAAGTTCTTGGAGAGGGCGGTCGAATTGACGAACTCGAGGCGTTCAGGTTGATTAAATGAAACGAGGAGTTTATATACAGCTATTTACAGTAGGAAAACCGGGTACATGAGTAATACAAGAAAAACTGCAAACTTAAGCTAGACGCTAGCTCCGAGTGCGCACAAATCACTCGAGCTCCTCAACTTCGTCTAACTGTCCTATTCTCGGAGCGTACACAAACCGCTCGAGAAACGACGGCCGAGACTCTGTCTCGCCGCAAGATCCATCTAGTTGCCAGGTACGGCGCTGCACCCTAAACCTCCGACGTGATCTTAACCTCGGATAGGGGCTCACAAATCCCAACCTAGCTTTAACGGTCGAGACTCCTTGTCCCGCCAGGAACTGCCCAGCTCGGCGCTCAGGCAAGAACGATTTCCAACGGCCAAGTTCGGCCTTACAAAACCTCGAGATCACCCTCTCTCGGGAACGCCCCTGTAGCTTTGGTACACGCGTGAGGGAGTGCCAAAATTCACGTAGACAGCTGTCACTCAGCACGCCACGGAATATTCATTGAGGCGCCGCCACCTTTCGGTCAACGGCACGCTCGCAGCCGAGCAGGTTCGTGCGACCCCGCGGGGTGAAAGCGAAAGACGGCGACAGTGCACTGCTCCGGCGGGGGCGCTTTAACAATGGTTTCTTGCGCGGCGCGCGCTTCGACGCCGGTAATCCCACCACCTCCGCGCGTCGCGCCGACGGTGGTTCCCGGAATCCGACAGTGCCATCTGCTTTCTCCTGTGGTATGCGGTGGGCCAGACAATCCGTCTCCCGTGCACGCCGTGACGAATTGGCGACGGCTGCAGCATAGTCTTTAGTGCTGGGCCACCAGACAGAGCGGCGGGTTCTCACGCCCAGCTCGGGCGCCTGGCCGCTAATCTCATAAGTGGACCTTACACACGTGATATGAGAGAGTTTTAGAATAACGTCCGCAGCCATACGCAAGAGGTTAGCGAACGCTCTTTCTTTGCGTCGTTCTACTGCGCATGCGCCGTACGTTAAGCCGCTCCTTCTTTTAGCGGAGGGAAGAGGAGCCACGCTATTTCAGCGAAATAGCGTGCGTACGTGTGCCGCTTGCGTTTCCAACATGGCGGCAAGTAGCGCGACAACCATCCGCGGTTCCGCTTTCCTGTGGACAGTAAATTGCTTCCGATGGACCAAGTTCCTTGTTCCTGTGTTTTTAAGTGCGTCGGGTGCTTAGCACGTCGCCCCCGCGCAGCTCTGTATCGTCGAGACATCGCTGACTGCCGGAACGAAGCTTTGTAGCCAGGCCACCCGCCGAAGCGGTGTGCGTGTGCGTGTGTGTGTGCGTGCGTGTGCGTGTGTTTGTGTGTGTGTGCGTGCGTGTGCGTGTGTTTGTGTGTGTGTGCCTGCGTGTGCATGTGTCTGTGTGTGTGTGCCTGTGTGTGTGTATGTGGACACGTTCGCGATGACATATTTGTAATATGGACTACATATTTGTAAGATAGAGTTCTCTTCATCCCTTTTTAAAGCTGAGCTTTACTACTTTCGTCCAGCTGTTTCGCGGAGGATGGGCAAGTTGACGTTTTGACAGGAGACACACCTCCGGCGACGCACCCCTCGAAGCGCGTCGCCTGATTCGCCGGGCACGCTGTCGGTGCTGCGCACAATGCCACGATTTAAGTCGTTCTGCTCACATAGCTGCGGCGGCCGCGACAGGAGCTGCCGCTCAGCTGATCGGCAGCCGACCTAACCCACAGCCTCCAACGCATGCACCGCAGGGTCGTCTCCGGCTATGTGACTCGCGTTGCGGCCGGCACAGAAGAACGGCGCGTTCACCATGAATGAAAGTGAGGCAGGGCCTCATTCTTTGAGCGTTGCACGTGGCCGAACGTCTCTGATCCGAGGTCGGCAATACAGCGACATCAAAGGGTAGCCAAGCGAAACCAAGACTCAACCAGACTAAGCCATGTTTTTGCTTTGCATATTCAAGGCTAGCTTGGAGGACAGTGACACATGCCCACTCAAGGGGAAGGTGGCTGGAGTTACTGTGTCGCAATGTTACTTTCGTAACATTTGTCGTGTATCCGCCGTGGTGGCTCAGTGGCTAAGGCCTTGCGCTGCTCAGCACGAGGTCGCGGGTTCGATTCCCAGCCGCGGCGGCCGCATTTCTGATGGAGGCGAAAAGCAAAAACGCCCGTGTTTACGAGATTTCGGCGCACGTTAAAGATCCCCAGGCGGTCAAAATTAATCCGAAGCCCTCCACTACGGCGCGCCTCATCGCCTGCGTTGCGTCGGCGCGTTAAACCCTACAATCAATCAAATTTTGTCGCGCGTGGCAGAACATCTGCGAAATGACGCAGAAGCACCGCCCATTGTTGAAACACCATCACGGTGTTTGTTGTGAAGTTTGTGGTTGTTATGGCTGGTTGTTATAGCCGGTGGCTGTTAGGGCAAAGCTGATATTCCCCAGCCAAAACTTGTACAGAGTCTGGAAACCACCGCTTTTAGCGGCTATATGGAAATGCTGACTCATTTTGTCGGTATGACACGTGCGATACGCGTTGACACAAGAGGCATGATTTACAATGAGCGTGGCGAAGTAGATTCGTGTGAACCGCCCAACGATTGCCGACAGCCTTCCGTTGCGGCCTGACAAAGTCACCCTTGCCGATGTTCGCGGAAGAAAATCTTTTCGTTTAAGAATGGCGATCCAGCGCAGCCAGGCTTCAGGGTCGCGCTCACAGTGCGGAAAGTGGTGCATTGGAAAAGGCACCACACACGGACACACTTTCTGACGTTGCTGCCAGGAATACTCACATGGCGATTTATCTCGGACCTTCAGGTCCCTATCGCAGAGTGCACGTCCGTCTACGTCAAGAGTTTTCGACCGTGACTCTCATACTTTCTAACTGCGCACATTGCTGAGCACCATGGCAGGCTACGGAAGAAACCGAAACAGCGCTGTGCTTAAGGCCAGTCATGGTGAGGGCTTTGCTAGCGTCAGCTGTTGAAAGTCAATTTACCTGCGCGCTTTAAACGGTCTGTATGACTAGTGTTCAGCAAGTAGGTCGGCTTGGGCATTTACACGGATGCGTACAACATTTGAGTGCTCCTGTTCTCAAAGCGAAACGTACTGAGGAACACTAAACGGTAACAAAGCCTACCTCCTGGACTGAGCTCTCATGTGTTAAAATTTCTGTTGGCTGGGAATTGTTTTTCAAAAAGCGCATGGCCAGCAAAACTTCCCGCATACGTTTCGTTTAGATTTTTCTGAGTGCGTCTCCAAAGGAAAACTTTGGTGGGCGCCACTAATCTCGTTTCACCATTGACTATTTTTTATATCACATATTTAGTGCTTTAAAGTGATAGGGGGAGAATAATTGCTTGTACAATTTCGACAATTTTCTGCGCTATTTGCCAAATTTCCTTGCAGCTACTGGTATACTGGTATAACATGCTATATTCTACAGATATTAGGCCGACTGGACTTCACAATTTGACTCCTTTTAACAACATTGAATTAGCAATTAGAAGCGTAAAAACTCCGTACAGAGTCAATATTGGGGACCTCAATGCAAAAATAGGGGCACAACAGACAGGCGAGCATGCGGTAGGGAAAAGTGGTCTGTTTTAGAAAAAAACGCGGAGACACGCTGGTTCCTTTGCCGACATTTGCTGGTTTCCTTTCCTTGCTGGTTTGCTGGTTTCCTTTGCTCGTTTCCTTTGCATTTTTATTCCGAAAAAGACTGAATAGAAAATGCACTTGTAAAGGTTCGAATGGTGAAATTAAAAATGAAATTGACTTCATTTTTACTGGCAATCCCCGCATGATTCACGACGTACAGGTGATTGGCCGGATTAAAACAAGTGACAACAGAATCGGGGGAAGTCGCATCAGTCTCGATTTAAGAGGGGAAAGACTAAGGATGCTAAAACTAAAGGCGCCTAACCTGCCCTCCCTGGGGCGGAAAGTGAACGAATTTCTATTGTTACGTGAAAACTAATTCTTTGTATTTTCTAATGAAAACAATGATGGGAACTCTCTAAATTATCATTTCATACATGCGGTCATGGAGTCAGCACCAGCCGTACGAGAAACACAGCCCGCATTCGAATCCAAGTTATCACAGAAAACAAAAGACCTCATTGGTCAGCACCAGAAAATGTTAGGCCGGCTTCCGCGAGACCAAATTGAAATGGCAGAGCTCTCCAAATTGATCAACAACATCAAGACTGCTGTCATCCGTGCTTTCAGTTTTGCAAAATTTGAACCAACATTAAAACACGGAGGCAGATTGAAATCGACTAGACGGAAGCTCACTATTGGCAAAAATAAAATGTGGGCACTCCGGGATGCCTGTGGTCACATAACAAACAATATCGATGATATACTAAAAATAGCCAAGGAAATTTACAGAAACCTTTTCGCTTCTACCCCTGCCTCATACTCACGTTTAATAGTGTGGAACCCGTACCGCCGGTTTTAACACATGAGGTAGCCACGGCTCCCCAAGCAATGAAGAAAGGCAACGCTGCATGAGATGATGGAACTACGTCTGATGAATTGTGCCTCGGAGGCTACGTTGTGCTAACGAAGCTTGCAGCCCTCTTCTCGCAGTGCTTGAGCTCGTTAAGGGTGCCAAAAGAACGAAAAAAAGCAATTCATTTCTACTACATAAGAAAGGTCATGCCAAATAGCTTAAAAATTACAGGCCCACCAGCTTCCTCTCCACAACCTACTAATTATTTACCAAGATAATTCTTATTCGCATCTGTGCCACTTTGGACTTTCAACATCCACGAGAACAGGCCGGTTTCAGGAAGGGCTTCTCAACTTTAGATCTTGTTCACGCTATCAACCAGGTAATCGAAAAGCACTCAGAGTATAATCAACCGCTTTATAAGGCATTCATAGATTATGAAAAGTCATTGGTCTTAGGGCCCACTACAGCAATAATAAACGCGTTACGTGATCACGGCGTCTACGGGGCATACATTGCGCTATTCAAAGGTATACTAGACGGATGTACGGGAACTAACCCGCCGCGGTGGCTCAGTGGCTAAGGCGTTGCGCTACTGAGCACGAGTTCGCGGGTTCGATTCCCGGCCGCGGCGGCCGTTTTTCTGATGGAGGCGAAATGCAAAAACGCCCGTGTGTACGAGATTTCGGCGCACGATAAAGATCCCCAGGTGGTCAAAATTAATCCGGAGCCCTCCACTACGGCGCCGCTCATCGCCTGCGTTGCGTCGGCGCGTTAAACCCCACAATGAGAATCAGAATCTGTACGGGAACTATACGGCTCTATCACGGAACTTGTAAATTTTCTATACTAAAGGGGGTCGGCAAGGGGACACAATATTGCCACAATTAATTACAGCCTGTGTGGAGAGTTGGTTCAGAAAGCTGAGGTGAAGTAAAACCGGAGGGCGCATCAATGGGGAATTTCTCAGCAATCGAAGGTTTGCAGACGTAATCGTGTTGTTCATTCAGAGAAGGCAAGTTTTGCAGCGCATGCTTTACCAATTGTACTCGGCAGGTATGATTGCAGGCTTAAAACAAAAACGAAAAATGGCAATGCAGAATCAACACGCCAAGGTACATCACTTCCAGGTGGGCAATGAAGTCTTGGAAACAATCACCGAATACGTATATCTTGGGCAAGTCAAAGCTGCTGGTCCAAACCATGAGCGGGGAAGTATCCGCAGAATAAGCATGGGGTGGGCTGCGTTTGGTAATAACTCCGACATCCTGACTGGTAAACTACCTCTGTCACTCAAAAAGCTTCCATTTAATCCATCCGTTCTTCCAGCAATGACTTACGGGGCAGAAACTTTGGTTCTCACCAAACGGCTTCAAAAGAAACTTCGAGTGGCACAACGGGCCATGGAATGCCGAATGCTAGGGGTTACGTTGAGGGACAGGAAAACAGCCGCATGGATTAGAGAACAGACCAAGTTGGAGGACATTTTAGTTCAAATTAACCGGAGGAAATGGGCATGCCCTGGTCACGTGAAGCGAATGAGGGGCAACAGGTGGGCCATCCGTTTCGCAGAGTGGCTGCCCATAAACCGCAAACGCGATAGGGGTGGGCCGAGAACTGCTTCGTGAGATAAGCTACGAAAAAAAATTTTTTTTTTGGGGGGGGGGGGACATGGAGTCGGCCAGCACTCGATCGACGTGGCTGGAAATCTTTGGGCGAGGCTTTCGTCCTGCAGTGGACACAAACAGGTTTATGATGATAATGATGACGATGATGATGATGTTGATGATGATGAATAACTGTTCCAATATCAGATTATCCAAACCTGCTCAAATTTTTATGGACCGGTTTTCTTCTTCAAAATCGGATAATTTGTGTAGACTATTTGCACTGTGTTCATACCTGGTGACCGCCGTAAAATATGAAGTTCCTCGGGGAACGTGCTTATTCCCCGAATAATAAAATTCCTCGGAGAACGTGCTTGATGCAGCGAAGCAGCAAGGATAGAATTTCATACTGATACATAATGGAAGCAAATCTGTCCCTAGAATTGCGTGCCATCACGGCCTTTCATAGCAGCTGAAAGTGTTCTTTTTGTTCGTGGTATGGCATGCAACCTGAATTCCTACGGCTCATGATGACAAAGGCATCACCGGAACAACATTAGCATCATCCTTTCCAGTTGAGGTTGCAGGATGCTTTTTAAGACTTCTGACCAAAAATCTTTCATAACTTTTCTTTTAAATTCGTACGTGGCGGCAGTACAAAGGGGACAGGAAGTATGGTTGCCTATAATGTATTTACAAAGATATGCAATGTATCGCAAGCGCCCGATGGGGCACGAGCATAGTGTCAGTTCTGTGCACTTCTTTTAGATCTTTATTGGTTGAGTACACCTGGCGCTATTCGCCACTGTCCACTTCTTTTGCTTCTTGGTACATTTCTCTGTCGTCTGAGGCGATCGCCCATCAAGGACACAATAATTAGACATGTGCGGTGATGACCAAATGACATAAAAATAAACAGGGAAGTTGTTGCCAGCACGCATGACGATGGGGAATTCGGTGAACAACGCCCCCTGAAGAGTGACACCCACCCAGTGTTGTACACGTTCCTCTAAAACAGGAACGAAAGCTCGTTCCTCATTCCTTCCCAATTTCGAAACGAGTTCCCGTTACAAGTTCCTTTATTGCGAAAGGAACGCGTTCCAGTTCCACTTCGAACATAGGAACGGGTCGTTACAATAACGTTACATATTTTTAAAAATTAAAATATGGTATCGGATAATCCTGGGGCGAAATAAAATGAAAACATTAAGACTCACTGCGAACTAGGTATATTACAGGAATATGAAGACCGGCAGCAGCACATTATCTGGAGATAAAAAAAATCCAAAGAAACGCTCCCCGACAAATTTTTTCAGGGAGCACCGGACAAACTCCAGACATGTCTAACTGCGCCCCTGATATACTAAGTTTTCATAAAAACACAGAAATGCTTGAATTATCTCAGGTAAACATATCTAATTTACGAAGGGCTCCTATTTCACTCTGGTTCGGTGAAATCACCGGACTCAAGGTTCCCTAAATTGACTTTCTAGCTCTCGTTCTGACTATCCAAGAACGCCGAACCCTTCGGTTTTATTACACAAAACCACGCCTCGAAAACCTACAAACACACACTGGGCCGCTGATTGTCCAGGTCAACAAAACCCAAAGATTTCCACGCAATCACGTAATCCGCACTCTCCCTCGTACTCCCAGGTATTCATCAGAGCACACGTATAACAGATGTTGAAACCAACCAAGTAAAGTAACTCTGAACGCTGGTTGTCGACCCTCGGGCGGGCTATATCGGGTATTGTTTATATGGCGTGCGACGAAATTATGCCAAACAATGACGAAATTCCTGTCCTTTGTCAACATGACGCGTGCGGACCTGGCACTCGGCGACAGACCGCGACAGATGGGTGATAGACCGCGCCATGACGAACTGCGCGTAATCTGTAACTTGGAGCAGTACACCATCCCGAGGTACGGCGGGGCGCCCATGGCTCTATTGAATTGTCGGTGATCCTTCCAATGACCTCACAGCGGGCGCAACTCCCCGAAAACAACGCACCCGCGCCTTGCGCGTACTCTGTGGTAGTTGCCCCTGACAATATAAAAATACAGGGGTTTCGCGATTAACCTGCAGCGCCGCTTGGCCATAGACTACTTCCCCCCTCCCCCCCCCCCCCTCCCCCCAACAGGAAACAATTCTACCGGCTAGGCGCGCATCCTCGCCTCCCCAGATCGACAGACGATGAAAGGTGAAAAGCATTCTCGCAGCAGCACTATTCACCCGTCGAACGCCACGCCGTAAGCTAAATCGACATGCAAGTAAACACAAGCTACTGGCCGCTGCGTGATTATTCTCCTGACCTTGACCTTCGAAGAACCACGTTCCGCTAAAAAGTGGACAGTTTAGCGAGCTTATAGAAAGAGAAGCACAGTGGCGACTTGTGGCTTTTTCTCCTCGAGCCTTTGCATCTAAAACAGCCAATCCTAGCGATGTAATGTTTGCAGAAGGAACGCCGTTCCTGCCGTTCTTTCTTAAACCTAACAAGCTACCGTCACAGTTCCACCGACCCTTAATGAAACGGTGGCGTTACTCCGTTTTTCCATAAAGGAACTTGTTCCAGGAACGCCGTTCCTTGGAACGCCGTTCCGTACAACACTGCACCCACCGACGCAACGAAGGAGCATTCCAAGCTCTTGAAGACGCGTCGGGAAACTGGGCAAGGGAACGTCGTAAGCGTCGGTATCGGTCGCACTAGGCCGACTGGTGTTGGCAGGTTGCGAGGTGCGGACACAGGACTGGGGAATTGTCACGTCCGTGGCACAGCGGTGCTAGGGTGGGCTCGCTGGGCTTGGTACTTCCGCTCTCTCAAACTTCGGTGCCCTGGTGTGGAAGACATCTCGCTACTACTGTGTTTCAGCTCACACTAGGGAAACGCCGCGTAACTGGAACGCTTCGGTAGGAGACGTTCCAGATGCGGACTTTCGACGCCGGAATTTTTGTTGCTGGCCATGTGAGGCTTTCCACACAATACCGCATAAAGCACTACGGACGCTGCAGCGCCAACCACTGCATCTTACTGGAACTTTCTCGGTATGTTCGGGCAGCGGTCGGTAACCTTTTCAGGTGGAGTGCCGAGTTTCATGGAGCCGACAATAAGGAGGGCCGAAAGGAAAATCTGGGGGGGAGAGGGGGTAGGCTATGCAGGCAGAGAAAAGAATTTCAGCAAATATAAAGCACTATTCCACAAAAATTGTCAATAATCTGGCTTAGTGTGAAGATGGGGGACAATTTCAACAGGAAGCGACCTATTCTGTATTCTTGTCTGCCGCCTAACCCCATTTAAAGTCAAAACTGGCATGTCGGCCGTGGTATAAAAATTGACAGGGGTAATTGTAGGGCTTCTGAAGACAATCTGGTAGGAGGGGCATAGTACTGCCCCGCGGGTCGCATGGAGCCCGCGGTCCGCAGGTTTCCTACAGGTAGCTAGTCCAAGTGATGCTTCATGGGTATTCTTCCACTGCATGTTTTTTTTTTTCTTTGCAGGCTGTCACTGGAAGATCCCCCGGCTGACTAGGAACCATGAAGACGACCTTCAGAGACCGAAGCCGACAACTCAAGAGCGAATCTTTTTGAAACATGAAAACCGCAGTTTGGCATTCTTAAGTTAAGAAATCTACTCGAAGCTAGAGTTATAGATAGCCATTAAGAAGCGTCCGAAAATAATCAGTTCCGAAAGAAAAAACTTGGGTGGTTGGATGCACCAGGGTAAAAACTAATTCCTCAAAAACCAACAGTTCCGTTTTTTTGTGTTTTCTTCCGTCTTTTTTCTTTTCGTCTGAAAGAATGCGTGCGAGAAAAAAATAAATGCGTACTTTTTGTCTGTGTTGTTGTAACAATTTCCGGTGTGAACAACTTCACTAATAGTGGTAGCAGTTGGTCTGCGCGCAACTCTGGCCGGCCTTGAAAAATACAGGTTCGTTTTCAGCGTGCTGTCCAACTTTCCGCCTAAAAGCGCCATTTTCATTTCTCGTTGCGAAATTCGGCAAATTTTTTATTAATGGCCGGGCTGCACTCGTATACTAACCATTTTTATACACCGGCCCTTCATACCGTCCACCTTCGGGACGCGCAAACACTGCCTGTCCATGTGACAGTCTGTTGGCGCTGTTTTGACCACGGCACAATTTCGCCGCAAAAAGACTAATACGTGTGACAGGCGCAAGACGTAATTTTTGAAAAAATTTCGTGGTCTAATTCGTAGTAAAAAATTACAAAATGTTCATTGAAACACGTGGTTGGGGCACTCCTGCACTCTTTTCGCGCGCTCAGATTTTCTCGTCTAACTGAAACATTGCACTGCCGCCTTAGGAAAATCGAATTAGCCGTCTGCAATGTAGATTATTTTGCCGATTCTTTTCACTTTTTTCACAATTTCTTCCTTTCACGTCTATCGCGCTGCCTTCCTAGTCAGTGTTTCGCCCCCCTGGTTTGGCAGCGTAAATTTTCTTGTCCCACCCCTCCCCCCCCCCCCCCCCAAACACAATCTTTATCAAAAATAAAGGAATGAGTTTCATCATGAGGTGTAATTAGCGTGTGGCGTTTTCGAGGCGTTTTGAGAAATAAATGGACCCGCCGCGGTGGCTCAGTGGCTAAGGCGATGCGCTACTGAGCACGAGGTCGCGGCTTCGATTCCCGGCCGCGGCGGCCGCTTTTCTGATGGAGGCGAAAAGCAAAAACGCCCGTGTGTTCGAGATTTCGGCACACGTTAAAGATCCCCAGGTGGTCAAAATTAATCCGGAGCCCTTTACTACGGCGCGCCTCATCGCCTACGTTGCGTCGGCGCGTTTAAACACCACAATTAATCAAGAAATAAATGGCCCTCTGAGACGAAAAAAACGGTGTCTGGCGTCCGTAACAGAAACAGCTCTTCGGAAACCATGCCGTAGCACGCGGCCGTCGGTATACAATGGGGAGTTCCATAGCTGGTTTAACTCAGCATTTGCGAGCCCACGGGGCTGGTGAACGGTAACGTCCATGCTTACCGGGGCTGGGGTGGGCCGACGCGATCAACGACCCTTCAGGCGATCACTTAAGGAACTGAAATGTGGTGTAGCTGCGTTCCTGGGAAAAGGATGATTCCGAAACCTCCACCATCATTAATACAGTAGCTTTCACTGCTCTTTAGTAATAATAATGGAACAGTTTACGGCGATGGAAAAAGTAGCTGCTTAGTTTGCTCGCTCGGCTTCGTTCTTCTGCTCACTCCAAGTTCTGTTTTTATGAGTATAGGCTTTATATCTGTGTTCGAATTATCATTTTTATGTTGTAGAATAATTCTCGGCGTTTTAATTATTGCTTTCTGGTCCTTAGGCCAGTTCAGACTGCTGCCGCAACTGGCGTAATAACTTTATTGGATGATGTTATTTTACGTCTCAGCCAACCGAACTGCGTGACGTGCCGTTTTTTTACGTTCATAGATGACGATATGGTTTTTGTGTACGTAGTCTGAACATAGTCTTATGCTAGTTGGGTTACATTAGCTTACGGACAGGCGTAGTGGCAGATGCGGCATTTTGTCGTGGAACGCAGGTGGACGTCACTTTAGTGGATTGCTTATTGCACCGTTTACCTGCATTGTAAACACATCCATTTTTCTTTGATGCGGGCTCTATTTGTTATGTTTATCACATTGGGTGTCTAGAGTGCTCTCTGAAGGTTTATATTTAAAACAGGCCCGAATAATAGTCCCTGGGTGAGTAACGCTGTCCCAGCAATCAAAAGTGACCACCCGAAGACAACCGGCACTACGTTCTTAGCGCGAAGCACGCGAGCAGAGCGTACGGCCGTTTGACGTATACGTGCGGGCTGCGTACTGCCAACAGTGCACTCACTGCACGCGCCAACGTTGTCGAATGTGAAGAAAATCGGCCTTTCTTACTCAAAACTGAATTTTACGGAACAGACTTGGCGGACAATGATCGTTTTCAATCGGTTTAAACCCGACAACCTGAGCCCTAGGTATCCATCATTTAAACTTTTAGCGAATAGAAATCAGTGGATTGAAGATGACTGACACATAAAAACTGGAGTAAAGCTGACCCACCTTCCCCATCCTTGTAGCCGTGAACGCACGACGCCTTTAAGGCCATAATACATGGAGCGAACTTTCACGACGAAGTTTACGTAGCGAAAAATCCTGCGCCGAAGAAACCGAAAGTGGTTAAATACGTGGAGGAAAGACGCTGCTGCCGCCGCCGCGTGACGGCTGCGTTGCTCTCAGTGTGTCAAACTAAACCTCCATGCCCAGAATCAACGGCGGCGTGCCGTAAACAGACCCCGCGGAGGATGTTACCTGGAGGCGTTGTTGTCCAGCCCCGCCCTGCGGACTCAGCTCGCACTGACGGCAACCACCCTGTCTGGTACCTGCGCGCACCATCCAATTTTTGAGCTCATTAAAGTTGATTCTCTCCTCTCTCTCTCTCTCTCTCTCTCCTCTCTCTCTCTCTCTCTCTCTCTCTCTCTCTCTCTCTTTCTCTCTCTCTCTCTCTCTTCTCCCCTTTCTCTCTCTCTCTCTCTCTCTCTCCTGTGAAGGTCGTTCGAGAATTCTTCGTGATTTCGGAGCCTTAATTCTGCTGAAAGTTTTTAAATGGGCCAGGTCATATGGTCGGATGCTCCGACTACGGCTAATGGAAAGACACTTCGTAACGTAAAAGGGCTCGGTTAAAAAGTTTCGATGTCTGTCGTGCGCCGAATCTTTGTTCGACATTTTCGCACGATGGGGCGCTTCTGCACTGCCAGGATGAATGTACTTATAAACGGCAGGTGCACGGCCTTGCAAGACAGCGTTCTAAGAGACCGAAAAGCGTGGCCGTGTCAAACGGGCCATGAACACACAAGAAAACTTAGTTTCACGCGCATGGTTTTGTGTTCTGTAGTGCCTTTTGCACTGGTCGGGCAGCAACCAATGTTATGTCTACTCAAAAATTACAAAGATTAAGCAACAATTTTGATTCCGCGTTGAATCGCATGTTTCGT
Organism: Haemaphysalis longicornis; assembly: GCA_013339765.2. NCBI lineage: Eukaryota > Metazoa > Arthropoda > Arachnida > Ixodida > Ixodidae > Haemaphysalis > Haemaphysalis longicornis. The sequence goes on from CM023458.1 coordinate 7,071,041, forward strand.
GACGTCTCTGATGACGTATCCAAATCAGGTACGGAAGCGAACGCTAACTAGGGCTGCAGCGAAAGCTGAAACACCTTATTTACCGTCATTCCTCCTAGATGGCGCCAGCATACTGCCCATGACAACAGGTTTTGGCTTAGGACCGCTGTGCGTACTTGCCATGTTTTTTCACAGCAATTGTACCTGGCTACTTATTGTTGCGGTTTATAGTAGTATCGTGAAACAATGGGTATGCTCTACAAACCAAGCCATCGAACACAATTCCGCCTCTTCGAGTTGGACAGTGTAAGCTCAACGTGCCGGGTGGCTATGCAGCTAAAGGCAAAATACTGCGTCGTAATGGTCTTCGTTGGGCGATGGGCCACCGCATGCCTGTCAGTCATCCTGCACTTCCACAAGCTATACAATCCCATCACATATCATAAGGCACTCCCGTAGCATCTCCAAAAGACAACAACCGAATTATATAAGGGGACATGTCCACGTCCTTTTTGACAGTTCTTCGCAAAACATCCCCGAAAAACACCCCATCGCGTCACAAAACAAAACAATGATAAATGGTTTCACGTTAATTGTATAAGCGGCATTTGTCAAACCAAGGAAGAGACATTCCTGTTCCGCCGCGCAACTATGAAGTGACGCATCATCCACTTTTTCTAAGCGTTATTCAACCGCGAATACGTTTTCGTTTACCTTTTTGGCTTGTCTCGACTGGTGAAGTTAGTACGAAGCCGCCATGAAACATTTTGAAGGAGGTAGTCGGCACCTTTTACGTTCTTACTGCGAGGTGTTTCCTGCAATATTTGTTTACCCTTTCCAGAAAGGCTTTGACGAACACTTCATTAAAGAGTCTGTTCCCAGTGCCGGTTTATCGCCAACCTTACATTGGCCCCCAAAACGGCAGCGTTTTAGAGCGTGTCACACGTATGTGTCTTTCGCCAAATACAAAAAATTACGCCTACCTCCCCTCGCGGGAACCTTGGGGTGATGCGACGCTGAAGGGGGTTCCATTGTGCACTTCCGTTGGGTCGGATTACTCGAATTGTGTGAGCAATCATCGGGTAATGAGAGAGAGAGAGAGAGAGACAGAGAGAGAGAGAGAGAGAGAGAGAGAGAGAGAGAGAGAGAGAGCAAGCGTAGCGCGGACGACCGTCGAAACTGAGACCGGCCGGAGCGGGGAGTGCACTCCGGCAGCGCACTCGGGCGCGCAGCGGAGTGTTGCGCGCCCGAAGGAGAGGAGACCACGGAGAGAGAGGGCGCTGCACATGCGCACAGCGCGCTTGCGCCGCGCGCAGTTGTTGGGAGAGAGTGTTCGCTATCGGCGCTATCAGAGAGAGCAGAGGAGGCGAGCGGAGGAGAGACGCAGCTGTGCGGACACGGACGACAGCGACGCAGGAAGGACAGGGCCGCCGGCAAGAGATGCTCTTTTCAGCGTCACATCTAAAAAACGTTTCTTTCTTTAAGTTTCCTCCTCCACTTCCGCAAGCGGTAGCAATTGCAAATGACACCATGCGAAGCCGGACCGCTACTACGCACGTCTCGATGTGTTTACATTTCTCGTGTTTGAGAAGTACTGGCCGTGATACCGCCCGTTCCTCACGCACGGACATTTCCAACGAGCTTTATCATGCTATTGACTAATATATACGGATCGCATTTAGCTAAACTATTAAGAGCTAACGTACCTTTCCATATCGCCGACACAAGTGGAGAATGGAGTAGCCAGTATTATGTTCCTGGTGGTGTTGTACCTCGCCGGTAAAAAAACTGTAAGAGAGATGGTTTCTGTCCATACAATGTCTTGTTTCCGTTTCCATATCTTACTTTAGTTTTCCGCCTACATTTATAGATGAATAGTAACAGATTAAGGGTAACAGAGCGGATCCCTAGAAAAGGCAAGCGTTGCAGGGGGCGGCAGAAAGTTAGATGGGCAGATGAGATAAAGAAGTTTGCGGGGATAAATTGGTCACAGTAGGCACAGGACCGAGGTAATTGGAGAATAATGGGAGAGGCCTTTCCCCTGCAGTGGGCGTAGATGGGCTGGTGATGATGTTATAGATGAAGTGGGTAAAAGTCATGGGCGGGAAGAAAGGTTCGAAGAGGATGAGATGCGCCACTCACAAAATGTCGGAGTGTTCCGACGCCGAAACACCCCCTTGGCTAAGCCCGTGCAAGCCAAGAGTAAAGTTTGGTTCGTATGTAGAGGTGGCTGGTGTAGTCTTGAAGAGGTGAAATTATCCAATGACGCTGACGCACGAGGTAGATGATAAAGAAAAGTCTATTTACACGTATTTACAGCAGACGATGAAGCATAACATAAGACGCAGCGAAAACTCCGTTAATAATTGAAATGCGTCGCGCTCACGAGGAGGGCATCGCCGCGCAATCCCTGGTAGGGCTCCGGAAGCAAAAAAGGTGCCGAACCGCCATGCGGTTGGCAAGAAATTCGTGGGGTTCTGGTGCCCAGAAACCTAAAACCTCCACGGGAACAAGTCTTCATGTGACCGCTGTTGGTCACAGCTTCGAGCAAACTCACTAAAGGATGCGCGAGCAGTCGCAAGCGAAGCCGCCTCGCCCAAGCCTTGCTCATGCCAAATAAGGCGCGGTCACACTAGCCCGACCATCGGCAGATTTGGTCGGCCAACAACGTGTCAGCGAGCTGTCAGCGGCCACGTCACACCGCGCCGACGCCGACCGTTGGCCAACCGTCTGCGTCAGCGAGAAATCGGCGGGGCGTCGGTGTCTGCGCGATGTCGGCCGACGCGCTTGTCACACCACGCCGACAGCCACCCGTCGACCCACTCCGCCGACTCGCCTCTAAGCCGGACATCTCCTTCTTACTCTAGTCAAACTTTGAGTATCGTGTCGCCGCTGCCGCGACTGAAGCCGTTCGTGTGTATAGGCATGTGCGCTGCTTGTACTGTGTGTACTCCTCAACTTCTTGTTAGATCACGGACAAAGAAGAAAAAAGAGCTGTTTTCGCCGTTGCCGCGGCAGTAATAATACGGATGTTATGGATGAACCCCCGGCGAAGAGACCCCTATAGCACGTAAAATATGTATAAAAATTTGCGCGTACGTCAGCGGAAATTTAATCTTCTCTGTAATAGAGAAAGCCTTGAAGAAGGCCCGCATTTTCGTGATACACGGTGCAAGGAACGTGAAATTAATTGTTGGGGCTCCAAACGCCACTCGCTGTTTCGAAGGAAATTTTCCACTACAAAGGTAGTTGCTTCTCAACATCACGCAGAAAATGATTCACAAATTGGGTACGCGAACCATGCCCCTTCAAAAACTGCTCAAAAAGAAAAGTGATACCGCCGGGAATCGAACCCGCAACGTTGAGCGCACGGGGGCGACGCGCGAGACCACTGCGCCACCGCAATTCTTCCATTGCCAGCGTTGACATTTCTACAGTACATCACACATCATGTCATATTGTAATGATCCGTCAACCCTACTTGGCTGACTACGTGGTTTTAAAACTTTCTAAGACACACTAAATCGTTAAGCACAGGCAACCACTCAGGGGGATCATCCTCAGCACGAAACACTTCCCGTATATACTGTACGCTTTCAATGAAATTTTCCTGGACAGGCCGGGCATTTATATCCACATTCCTCACCGCCATTATCGTCCTCCATATACTATGAAGGCTGAGAGAGAGAGAGAGAGAAGTCTCTTTAATGTAAACTGGTGAGGTCAGCCCTGCTAGGAGCGAGGCTTGCTACACCAGATTTTGGGTGACTACGTTGATGAGTGGTGAATATTGATTGATGAGTGGCAGGCAGCAGTGGCGGGCAGCCGTCACCCCGGCTCCAGCAAGAACGTTTGTTTTTTTAATGTAAACCTGTGCGACGAAGATTATAATGACTCACCCGGAGCACATGAAGCAACCAGGACCCCTGAAGAAGACCTAGTTTTGCCAAGGAGCCCCAGGAGTACATCAACCCAGCGACATAAACAAGTAAGGCGGCCACCAAGCCTTACGACCTAATTTGAAGCGATTACGGTACCAAACTGGCTTCCATCGAAAATTGTGCTTTCGAACTAAGCATCGGAACTTAAGAAGAACTGAAAGACGCAAAAAACCGCATCGAAATCGACCAGGAATTTCACCAAAACGGGAAAAACGTACCGATAGCGTTTCTTTTCTTTATTTTTTTTTTGCCCCTGGGCGCGGCCATCTTGAAGACCACAGTTGCCGGCACAGGTTTGCGCTCTCGCTAGGTCTGGTGGAGCGTGTGCTTTTACGTTTCCTGCGTGCTACCCGCATTCCTGGTGTCTGCGACGGAAACGTTTCCCGGCACAGAGGCGGAGGTTTCTGTTTCTGAGCCGGTCAACTCCACGAGGTGGCTACAAGTGCAGGGTGTGTGTGTGTGTCTAACATCTCGACACTCCCGTGTTACAACAGGCCTGTGCACCGCGTCCAGGAATTCAGGTCCACTGCTGGCGTGACTACGTATTGTCGCGGAACACAGTCATCGTGTGGAAGGAATCAGCGCTGGGAGACTGGTTCAACGCTGTGAAGCTGCCACCCGCACTGGTGACCGGACTCGATCGTCGCACGTGCCGGCACGGTCAACGAGCTCATCGGGCGGCGACCAGGGGAGCGCGATCGGACGCTGGCAACGTGCAACTGCGGCGCCCCCGCATCGCTGGGGCATAGTGAAACAGCCTGCACCGCCCACCGTTTCACTTGGCCGTCGCAACGGCATTTTGCGGGCATCGTCTAAATGTTCTCCCGCCACATCGTTGGCGCTACGCAATTCGGCAGCGGTGCACAAACCGGCCACATCGTAAACCCTTGACTCTGCTTTTGCAGGTGAGAAAAAGTATAAGTGATTTAATTTGGCTGTTGTTGTGCACTGCTGGCGAACAAAGCGTAAATTGTTCTTCCCGTGATGGGGAAAAATAGTGGCAAGGGTGCTTGCAAGGATGCTAACAAGGATACTGGCAGGGATGGTGAAAAGGAGGTGACAGATGTTAAAGAATTGCGGGACCTGCTAAAGATGTTTGAGGATTTTAAGAAGGATTTTCGCGCTGAGATGCGTGATCTTAAAGACGGTATATCTTTCTGCACTGATGTTTGCAATGACGTCAAGGACACTGCCACAGATATAAAGAACCTGAGGCTGGAAATGCAGGAGCTGCTCAGGCAGAACATAGAGCTGAGAGAGGAGAACAAAAGGCTATCCGAAAGATGTGATGAACTGGAGCAATATCAGCGCCTGAACAATATCGAGGTAAAGGGCGCGCCCGCGGAAAGCGACCCCGTGACCGTCCTGCAGAAAATAGGAGAGGCAGTGGGCGAGAGCATAGACGCTACTGACATCGATATATGTCACTGGGTTAGCACCCCAAAGCGGGGCGTGAAAAACATAGTTGTGCGTTTTGTTCGACGTAGCAAGCGAAATGACGTGCTGGCAAAGTGCAGAAAAAAGAGAGTGGACTGCTCTATCCTTGGATGCGCGCAAAAAACGCCGCTCTTTGTGAACGAACATCTGACCCAGAAAAACAAAGCTTTGCTCTCGGCTGCCATCCAAAAAAAGAAAGAAGTAGGGTGGAAATTTGCATGGACAACTAATGGAAGGGTGCTGGTGCGAAGGGACGAAGACTCGCCTGTGATTCACATAGCTCATGAAGGGAACCTGGCCCAAATCCGCAACTAAATTGGTCGCATGAAAATGGCAATTGCTATTAGATTTCGCTCTGATGGACTCGAATGACTCTTGCAAGTATTACACTGTCTCGGAATTCAACTCTAAAATATCATCAACAAAGAAGTCGTTCTCCATACTACATGTAAACTGTAGAAGTATAAGAAAAAAAGGTGATAACATCACCATTTTCTTGCAGTCAGTATCAATAGATTTTGATGTAATAGCTTTCTCTGAAACCTGGATTAGGGATAAAGCCAATGCACCTTATTTTCCGGGCTACCGTTTCGAACTTCTTTGTCGACAAAAAAAGAAAGGTGGAGGGCTCGCTATTTATTTTAAAGATAGTCTAAACTATGAATTAGTAGAAACTTTTTCTCTTATCAATGAAGACATTGAAATCTTGACGATGCGTTTTGGAAAGACCACAATCAGTCTGGTGTACAGACCACCGCACGGACATAAAACCAAGTTCCTACAGTTTTTAGACAAAACGCTAGCATCGGTCACTTTCTGCAATGCTCCCTACATGATTATTGGCGACATAAATATCGATATGAAGTCCGTTGACCCGTACAGCCAAGAATTTCAGACAGTTCTATCAGCTTATGGGTTTACAAATCATATAACTTTGCCTACTAGGCTCTCCAATCTAAGTGCCACTCTCCTTGATATTTGTGCAACAAATATAAGCTCGGATAGCGTTACAAGCGGAATAATTTCGTATGAGTTAAGTGACCACCTTCCGGTGTTCTGTGTTCTTCCATCAGCACCTAATCAAAGTAAAGTCCGAACTCGGACCCGCCTTGGACGCAAAAAGAATGCCGAGGCCCAGGAACACTTTTATAGATTAGTAGAAGCGCATGACTGGAGCTGCATTTATAACCAATCCGATCCTGATGATGCATATGATAAGTTTCTCGGGTTCTTGCGTACAAGCTACACTGCAGCTTTCCCTTTACAGAGGCTCTCCCACCGGACCATTAAAAATTGCCGAAAGCCATGGATAACCACTAGTCTTCACGAGAGAATTAAATCTAAAAACAAGTTATTTCATGACTTTGTACGTTCACGAGAACCTGCAGCATTTCTGAAGTACAAAAAATACAGAAATACGCTCACGTCGGACCTGAAAAAGGCCAAGAAAGATTATTACCAAAAGACATTTGAAAGGATCTACGATAACCAACGCAAAATCTGGAAGGTAGTGAATGCTCTGACTGGCAAAAGTACAAGTAGTGAATGTATCCAAGAATTAACAGTAAACGATGAAGCTCTTGCAGGAAAGAGATTAGCCGATGCTTTCAACGCCCACTTTATAAATGCGGGCACGTACGAAAGAACTAGCATTAGCGCAGACAACGCGTTAACAGAGGGCCCCCGTGTGCCTGAGTCCATCTTTGTGCGACCAACAGACGCAGTTGAGGTTGCAAATTTAATCTGCAAGCTTAAAACCAATGTAGCATCTGGCATAGATGAAATAGGGCCCGCAGAGTTAAAACTGATATCACCATTAATATGCGAAGTTTTATCCTTCATTATTAACCTCACCTTGACCACAGGCATTTTTCCCAGACATTTAAAACTGGCCAAAGTCACTGCTATATTCAAAGGTGGTGACCGTAACAACCTGTCGAACTATCGTCCTATATCGGTGCTTCCAACTCTATCTAAAATATTCGAAGGCGTAATCCATGAGCGACTCACTTCTTTTTTTGACAAGCACCAAATAATAGCAACCAACCAATACGGCTTCCAAAAGCATAGGTCAACTGAGCAAGCTCTGGCATATATCAAGGAAAAGATAATCGTAAATATGGAAAACAGAAAATACACACTCGGTCTTTTCTTAGATATTCAAAAGGCATTTGATTCAATACATTTTGATTTGCTGTTAAAAAAATTATCTAGCTGTGGAATTCGTGGGATCGCATTACAAATTCTGGAAAACTACTTGCATGATCGATATCAAATAGTCGGCATCAATGACATATTATCTGCCGAAATGAAATTGAAACAAGGTGTCCCACAAGGATCCTTACTTGGCCCGTTATTATTTCTTGTGTACATAAATGATATTGTTAAAATACCAGGTTCTTCTGATATTATTATGTATGCAGATGACACGAATATTTTTTTCTCATCAAACAGTTTAACATTCCTGGAATCTATTGTAAACGAATATCTGGTGCATCTTTCAAACTGGTTACAACAAAACAAGCTGCGATTAAATGCCACAAAGACAACCTATATAATTTTCCGCCCAATCAATAAGCCCTTAAACGAAGATATCAATCTCAAATACGAAGGTCATCTTATTGCACGGGTACATGAGCAAAAGTTCCTTGGTGTTTGGTTCCAAGAACAGTTAAACTGGTCAGTACACGTAAATAATTTAGTTGCTGCTCTGGCACGAACAGTTGGATGCCTTTATAAAATATCAGACTTAGTACCGCTATGGCTAAAAAGAAACATGTATTATTCTCTATTCTATTCAAAACTAACGTACGGAATCTTGGTGTGGGGAACAACCTCACGAAATAATTACAATAAGCTTGTTGTCCTGCAAAAAAAGATATTACGGTGTTTCGAAAATTTTCAAGGGAAATTCCAAGACCTGCCAACTTCACCTTTGTTTTCAAAACACTCAATACTTAGAGCTGACCAGCTGTATTACTTTAGACTCCTGCAGATGGTACACAAAAACAAGTTATATGTAGATGGTGACGCAGAAAACCGTCATTACTGTGTACGGCGTCCAATAAGACGTACACCTAAAACTAGGACTAATTACGGCAAACAATCGGCCACTTATCAAGTACCACATGTCTTGAACATCCTAGCGGATAATTTAAATTTTAGCACCAGTGCAACCGTATTTAAGACTGAAACCAAGGTGATGTTTATAGAGAAGAAAGTGAGATATGTCAGTCACTAGGCGTGTCTCACTCTAAAGAATTTAAACTGTACTGTGTGAAGACGTGATTTTTTCATAGACATGAGGAACACTCAGTAAGGAAACATTTCGTGTTGTATTGTATCTGCTGGCAACAGGTATTGAAGAAAAAAGTTCAATGTATATTGTAGAACTTGTGATTCTCATTATAGTAAATGTACGATTTTTTGTATTTTTCACGATTTACTTATTTTTTTTTCTCTGTATTGCTGGATCTTATTGCTAAGCACGCATATTTGATTTGAACATGTCCTCTACTGTGAACTTCTCTGTTGTGGACTCCAGAGGGTCAGGAGCCCTCGTCAGGCACTCAATGCCTTTAGCTCCTGCCCCTTCAGCAGGGATTGTAACAACGTCTGCTGAAAAATAAAGTCTTCTTCTTCTTCTTCTTCTTCTTATTAGACATTAGGGTTACAGCAGGAGGAAGACAAACAAGAAGCGTTGAAAAAAAAAAGGAAAGTAAAAACATGAGAAATCTTCCAGCAGAGTCGGGACATAAAAATACAAATGAAAAGAGAATCGTTAATGTAAACACTGAAACAAAATTAAAAGTAAACGACGCGAAAAAAAAAGAGTAACACCAACCCAAGAAAAATAAATAGATGAACACCAGTGACACCAACACAAGCAAAGTAAAGAAATGAACGCCACAGTGCGAAAGAGTAGATATCACGACACACGTGATCTGTCTGCTATCTAGAGAAATTTGTCTAGTTCAGTGTCTCGTAAGAACTGGAGTAGAACTTTTGTACCTTAGGTACTGTCAGCAGTATTGGCCCAGGGCCCAAGAAAATGACGAAGTTCCAGACTGCCTCCATGGCGTGCGTTGTAGCACTGTGGCGGAAGGCTGAGGAGCATGATCAAATCGTACGGCACACCGCCCTCATTTTTTTTCGGGTAGGCACCGAATTCTGCGCGGCGTTATGGGTAAGTCTTCCTTTAACCTACGTTGGAGGACGTCCCAGTGGAACATTGGGTCCCCACAGTCGATGAAGACGTGATTAATAGTTTCCGGCTTTTTGCAGAGTCTGCAGTCGGTTGTCCACGGCACAAAAATACCTCTTTCTGCTAACCAAGTATCTACGGGAAGGGTTTCACTGTGCAGTTTAAAAAAAGGACTTTGTTGCAGGCTTCAGGCATACTTTTCACCCTCCTTAAAACATCGAGCCCTGTGCCCGCACCGTATAACGACCTATACAGTGGCACGGGTAAACAAACATCCACTAAATCTTTGTACAGGCGCTTCCTGGAAACACTACACAGGTAGTCGAAAGAAAACCGTACCTTCAATTATTCCACAGACAGAGCCACTTCTCGCAAATATCCTTTCACCCCCCTGCACACAATATCACTTGAAGACACAACAAAGTCAGGCAGCAGATTTTTCAACCTCACTTGAATTTGCGCAAGAAGGCGTCTTTTTTATCCCGCACAAAACAAAACCTTGCGACAACTTGTCGTAAAAATAAATGACAAAGACCAAGACCCCCCTTTTTGACTGGGCGAAAAGTGTTAGAGCGACTGGTTCTTTCCCAGCTGGAAGACCAAATAAAGACCGCAAATACTGCGTGGATTTTTTGGACATTAGCATGTGACATACACAAAACTTGCAGCACGTACCACACTTTGGCTAACAAAAAAAGGTTGCAGATAGTGGCACGGGCAAACATACAAAAAATTGCGCCCTTGCCAGTTTCTGGTTTTGTCTCCCAACTTTTCGGTCTCGTTACTCCAGTAGTCTCGGCTATCCTGCGCCACCGCACAAGCGCTACCAGGATGTGAAATAGCGTGGGTACTAAATGGAGGTCCATCCTTCCATGTCATGCATTGGTGTTTACTAGCTGGTGTACAGTATTCCTGGCTGGTAAACTGAAATTTCTTAAATAGCGCTGGCACAGCAAGGTTCCCCGAAGCCCCCACAATAGCTTATCGCCATCAACTCCGCTGAATCGCGAAAGCGCTCGCAAAAATATATGTGCCCGGCTGCGACTGTGATTTCCCACTTCGGGGATAGTGCTTGCCGTACTTTGGTTTCACGTTAAAACCGATTGATTGATTGATTGTGGGGTTTAACGCGCCGACGCAACGCAGGCGATGAGGCGCGCCGTAGTGGAGGGCTCCGGATTAATTTTGACCACCTGGGGATCTTTATCGTGCGCCGAAATCTCGTACACACGGGCGTTTTTGCTTTTCGCCTCCGTCAGAAAAGTGGCCGCCGCGGCCGGGAATCGAACCCGCGACCTCGTGCTCAGCAGCGCAACGCCTGGTTTTACGTTAAAACCCTTGGCCGATATTGATCCCTTATTACCCAAATTACCCTACGTAAATTTTCTTCTGCACGAAACTCGCCTTCTATTTTCTACAGGCGATCCGATCGCACACGCATGTGCAGTTTGCAGCTCCGGGGTAGCGGTGTCGCCGAAGAGCACGTCCGAAGCGTCGAAAGCCAAAATACGGTTGCATTAGCGCTAGTGTTGAGTTGTATACGCTCCAGAAACTGTCAAAATAGAGCCGCATTCATTGCGGCACGAATGTTGTTGGAGAGCAGTTTTCGCTTCTCGATCGATCCCCGGTGACGCGTCGGGCGACTGGTCGGGCGCCTGGTTTTGTTGGCGTCTTCGGTCGGCGAGCCAGTCCCACTGCGCGGACTTTCCATCGGCCGACGTGTTTGTGTCGCCGTCGGCTTAGTATGACAGCACTGTCAGGCAACTCGGCAGTTGGCCGATCGTTTGGCGACTTGTCGGCGTCGCCGTCGCGTCATCGTCGCCGTCGAGTTGGCCTATTTAACCGCACCTTTAGGGTTTTAACCTCGCACCCCCATGTCAATCCTCGAAGGTCAGGACAGGAAAGCCTTCCCAGACGCCGCTTGAAAAGCCGCCGGCAAGTCCATACAAAGGGTTGCGACTGGCCATGGCGTCGGCTGCGGCAACACCTCACTCCCGCCGACCGAGGGGCAGACCACAAAGCCAGGAGAAGGGAAGGGGGTCATCGTCTCGACGGGGTGTATCGGCCAGCCATCATTACACCAAGGTAGCCAAGAATAAAGTGAGATGGCCACAAAAAAAACGGTTGTTTTGTGTAGTAAGCTTCCGTCTGAAACAGACGAGCTCAAATTTATCTTCAGGCTGCCGAAAATAACACTAAATTAAACACGTGGTTGTTGTAGGAGTTTGCGGGAAATCCGAGTTACAAAGCGAGCCAGTTTTGTGTTTTCTTTTCGTTGCATTGTAGGCTAGATTAAAGAATACTGAAGGCACGTTGCACCATAGTAGGTACAGCTAGGAAGCGTTTTTTATATGGAGAACTATTGAGAAAAACGCAGCGAAGTTTGTTGCTACGGTTGCCATTCATGGCAGTTGAGGGTGGACCGGGTTCGCCTGAACCTATCAGAATCACGGGACTTCAAGTGTTGCATCCTCATTTTTCCCACGATATTTGATTCACAATCCCTTTTAATAGCCAGTCGGCAGTCAAGCGGATGTCGTTCCAACTTTTTGCCCTTTTTTCAACAATACCTTTACTTACTGAAATAAATATGAGTACAGTTGCCATGGCGGCAAGAGATATCGGACGCGAAGGTACGAGAGCGCCCACAAGGCTTATTGTTACGCATGGACACACAGGCACATAGATATATACGGGAAAAAAAGGTCTCGGTTACAGACAATACCAAGGCTTGTAGCATGAAAAACAAATTTCACAACCAAACTCTAGCCTATCTGTGCACATTAAGCAAGCACGGAAGGGAAGGAAAACATGGAAAAAAAACTAGGAGGCTTGACCTCGCGTAGGGCGAGTGCTGCCGAGCGTGGTTCGTCTACTCTCGGGCGCATATTCCCTCCAAAACTTTACAAGCGCCTCTTGGGTATCGGTGCTTGGTGTAACTGTGCGGCGCACGTTCCTCTCGCGTTGGAGTAATTGCTTCTTTTCCACGGGAAAACCCGTTAATGGTGACTTTTCTTCTTGACGTCATCAAAAGCTGAGCAGGCAGCTGTTTCCAAAGCGACCAATCAGCGGGGTGGCCCCATTTCCTGAAATACTTGTCTAAGAACAGAATGCGCGCCTTCGCTCAAGCCCGGCCAACGCCACATTGTTGCATAATTCGTTTCTGTATGTCTTGTATGTTACGACCGCACTGCAATTATTTCTTCTCTAACCGACGATGCTGATCCGTCACCCCAGTCATTACCGCCCCCCCCCCCCCCCCCCAATCTCCATTGCATGACTTGAGGACTTTTTACCTTGAGCTAAGTTTTCTATCAAGGTGCGCAGTGAGACCCACTAGATATACGCATTCGTTGAGCACCGTTTTTTTTCAGAGCTGAGGTCTAACCACTCGTGTGGTTTCGCGCCATCCATCACGGTAGGCCCCTGTAAATTCGATATCGAGGAAAACAGCAAAGATTCAGCAAGGAGGAAAGCGAAGGAGGGGAGTATGGCGAAAGTTTGAGGAGGAAAGCTGTTTGCCTCCGGTATCGCCGCGGTCTGCTATCAGGTAAAGACTGAATAGCGGGCGCAGTCGTACCTTCGCCCATGACGTGATCCCTTCCTAAGACGAAGGAAGTGCTGTCCCAGACAGGATGCTTTAATGGACGCCATTCTCAACGGACGCTGGCACAGAGGCACCCTAGACCGCTAACGCGAGGAGAATAACAGCGCCGCTGATGCCAGAATCCTGAGGTGGCGCGCCGCCCAAGCAGTTGCTAGGCGCCGTCACTGACAAGACCCTGCTGTTGGCGCTTCGCTGAAATTACGCATTACAAAGCTGAAACCAACTTTTTTTTACCTGTGCGAGTACCACGCACGTTGCACTGCACTTTCTCCCTCCATACGGGCTTAGAATACGTAATCAATAAAGTGAAAGATACCACTACAGAGTCACACGTCAACAATATTGTTCTTTGTATTTTGAACTTGCGTTCCCCGTTTAAGAAATTTTAGACACACAGAGCCCAGCCCGTGGTATTGCAGCGCTATCGAGGACGGGCAGGCACTCGTGCATGATTGACTCCAGGCAGTAGCGCCGCCGATGCAAGGGCACCGAAATATGCGTCCGCCAGACTCTGCCATAGAAACGGCAAACAAATTCGCTAGCGCAGCCATAGGCGTCACTTCTTTCGGGCAAAATGGCTCCTGATGCTTCCTGGTGCCACGGGGGTGGCATTCGCGGAGAAAATGGACAGCATATTGCTTTCCTTCGTGGAACCTCTTCCTTCGTCGAGAGTATCCAGCGCGTGCGTGCTTGTGCCCAACGTGAAAGCGCCCTCCCGTCCGACCGCATTTTCTACAGTGCTATGAGCAGAGTGAACGCAGCGGTCGCGTCACTTGCCCTTCGGATGGAACCTCAGTAGATAAGGCGTTGCGCTGCTGAGCACGAGGTCGCGGGTACGATTCCTGGCCCCGGCGGCCTCTTTTCTGATGGAGGCGAAGAACGCCCGTGTGTACGAGATTTCAGCGCACGTTAAAGATCCCCAGGTGGGGAAAATTAATCCGAAGCTCTCCACTACCACGTGCCTGATTGCCTACTCCGCGTCAGCACGTGAAACCCTACAATCAATCAGCCTTCCGGATGGATACATGTTCTCGGACGAGCAAGTCACCTGGATAAACCATCTGGCCAGAAGCATCTTGGCAGAGCAAACACGGAGGTCGATACAAGTGTCGGAGAATGTTTAAGGTAGTCTTACATGTGACTCACCGAATTTTCTTCTAAAAGAGGTTCGGTTCCTGTCATAACCTCAAAAACAACTTGGATGCCTCAGTCGCAAGCATATTTATCATAACACCTTTTAGGTAAACCGAACGCGTTGAAGGGAAGTTGGAAAGTGCCAGAAGGCTCAGATGGAGCCTATGTTTTACGCCCTGCCGTGTATTAGTTGCAAATTCGTTATGCTAGTACCAATATAAAGTTGCTACTACTATAACCATTTATGGAGAATCATATTGTGATTAACTCTCTCATGACCGCGCCTATTCAAAATCGTTGAATTTGAGAGATACCTTCGGAGTCCCTTTTCATAGTGTTCCAGGCGTTGCTGGAACAAGTAAGGCTATTTTTAGGTCAAAAAATGTTCTTTCAAAATCAGTTTTGCTTTTATTTTTGCACAAAAACGTGATTTTTGACACGTGTTTTTTCACGGGCGTGATTTTGAAACATTTGCAAGGGGTGAGTGGTAGCTGGAAGACGGTGCAGTTGTGCCAGTGCATGGATTGTATAATTTGCCTGGAACCCTTATTTATAAATAAGGGTTCCAGGCACAAACATGGTAATATGTTATGTACTATCTTACCAAGTGCAAGCACCACAGGCATAGAAGGGGCAGTTTCAATTCATTCACCAACATTTGTGGATGCCTGCAGTAAAAAATAAGTAAATGTATGAATACAGGGTAACACAATGGGTATTTGAGTTAGCTTGCTCAAGCCATTTATCACGGTAGACGTGGTTGGACTTTCTTTTTGTCAAGACTTTGTAGGACAAATGCGTTCATCACTAACATGGAAAAAGTTTCACACTGACACCATTTCAGAAAAAAGATACAAAGTTTACCAGACCAATGGAACTAGGAAAAGCACAAGGGGTGCCCAGTGACACACATTAAATGAGAAACCCCCAAGCAAAGGTAATTGCTGAGATTAGAAATATCACAGTAACGAAGCAATTTCATAAATCAGAAGTCGTGAAGGTGTAATGTGCGTCAGTATGGTGCATGCCACATTACAAGTCCAGAAACACATTGACCATGAAATCCCAGGTACACCTGTTAGCAGAGCATTGGCTTTCATACAGTAGAGAAAAACGAACAACTGAGAATAATTCGCTGCGAAGCAAGCATCAACATAGGCAGCAGACTTTTAGTTGGAGGTTATTTTACCACATGCTGAACATCTGAAATATATTGCTCACGGTAATTAACACTAAGCACCATGAGAAAAGGCTACAAGGTACCATTTTGGGCATGCAAGTGGTGCTACCTAACCTCGCTCAACTCGACGTAGTCTAGCAAAACTAACAAATACAGTCACTGAAATATCCAACTTCATGAACCCCAGTGCTAACTCAAATGGCCGCCTGGAACAAAATGGACGAAAAAAAAGTAGCTGGAGTCAAACTTCCTCCCTGCATTGCACCAAGGAGCTATACGCCATCGAAGCTGCCACGCTGGATTCGGGTATGCCCGACGTAAATTTAGACAATACGCTTTTTGAGTGCGACACAAATCCAACAACAAGAACAAAAAGAAATGCATCGCTAATTTTGTTAAGTGGTCATTTGACTTTGTAATTTACCGCCTTCTCGCAGCGTACCAGAAAATATACTCGGACTGTATGATTGTGTGGTTTAGTGCGGCTACACAAATCGGGCGATGAGGCGCGCTGTAGTGGAGGGCTCCAGATCAATTTTGACCACCTGGGGATCTTTAACGTGCGCCGAAATCTCTTACACACGGGCGTTTTGGTTTTCGCCTCCTTCAGAAAAGCGGCTGCCGCGGACGGGAATTGAAGAAAATACACTAGGAACGCGGGTTTGGCGACGGCTCAGGGTATATCCTGATGCGCTTCCAGGTTTTGCCATGGCGAGTCCATTCGCAAGGACCTTTTTTTAACTTCAAAGAGATACACGAGAACTGCTTCTGGGTCATACTGCCAGCGGTGCCGATAGCCACCCGGCTAAACAATAGCTTCAATTTCGGCAATGTCTACATCAGGAGTATCGATCTCGTATCAATAACGGGTCGCCTCCCCACTCTCGAGAAATTTTCAGCGCCAGGCCGCGTTTACTCTGCAGTGCTATCGCACTGCCGCGCTGATAACAAAGGCTGAAAGAGCGAGCGGGTACTTCTTAAATTTCCCTCATCAGCAGCACGCGCCACCTTCCTTCAATGGTTCATAACTGGGGAGCATTGTAGCATTTCAAGCTTATTTCGAGCCCTTGACGATGAGCTTGAAGAAAAGGTATACACTTCAGGAAAGCCAAAAATAATGCATTTAATTAGAATACGAGCTACGTTCGGTGCTCAAATGTCTATTGCCCGTAACGCCACAGCGCTTTCTCCGGGGGATCGGTTTTCCATTGCAAACTGGCTGCGCGGCGAGCATTCCGGAAGCCGCGTCTGGTGAATCACGCGATGCAGGAGCCGGGGGCCGTACCAAGATCGGTCAGGCATTGCAATTGCTTCCCCCGCATAGCTTTTTTCCCGTGCAATCACAATGAAAATAAAAAAGATGACCTTGTGAAACGCTAACTTATATTCAGGTTTTTTGCCCACGTACAACAATGTGATACACGCTGGTTTGTCCGCGCGAAGGATAAGTTAGTTCGTCCGCATGACGGGAAAGCTGACGCTCTTCTGACATGACGCGACATTCACACACAGCTAAAGAACTACACTGACAGTGGCAACGGAATTATAAACTCCGTGCTTGGCGCACTAGTAACTTGTCACAGTTTATAAGACGCCGCCGTTATCTGTAACTCATAATTGCTGCAGAAGGGAAAGCCTTTTCCATGCATAGGTTCCCTCGTTCGCTCGCCCTCCGCGATGCTATGAGTCTAACGATATCAGGTGCCCGAATTATCAACAAAGAAATGCCAGCACAGTACATTCACCTCCACAGTTCACCTCACTCTCGTTCACTCTACTTCCTTTAAAGGCCGCCTTCGAGCCTGTGGTGTAAACACGTTATAACCACCCTTTCAAAAAAGAAACCACGTTATGCTTAAGCTAATTCTGCCCCGCGTCAGCGCCGGAGGAGAAGGAGATAGCGAGGTAGTAAGATGAAACTCAGTTGTGAATATTTGAAAGGTGCATACCGTGCAAAAAGGTCCTGTGAAGCGTAAAATCCATACAACGCTAGGGTTGCAGACGCAGTGTTCCTTACTTGAAAACACGGACGGAGCGTAGATCGTAGTTCGCATGGGCTACGCTGGGGTTCGACGCGGCGGGAATCGGAGCGGCAGGACGATGAGCGCGCACGTGCGGCGCGATAAAGTGTCTTATTCCGCGTTGCGTTCGCCGGTCAGGGGGCGATGTGCGTCCGCGGACTGGTGAAGGCCGATGAAATACGAGAAGTTATGGAGACGTCTGACCAGCCGTAATGTGTGCGACACCTGCGTTAGAAACACTCGGATGTTCCCCGTGAGCGGGTGTCTTTCCCCACACATATAGGATGTTGTTGCGGAAATAGAACATTGTTAGTGCTTCGGTACACATCCTGCCTCTTCGTTGCAACTGCAAATTGGGTGTAATGTTGACGAACAGTACATGTTCCATTGACGTTTCCTCGTAAATTGATGGAATTTTCTAACAGTGACATGTACTGTGCAGGACCTTTCTAAACCAAGCTTACATTATGACCGTAGCGCTGCAAGCTTGGCTGATCTAGTGCATGAGCATAAACTCCTTGATGTTGGAGGGAGGAAAAAGAGTTCCGTGCATGTCACGAACCTTCAGTGTACTTCTAATGCAGGCCTGGATGCAACATACAAATCCGCAGAAGACATTTTAGAAATTTCTGGCTATAATAGGCGCCCTATTTTTTTTACCGACCACTGCACCGGCCAACCATGTCCACTGGTGAAACCTGAAAAGGATAAAACGTGGCTTCAATATAACATTTATAGACTGATGCGTTCGAACTGTCATACGAAATTCTGCCGCGATCTGCAGCGCGAACGCGCACAATTTTATTGTGGCCTCAAGGCGGTGATTCTGTGGAATGGGAGACGAATGGGAGAAGAAACCGGACGGCGAACAAGAGAAACAACTCACAGCCAAGACAAGAAAAAAAGCATTCATTCCTTCACTCTTCTCATCTTTCCCGGTCAACCGCGTGACCGTGTCAAACAGAAGCTACATGGAGAAGTAGGCCTGACACTAATGCGAAGTTCTGAGATTGATAGGAAGATCTACACAATAAACTTAAAACGTGGTTATGCAGAAAATATTTCTACAATATTTAATGAGCAAAAACGTTACGAAATAATTTGCGTACCTGGATATTCCAAACGACCATGCATGAGAGTTGACTGCCCACTGTAAGAACGCCGTGGGCCAGAAACATGAAGTTAATAGGAACGGCGTCGTGTCGCGCGAGAATTACCCGCAGTCGACACTGGGTGTTCTCGCACCTACCACGCTGCACTCCACGCGGGACCGCCGATGACGATTTTCTCATCATGTTGTTCCTTCGCCACTTTTTACCACAAGAGAGCGAGCACTCCACACTTGAATGGCGGGCAAACAAGACGCACAAAGCGCCCGCTTCGGCCGATGCCTCCAAAAGCTATAACTCTGTTTTCACGCCAAAATCGCTGACTATAGCGCCACCTTTCAATGCATTAAAAAAAAAAAAACAAAGAAAGGAAGCGCACATCACAGCGGCATGCAGCGACACGCCGCACGCCCCCTTGGCGATATGTATCACGGTATAAGTGTATATGCGTGATGAAGAGACGCGAGATCGGCGTTGAGGGATTTGTTTCAAGCGTGAGTTTTCTGGCTCACACGCGTACAATTTTGCATCATGCGTGAAAGAAAGCGAATGTTGGTTTTCTCGACCCGCTTCACGCTTGGATGGAAGAAAACAACGCGTATTTTGAGTCATGCGGTGCTTAAAACAAAGTTTACGACACGGAGGAGCGTGTTTTACGCTTACTACGCGTGATCAAATTTGGAGTGTAGCCGTAGCTGTTCTGGCAGACTTTCAGTAATAAGAACGTGCTTTATTTTTTATTTGTTTGGCTTTGAAGATGGGTTTTATTATATAATTATATATTTACACACCCTTTTTTGGCTTTCGTAGCATTCTATTTCAATTTAGGGACACTCAAACGTTTCAATTCAAAGCAATGATGATACTAATGCGAGCCCGCGTGGTGTAATGGCGGCTCATGACGAAACTGAAGGCTTTGATGGGAGCCGCGTAAACGCTAGCGCCAGACTCCGCTCTAGTGTACAAAGTAAGAAACTCTGCCTGGTGCCCGCAACGCGGCCTTTCGCAAAAGTTCCACTTTAATATTGCCGGACCGCAACAAAACGATGTAGGTTGGGCGCTGTTTTGACGGTTGAGTAAATACATGTAGAAACTTTTAAAAGGTCGCCGTATTTTATTTTACGCGCATTAACAGTCGAATATTCGGCGATTTCGCGCCTTATATTTTTGAAGACCAAAAAACACCAGAAATTGCGTTTCTTTCTTGGCCGGTTTTTTGTGCTTTAACCATCACAAAACATTTCTTTATTGCAACAGGCATGCTGTGCAAAGATTCTGGCAATTTACGCAAATTTTTTTACAGTCCTTGGGCACTGCCATAATTTTTTCTGCGAGGCCCGAATTTGCAAGTTTTAATTATATGGCTTCGGCATATTCAAAAGCTGCAGTAAATAACATTCGCTTAAACAAAGCATAATCTTACGCTCCCTAGCAGTAGATAAACTATTGCAACAACGAATAAATTTATTATTGTCGCGTCGCCTCCACCATCTTCGTCGGAGCCCTAATAGGGAGTTTTAGCTGACCGTTTTCGACAGTCCGCTCCACTGCCGGCGACCAGTTTAAGACTACCGGAGCGTTCGCTGGGGAAACCATGACCGGAAAGCCGGTCGCGACAGATACAGTTTAGCTAAGTGATGACGATATCTCCCTCGATGTAACTCCCTCACGCGCATCACCGCTAGGGCCCTGCGCGTATAGAAAGCAAACCTTCGTGCAAAGGAAATATAAAAATGGATATTTTTACAGCAACATGTCGTGTTTACTGCCTTCAAACGCGAAGAAAACTTTTTTACGGCGTATACAGGAACCACGTCGTATAACGGGCTAAGCATTAGTGATAGGGGAATATTAGAGGTTTTATGCTAAAAAAACAAATGCCTCTAGTCAACGCAACGGCATCAGCGGAGCGCTGTGCCCCCGGGTGGCACAGGAACGACATGCCGCCAATCAAACCGGGTAATGCTGCAGGCCCTGACCACAGTAGAAAAGTCGCGCTTTTACCAGCGAAGAGGCAGTCGTGCACGTGCTATGCCTGATAAACGGCTAGATAAACGCAAGCGAAGGTCATAGCGCGGACGGAAACGAATTGAGATAAGCACCCGCCATTGTGTTTCACCGGACACAGAAGAGCGGGCTCGCTCGTTGCAGGGCGTTGCGACCGTCAGAGAAAATGGCGTCGCCAGGCCACGAGTACACGCTGGTGGGATTCTCGGAGGCAGTGGACCGGAGGCCACTCGTCTTCGTCGAACCTCTTCCCGCATCAAAAGTGTGCAGCGCGTGCGGACTCGTGCCGAAGGCGATCGCGCTGCACGAGTGCGGGCACTACTTCTGTAAGCCGTGCTACGAGCAGTGCCTGCGTCGTGGTGACGTTGTGTGCCCGCTTGATGGTGAGGTCTGCCTGGAGGATGAAATCAACTGGATGAACTACAAAACCCGGAGTGTCATGACGAAAAAGGTATGGTGGAGAACGCGACCCAAACGCCATTAGCCTTCTCTTATCTGTGGTGATTTCGAAGGACCTTTGCGGGAAACAGCTGCTGCATTTTGCAAGAATCATTCATTGTAGGTGTACAGACGGCAGTTTTACAAGGAAAGCGATGGTGTGGTATGGCGAAAGCAGCGCATTTCGAACGCACGAGTCTTCGCACACGGTGAGCTCAATTAGTGAAAAAACCTGCAACTGGCAAGCACAGAGCAGTCATAAGTAGGAGCCACTGGGCGTGTTCGAGTGGACTGCCCGCGGGCAGCCAGAGGTTAGAGCCCGCCATTCATTTTTTTCTCGGGCAGCTCTATATGTCGCTTCAGGCGACGCCAGATCGTATTCGATTTTATCTGTTCAAGCGATCTCTCTCTCCCCACGGGCTGCGACAGCCGCCCCAACGTTTGTGGTCTGGCGGCGAGCTGGCTCCAGTATGGATGCTAGCAGACGAGAAAAGGTGATTGAGCCGTGCTGTGCGGCCAGTTTTAGCGTAACATTGGAAAGTTGCTTAGTTCTTACGAGTTTTAAAGTGTGAAGTTGCTTTAACTTTTTTATTTATTTGTTCATTTAAAATAACTTTCATGCCCCACTTCAGGACATTGAGTAAAGGCGTCAACAAAGTAATGCGTTAGATCATTCAGCATAAATTCGCGAGTAATAGGGACGGTGCGCTGATGTTGCCTCGCAAGCAGCAGCGCCGTTTTCTATACCCTGGTGGTTTGGGGGGTCATTTCGGTTCTGAAAGATGCGGGCTCGGTTCGTAGTCTTCATATTACGTAAGTTCGGGTGCTCTGTCGCAGACACCAACAGCCGGGATTATCACGAGTCACGCACGGGCGCCCACCAATGAGGGCAAAGAAGGGGTCCATTGTAACGTCATAACAATGCCCAGAAGAATCAACAGCTTAAGTGGTGCAGGCGAAGCCGACCAGTCAGAGTGCGAGCAGTACAAATAGAAGGGAGGCACTGAAGCATTCATCACGGCCGTCTTTGTTTACAACGTTTCTCAGTGTCAAAACCCCATATAGATTGGGCCTTTTCGATTTCTCACTTCTGTCTGCCCGCTGGCTCCAAGAGGGAAGAGCCGGTCATTCGTTTTTCTTTGGCAGCCCAAAACGTCACTTCTGGCGGCGCCAGAACGCCTTCGATTTTTCTGGGTCGGCAACTTCTGGCTCCCCGTAAGCTGCCAGAGCCACCCGGGGGTTCGTGATCCGGCGGCGAGCGGGCGCCGATCTGGCAGATAGCAGACGACGCTACGCTGCTAGCAGATGCCAAAAGGAGAGCGGCACGGCCTGTTTAAAAATAAATTTCCGCATATTTTCCGTTCTTTCGGTTTTCATTGTTTTGAGTTTATTGTATGTGAAAAATCACTTTTCCGCACATTTCAGTTTATTTTTCACATTGCAACACCCGTTTTTTAAAAGAGAAAGTGAGATGACATTATTCGCGCCTAAACAGTCATTTGCGGTTCGTCTTCTGAGAGACATGAAAGGCTTATTTCAGCTCGTGGGCGAGGACGGCGTCGCAATTATAGATGAAGGCATGTCTGTGTTTATTACTTCATGTAAGGGGTTCTAAGTAAGTACATTGTTTGTCCGTGTGTCATGAATGAAAGTTTTCGTTTATTCCTCCGGAAAGAAAAAAACTCTCCCGGAGCACTCTGGCGCCGTGGGCGCTGCCAGGAAAGCCGGCAAACACGTCGATGAACACTATGTCCGCATTTTAGATCCCCTGGAGTACGATGGAGTGAAACTTCTTGCGATTGTATTAACTTCCTTCGGAATCCGAGGGTCTAGAAATGCGGCACCCATAAATCGCGCCGATTATGTCCTGCAGTCCTCCGCTTCCTCGACGAAGGAGAGTGTAGAACGCCCGCTTGTTTAGCTCCAATATTGCTCGGTCTAGCCAGAATATTTCCCGTCCGCTGATAAAAATAAACAAATCCGATGACTCGGTAGACTGCGGCGTGAACAGATGACTCGCTCCCGTCCAATTCGCAATCATACATGTACACGGTACACTGTGTGCCGATGTACGACAGGGAAATGAGAACTGTCTTCACGGCAGGCATTTCGGGGCGTCCTCGCAGGCATTGGGGGTTGAATTCGGAGTGTTGAAAGTCGGCGTGCAGGGCTGCCACTGTACACCGCGACAAGCTAAACAGTCTCCTGAACTCGAACTCCAGATAGGACGGCACAACGTTCTCCACGTAGACGGGTACGTGGTGTCGTTCTTCCCGCTGGACCATCGCGAGGACGACGCACACATTGAAAACGTCGGCTTCGCAATCGCACTCTTCGTCGTCAAGAAGACGGCGCTCCGCAAACAACGCGTCGGGGAGAGCAACGAGCGCGCTTGCGTCGTCCGACATTTTGCCGCTGAAACTGTAGCAGACGACCGAAAAAAAAAGTTACTCCGCAGCGCTCGTCGCAGCTGGGATTTCTGGGTCCCGGCTTCCGGTGTATCGCGAGGCACTTGAACAACGTAATCACGACGCAACCTCCTACCCGAGAGCAAGCTTCTGGCAGCCCGCAGGCTGCCGGAACTCCCGTAAATCGAACAAGCCCATTGTTGGCAGGGCATGCTGCGGACAGTAGGTGATAACGGCTCGAGAAATCGCCGCTCCTTTATCGATGCCCTGGCGTGCGCTGCGAACACCTTTAGTAGGGAAAGTTCTGCGCTCACAGCGGCCTCTGTGCTGTACAACGTGCCTATACACGGCATAAACAGTGATGACTACAAGGTTCGAAATACAAGTGGAAGTTTGAAAATAATTACAAGAGAAAGAAAGAAACATCACAGCGCAAACGTATTCTACGCACATTTTTTATGTGATACTTTATCTTGCGTAAACAATATTTCACTTCTAAAAACGTTGTCCCTTCATGCAGTATATTTTCGTTGCAACAAGTGGACCCCTTTTTTCCGTCCCGAAATTTTCACTAAGTACAACAGCTTTCCCCTTCAGCTGACTCTCATTTTCGACCGGGTTTCCGTTATACATGGCAAGTATTTTTCATCTCGTAGACGAGAGCAACCTTCCGAAGATAGACGGAAACATACATGTTCTCGTTTGCTAAATAAGTGTTGTTTCTAGAACTAACATAGGCTGTCCATACGTAAGCATGAATGTTTTCGTTCTTTATTTTTTCCCCCGCAAACGGGGCCGCCTGCTCCTCGAAGAACGGCGTCTATCTTCGGAATGATGCTGTCGTCTACGAGATTAAAAAGAAGGCTCCAATCCACGCTGTGGAGGTGGTCGGAAAGCAAAGCTTTAAACGACACCCTCCACAATCGTCCATGCGACGTCACTTGAATTCACACACGTGGCTCTTCAAAGAGCGATACCGGAGATTCTACCAGCCGTTGCCTGGAATTCGCAGTGGTGGAGTCGCGAACGCCGGAGCGTCAGCCACACCGGGCTGAGAGCGGCTGAAGCCACCGCCGCTGTAGCCCAACCGTGCATTGGTAGAAAACGGAGAGCAGTGTCTTTCGAAGGGTGAGACAGGAGAACCTAGCCATCCTGATCTGCTAGCTAGAGGCTACACCACCACTCGACACAAGCGCAGACACCGAAATAATTCGGCATGTGAACCTAATGATTCGCATTTATACCGATTGAAACTAGTTACTTTAGTAAGTTTGAGAATTGCGAAAATGCTGAGAGAACCTTTATAATCGCTATTTATCGGATTCAGTTGCTCCTTCCATCTTTCGTAATACTTGTTAAAACCAGACCGAATTCGTATTAACCAATTTATAAAACGGAGTCCCATTCGTGGCACGCAGTGCGCAAAAGGTAGTCTTTCTCTATACCCATACAAAAATATTGTATGGTCGGCTATAGAAAATCCTTTTTATGGTCGTCTTTAGCTATTTAGCTATTTAGCTATTCCTATGGGTGTCTTTAGCTTCTTCTATAACCGGTTCTACGGCTGTCTTTAGCTATTCTTATCGACATTCTTATGGGCGTCTTTAGCTTCTTTTACAGCCGGTTATACGGTTGTCTTTAGATTTCGTATCGAAATTCCTATGGGTGTCTTTAGCGTCTTCTATAGCTGGTTCTGTGGTTGTCTTTTGATATTCGTATCGACATTCCTATGGGTGTCTTTAGCTTTTTCAATAGCCGGTTCTATGGTTGTCTTTAGCTATTCGTATCGAAATCCCTATGGGTGTCTTTAGCTTCTTATATAGCCGGTTCTCTGGCGGTCTTTAGCTCTTCTTTCGATATCGCTATGGCTATAGAAGAATCTTAAGACACCAATAAGAATGTCGATAGGAATGGCTAAAGACAGCCATAGAAAGGTCTAAAGATAATTGGGCCAAATAGCTAAAGACATCCATAAGAAGGTTTTTCAATGGCGGACCATACAATATTTTTGCATGGGCTGCAGCCAGAAGAGAATCACCACTACTTGAAACACAGGGACAGCAGCAGCCGCTGAGAAATTATTAGCACGCTGCCATGCCGGCATAGAGCCTTGCAGATCTCTAGAACTTCTCCTGTGGCACTTAAGTTGTGTGCCTCGCTGCATTCTGTAATATATGCTCCGTGAACACTTCAGCGATATAGGGGAGTGCGAGGTTGCGATTGCAAACACTTCGTCAGTTTTCATTCACAAAAGGCTTAAACAAAGGCATTCAAGGAAAGCAAAACCAAGAAGTTTATTCAATCCATTCATGACATAAAGGGCTACTGTCTACGCTACTTCACCAACAGTAGACAGTTGTTCACATACGCCGATCGAAAAACACAGCAGACGCATCCCAACACTCGGGCTCACGCTAAAGTGACTCGCTCGACAGCCACACTACGCGGGACATTCCCCGCGAACGCCCGCCGAGACACTAATAGCTACAGGTGCTGGGTAGTCCACAGAAAAGAGAGCACTCAGAAGTCGTTCATTACACTCAGTACTCAACGCACACAGCTGCAAGTACGGTGGCTAAAATGGAAATGCACTCTCAATAAACAATGAAGACAGTCGCACACAATGCAATGATAAAAAAACGTTTTTCAAAGTTTACTCAATTAGTTCCTTGTAAGTTTTCTCAGTTCGCGAAAAAATAATTATTTTTGTCACATCACCGCGGCCAAATCTTCACTTCTGTGTACCTTGCAATGCCCATGTGGTGTAGGGTAGTTTAAAAAAGTATTCGTGAGCACCAAAAAAAGTCCGGCATTTCTTGCACTACAGTCTCTTCAGTTCGTAAGATCACTCACCCTGGAGTATTTGTGTATGATGAAATTTCTGTCACAGTATCGCACGTATCCATTTTCGCATGACTTGAATTTGATGTTGAATTAGTCGTAACACTGTCATCGTAAACACCGATATTTACAACACCGAAAAGCGACACATTTGCCTGGTGTCACACTATCTACACCAGCACATTGCCGTCGAGTCGTAAATTCCCAGCACCAGGCAACACGTGCCATGCCCACACACATGAGCAAGGAGATGAAATGTGGCTGACTGAGTACACCCAGGTATAAGCAGGTCCATCGCGATAGCAAATAGTGCGGAGATAAGTGCCCATCTTTCGATCTTTTTCTAACCTGTTCGGCGGTAATTATTTTTTTCTTGGTAAATACAAGATCGCTTAACATTCTGTTTACTTCATCCGAAAAAGTTGTATCTGTTCTCAGTACTCAGGGAAAATTGTCTGTCACTAGCATTGCTGCGCACAGGAATACTAACACAGCGTGGGCCGCACGGCCGTGTCCTTCGGTACCCATCACCAAAACCAGTATGCCAAAAAAACAACAAAATAAAACAGGAAGCAGGGGTGTCCCCTCTACCTCTGTATCGCTTCCCAGAATTTCCTCACCACGCCTCCTTCAGTCAGGCGTGGGTCGCCCTCCCCCTTTCTCAATGACTAATCTGAAATTGGGCTCCGCCGGAGAATTAATGCGGTTGTTTGCAGCTTCCACCATATTTCTGAGAGAGCGTACCGTGGGCCGCGAAAGTTTTTTTCAATCTGCTTCGACGCTGTGAGGGCCGTTTTCAGAGAAGCCCGCTTTTTCACTTGACCGCGGCAGCGAAGGGCCGCAGAGGAAGAATTCTCCGAAATTGTACGTCTTTCGGTCAACGTTCATTTGCAAGCTTTGCCGACGCACAGTATCCACAGTTACAACCTTAATTTGAGCGTTAATCAGTAGCTTCCTTTAATTATACTTTTCCCGTATTGTTGGTATAATAAGTACTTAAACTTATTGAACAAATACGCTCATATGACAGGCCGATCAACCTCATCATCGTTATCCAATCTGTGTTGTAGATGTAGCTAGGTAAATCATGAGTATATGAATTTCGCGTCATAAGTCATATTGAAACCAGCAGAATATAATTTAATGGTTGCTCGAATTATACCTTTATAGGCTAACACTGTTCGATTAGTGGCTGGAGACTTGGAGCCTTATGTTACTATGTAGTTAACTAAAGAAGCCTTTATGGATACAGGCTTGTAAGTTCTCCGCCAAACGCTTTCTTAATGCCGGCAAAATGTTGCTTAATTACCACACGTATAAAGGTTTACAGTTATATATTGTACTGTACCCAGCCGCAGAAGCTTCCATGGCTGCCTCTCTTTAGCTTTAAAGCAAATTCTATCCAATAGCTGGCAGAAGACAGCGGTATGGTTCCAAGTTTGTAGACTTAGAGCTAAACAACGGCCCATAGCCAGCCAAATGAGCTTTTATGGGTTTTTCTCTATAGCTTTAGGAGGAACTCTGTTCAATAGCTGCCAAAAGACAGCTGAATGGTTTCAAGTCTGTAGACTTTGAGCAAACAACGGCCTATAGCCAGCCGAATGAGCTTTTATGGCTTTAGAACAAACTCTTTTCAATAGCTGTCAAAAGACAGCTGAATGGTTTTGAGTCTGTAGAGTTAGAGCAAACAACAGCCCATAGCCAGCCAAAAGAGCTCTTGTGGCGGTCTCTCTTTAGCTTGAGGACATAATTTTTCCAATAGCTGGTAAAAGACAGCTGAATAGTTTCAAGTCTGTAGACATAAAGCTAAACAATGGCCTATAGCCAGCCAAAAGAGCTTTGCCGCGGCTGGTCTATAGAACTAAAGCCATACATATTTCTTTAACTGGCTACAGTAACCTGAATAGCTGTAACACTATAGACTAAGCACACTAGGATGTTCTATAATCGTCTAAAGAGAATTGTATGGTTTACAGTGTTTAGTGCAGGACCTATAAAAAGTTGAATAGCTGGCTATAGCCTAATTTATGCCTTTTTATGAGTGACCATAGAGACCCAAAGGCGGCCATAGCTCACCATACATTTTTCAATAGACGCCGATAAGGCATTTTTGTATGGGTAGCGGCCAGATGTCGTTATGGGGTTTGTACATTATTTTTTTCCCGCCATGCAAACCAATCCTTAACGCATCTCTGCGGCACGACCACTATTTCCATCGGATCTGGGTTACCCAGGAGGTGCTGTAGAAGAAGTTAATCAAGCAGTGCGAAGGAAGCTTGCAATGGACGCGAAGCACACCAGAACAGGCAAAAAAACAACCGTCGCTAAAGCAGACGATGCCGTCCCACCAAGCACCCGCCGGTGCGAGCAGGTAGCCGTGCGCAGGGAACGCTGGGTAATAGCGGCCTATCGCCGTGCCATCTACACTGTGCTCTGCCGCCGCCACCGATCGCGAAGGTCGTGGCCCGCCTTCCTCCCATCCGCGTTAGGAGTTTCTTGACCCGCACGCCACGAAGGAATCGTTGCCTGGTAGAAGTAGAAAGCTTTGCTTTAAAAATGACTTCTGAATGCCCGTGACGATTTCGCAAGTCAAGAAATAGGTGGAATGGATGCCCAGCAACGGCAAATGGCTGCTGGAATGAGTCGGTGCCACTGCGTCATGCTCGCGTTCAGCTTCGGAAAGAGGCCAGTCCGTATCAAGCGTGCCGATGAAACATAGACGTCGAAAGCAGGGATACAACATTTCGTCAACTTGACTGTAACAGACAGAAAGAAAAAGGTTGCTGCCTACAGTTCCCGTTGCGGCGCGCTTATTGTCCAGTTTCCCGTGTACACCTAGGCGATTGAGCTACGTAATCATGTCGCAACTTCCTGTCCGAGAGCAAGCTTGTGGCAGCCCGCTGGCTGCCACAACTGCGTAAATCGAACACGCCCACTGATTACTTGAAAGGCGGGAAGGCCAAATTTGAGTTGCGCATAGCGACAACTTCTGAAGGTTGCAAAGAAAGGGGGGTGTTAAAGCAGCATCAGAGGTGGATGAAGGCCTCTGTGTTCTGCAGCTGTATCGGTAGTGCATGAATCCGACATTCTCTTCCACGCTTTTGCGTATTACCGGCACGCAAGTACGGGATATGTGAACACATATTTTGAGATTGCAGCGACCTTGACATGATCGCGAAAACGAAGACAATTTCATTCATGCCGTTGTGTTCACCCTGGCTTTGTTGTTACCGCGGCGCTTCCTAGTTTCTTTAAAGTTTGACGGACGCCTTGATGAACAACGCGAGGATATTTTTAAAAGCGGGGCTTTTTAGGCAGTTGTTGGTCCGACGAACGCGCGAAGAAAACCCTCGCCGATCGGGGACGTCATCACTCGTTCCGCACGGCTCGACCTTCGGGAACTCTGCCCTGAGTTCGTGGCGCGATCTGTCACGTGCTGTTCTGCGCGCCATTTCACGTGCGTTGGCGCGTTAAGTGGGAAGCACAGAAAAGCTCGCGCACCAGACGCCGAGTTGTCCGAGATGGTCACCCGTGGTCCTACCACGTGCTAACACGGTCCGCTCTTGGAGAGAGAGAGAGAGAGAGAAACAACTTTCGCTGAGCCCATTTCAGGTGACGCTCGCAGGCGTCAGACGGGGTGGAACCCTAGTCACGAGTCCCATATGAGTCCAATAGCTCCTGGCCCCTGGACGCGAGCTCTTGCTGCGTCGACAGGTCGGGGCTGGACATCAAGATCTCCCATCGCTCGGGTAGGGGGGGAAGGGGAAGGGGGAGGGAAGGTAGGGGATTCTTGAGCTCAGTACACTCCGCCAGTATGTGCGGCAGGGTGCCTTCCGTCTTTTTGCAGAATGGGCAGATGGGGTCGTGTTCTGCCGGGAACATCTTGTTCAATAAAGCTGGGTGCGCCAGTGACCCCGCTTGTGCGCGGCGCACTATTGTTTGTTGCTTGCGGTCGAGTTGCTGGTGCGGCACGGGAAGCCTGCACCTGGCGCTCCTGTACAGCGTGGTAATCTCGCGGTAGCTCGTGACTGGGTGCGGTAGCTCCGACTCGTCCTCGGCCCGGTCTGCTAGTTCGCGGGCGTAGTGGTCGGCGAGGGCGTTGCCTTCCACTGTCGAGTGTGCCGGAACCCACACGAGCTCTACGTCTCGTCCCGGTGGGCTGCGCTTTGCGAGAATTGCCATGGCCGCGTGGGAGACGATCCCCTTGCGGTAGTTGCCGTAAGCCGTCTTGGAATCAGTGACGATCGTATGCACGTCTCCGTGCGTGAGGGCGAGAGCGATGGCCATCTCTTCTGCTTGGCTGGCATCTGTCGTCCGTAGCGACGCGCTGGTCACCAGCTTGTCGATGGTCGTGACGGCGGCCACTGCTTTGCTGCTGTGCTGGGGAAGTGAGGCGTCCACTTAGAGGACCCGGGGGTCTGCTTCCAGCTGTCGGGCCAGTGCCTGTGCCCGCGCGGCACGCCTCTCGTCGTTCCTGCCGGCCTGCATATTGCGCGGCAGTGGCTTGGTCTTGAGCGCTTCCCTCCACGGCGGAGGTAGAGGGTGCTTGGGTATCTGTGGTTCGATGGGCCAACCAATCTTCCGAAGGACTGCTCGGCCGTGCTCAGTCTGGCTCAGTCGCACTCTCTGGTTGGAACGATGAGCCTCTATGAGCTCGTCTACCGTATTATGTGCCCCCATGTCCAGCAGCTTCTGCGTAGACGAGTACTGGGGCAGGCCCATAGCCGTCTTGGTTGCTTTCCTTATGATCGTGTCTAGCGTGTTCCTGTTCGCCTTCGTTAGCTGGAGGTACGGGGCCGAGTAGATGATGCGAGACACGATGAACGCTCTGACCAGGCGGAAGGCGTCGTCTTCTTTAAGTCCTCTGTTCCGGTTCGCAACGCGTCGGATCATTCCGGTGACCTGTTCGGAGGCCATCTTGATCTTAGCAATGGCCGCTGTCGCCTTGCCGTCTCGTTGTAGCAAGAGACCGAGGATGCGCAGCTGCTGCGTGGGCTTGACGTCTACGCCGTCGATGGTAACGACCACATTCGGCTCGGCATCGTTTTTGCGTCTTCTGGGCTGCACGATGAGGAGCTCCGACTTCTGGGGTGCGCAGCACAACCCGCAGGTCTTGGCGTATTCGTGGACCGTCGTTGCCGCCCTCTGCAGGACCTCCTCCGTCCAGGCTTCGGATCCCGCGCGACTCGTCCACACCGTAATGTCGTCGGCGTAGAACGCGTGGTCCACGCCGTCGATCTGTTTGAGTAGACTTGGCAGCGGGAGGAGGGCCAGGTTCAATAGCAGGGGCGACAGGACGGAACCTTGTGGGGTGCCGCAGTCTCCCAGTTCTATCGGGTCCGACTTCTCTCCTGCAATCTGTATGACCGCCATGCGCTTGCTCAGGAAATCCTTAACGTAGCCGAACATGCGTTGGCCACATCCCGTCTTCTTGAGGTTACCGAGAACGCTCGCGTGAGACACGTTGTCAAATGCCCCCTTTAAGTCGAGGGCCAGAATCCCGCGCGGCGAGCTCCGAGTGGCTTTCTTCATCACGAGCTCCTGCAGTTGCACCAGGACGTCATGCGTGCCGAGGTGCTGCCGGAAGCCGTACATCGTTTCGGGCATTTGGTTGGTCTCTTCTAGGTAGTTTTGGAGTCTACGGAGCACCATGCGCTCCATTACCTTCCCTACGCACGACGTGAGGGAGATGGGTCGCATGTTCTCGATTGTGAGGGCTTTGCCCGGCTTGGGGATGAACCGCACTTGCGCCTCTTTCCATTCCATGGGCAGCAGGGAGGTCTCCCAGGTCCTGTTGATGTGGCCCAGGAGCCTCTTGGCCGCCCCGTCGCTCATATTGCCGAGCAACGTGTAGGTGATCGTGTCTCCGCCAGGAGCACTGCGTCTGTTGCTATCATCGATGGCATTCCAGAGTTCCGCCAGCGTGAACGGCTCGTCGAGTTTGTCGTTCGCCGGGCCGTCGTACGTCTCGGGGATCTGGAACTTACCCCTGTCGGTCTTGAGGTAACGCGCCGTCAGGTCTGCGACGAGCTTGCGGCCGTCTCCCTCATAGGTATTCAGAACCTTAGTGAGGTTGCGATGCGTTGCCGTCTTGCTGCCCAGCGGGTCGATCAGGTGCCTCAGGAGGCCCCAGGTCTTGTGCGTAGACAGCTTGCCCTGCAGTCCGTCGCACATACTCAACCAGTTCTCTCTGCTAAGCTTGGTGGCGTACTCTGCAATCTCTCTGTTGAGGACTGCAATACGCCGAGCTAGCTTCTTGTTTCTCCGCTGGCGCTTCCACCGCCTCGTGAGCGAATGCCGAGCCTCCCACATGTGGGCCAGCCTCGCGTCGACGAAGGGCGTCTGCACCGTCGTTGTGACCTCTTGTGTAAATTTGGCGAGTGCCATCTTCTGATCGTGCGCCCATTCCGCGTACGTCTGCTTATCTTCTTTGTGCTCCGCTTGGTTTTCCTCGTCGAGGGGTTCCTCGTCTGTGTACTTGCGGAGCTTGTCCCAGTCCGTGATTCGGGCTCTGCCGAGCGTAGCCCTAAACCGTGGTCCTTTGATTTCTATGCCGATTATGGTGTGGTCGGATCCGAGGTCCGTGCCTTCGTCCCGCCACGTCGCGTTCAGGTTACCCTTCAGCCACGTGAGATCGGGCGTCGTGTCACGGTTGACGCTGTTCCCTCTTCTCGTGGACACCCCGCACTCGTTCAGTAACTCGAATTCTGCCATTTCCATGGTTCTGACCAGAGCTTTCCCTCGTTTGGATTCGTATTTGTATCCCCATAGCGTGTGGGGAGCGTTGAAGTCGCCAAGGATCAGGAGCGGCCTGTTCCCCGCCAACCTCTTCGCCTGCCCCACCGTTTTGTCAAAGTCGTACTGGCGCTGCGATGGTCTGCAGTACGCGCTCATGACGAATAGATTCTTCCCGTTGCCAATTGTCCGTGTGTGAATTTCGATCAGCGTGTGCTCGCAGCCGTGCTGTGGCGTTATGTGCTGCGTGGCCGCGATGTTGTTGCGTACCAGGATCGCCGTGCCCTTCTCCGTCGGGTCCGTGTATGTAACGTATCCCGGCAGTCGGGGTCGTCCGTGCGTCCCCTGCAGCGCCACCACGTCCGGCTTCTGATCGAGCCCTTCGATGTGTGTAAACAGTTCGGCGTCTTTTTGCTTGATACCCCGGCAGTTCCATTGGTAAAGGAGTGTGCTCTCCTGTACTCGAGGAGCCCTGTTTTTACTCTTGTTCAGATTCTGAGCCATCGTCGTTTGCCGATTGCACGTGTCCTCGCCCCTTCGCGATGGATTCCTTGACTCGATTGGCCCGCTCCTGTCGGAGCGCAGCTGTCTTGCTCGTGGTCGGTTGGGAGAGACTGGAGACCTTGGCCGCCAGGCGTTCGTGCCGGACCGACAGCGCCTCCACTCGCTCTTGCATTTGCCTAAAGCCCTCTTGAATTTGCTTAATTGCCTCCAGTATGTTTCCCAATACAGCGTTTGTCTCGCTGCCCTGCGAGGCTTGTTGTTTCTGTGGTTGCTGCGACGCGCTGGCCTCCGCTGCGCTCTCCGCGTTGCTCTCCGCGTCCATGGCTTCTTGGCTACTCGCGTGCTCGGTGTTACCCGCCTCCACCCGCTCTAGGCGGACAGATGATGGATCTCGCCGCGACACTTTGCGCTTCTCGCTCGCGCCGTCCGACACGTCGCGGTTGCCGGAGCTAGCGCTCGTCAGCGCCTCTATCTTTTTTATGAGAGCGCGTATTTGTGCATTCTGTTCTTTGATTTGGGCTTCTTGCCGTTCGATTATTCTCTTGAGCTCTATGCATTGGCTGTCGCCTGACTTGGCTACAGCCCCTGACCGGGAGGTTGGGAGGGGGTAAGAGGAGGGAACTCTGTGTTGTTCCCGAGAGCGACGGGAGACCCGTTTGCCCAGCCCACCTGTTTGTCGGTGCTCTTCCCTCGGTGCCGCTGACTGGAACGGACCAGGGACCTCGACTTCGGTGCTCGGGACCGGGACCGGGACCTCTGGCGTCTTCCGCTCGAGCCTCGTTTGCCGCTGCTCCCCTTGTTGACCGTCTCCCAGCGGCGGTTCCCCTTCGGGCCAGCCGATGGCGTCCGGCCGGCCCCCTTGGGGCCGCCCCGGGAGAGGGATCTCGAACGTTGACGGCTCTGGTGGCCGCCCTTGCGGGCCGGCGTTCTCGATCGGCTCCGCGACGATGTGCTACGGCGGGGTCGCCCTGTACGACCTCTTTTCTCTTGCCTTGTGTCGCCGTCTTCGGCTCGTCGGCGTTCCCACCGCCGGCGGCGCACCACATACGGCGTCTTGAAGCGCGCCTTGCAGGTTCGGTCAGCGGTGAGGTGCTTTCCGCCGCACAGGCTGCATTGCGGCACGCACGAGTGCTCAGGGTCCGGATTGGCTGCGCCACAGCCCCGGCAGATGCGGTCCTTGGGGTTAGGGCAGACGTCCATCCTTCCGCTCTTGGACAAATATGAAACGCTGCGGGCAAAGCGAGCCAGGCCTGCCTATCATGAAGAACCTTCATTGGCAAGTTGGGAAGTCCATCTGAGGTGCAACAGACGGGTGTCCGACGAAAAGCGAGATGGGGCATCCGTTCCGAAGAGCCGCTACACGGGAACGAATGCGACGGCTTCCACCCGATCCCAAAACAAATCACTACAACTGAAAATGAAACAACACATTGTGCATATTGTAATGATCGAGTGGTCAGTGCTTTTTGCGAGGCTAACTACAGCAACACGCAGAAAACTCTCCCAAGTGTCGAAGAAAACCACGCAGAAAACTTGGCCAAACCTCCAAGCATAACGACGCACAAACTTAGTTGAACCTAGAATAAGCTAGGTGCGGCCGCCAGTTTCACTGTTTCCTAGCGTTCGCGGCTGCAGTGTAAAGCTGCCCCAGTTTTTTCGCGTTGCCCGAACTTTTTCGCCGGGTCGCGGCGGCACCTTTGGTTAGTTATACCGCTTCCTGGAGCACGCTTAACGCCATCATCTGCGTCCATATTTTTCTTTTTGTACTTTATTATCACGCTTCTCGTTAAGGCACGTTGACTAGGCCGACACGACGATGACACGACCAAAGCGACGCCGACTTCGTAGTTGGCAACCGACTTGTCACCAGACGCCGACGTCGGCACGAACACGTCGGCCGACCGGAAGTCCGCGTTGTGTGACTGGCTCGATTAAAGAAGACGCCGACGACGACCGATCGGCTGAACGAACGGTCGCCCGGAATCGATCGAGAAGCGAAAACTGCACCCCGACAACAACAGTCCCGTAATTAATGCGGCACTGTTCTGTTAGTTCTTAGAGTGTAATAAACATAGTAGAGTCCATGAAGCTCATACAGCTCAATACATCGGATCCGTATTTCGGCTTACGGGGCTCCGCCCGTTCGCTTAGGCGACATTTCGTTTCCCGGGGTGGCAAACTGCTTGTTCGTGTGCGACCAGTAACGTTTGTAGAATATATAAGCTCAGTTATTAGCAGCAAAGGAATTGCGGAAGGTTTATTAGGTATCAAGGAACCAATATCGACCAAAATTTTTAGCGTAAAGCATAAAACAAAAGCACGGTGG
This sequence comes from Haemaphysalis longicornis, assembly GCA_013339765.2. NCBI lineage: Eukaryota > Metazoa > Arthropoda > Arachnida > Ixodida > Ixodidae > Haemaphysalis > Haemaphysalis longicornis. The sequence goes on from CM023458.1 coordinate 7,106,912, forward strand.
GCACAATTCCCGCCGGGTGAAATCTCAGTCACAGCCGGAACAGTGGTGCTGCCAGAGGTCAGCTATGGTGGGGGCTTTATGGAACCTTACTGTGTAACTGTTGTTCAATAAATGTTCACTTAACCATCCAGGAATCCTTGCAAGCATGTGCAAAATTTTGTTTTGACTCAAAGGGTGGGTCTCAATGTAGTATACAGGCTATATCAGCGGCATCTACGGTTATTTTGTGGCGCAGAAGTGTATGCGTCGCGCCCGTTCAAGCCCAGTCACTCCTTCAAAATGGCTCCTTTTTCAGCTGCATTCCAAGTAGCATGGTTTAGGAATCGTGTTCCCGATTCCAAAACAAAACTTTTTGGTTCAACTTTGGATCTACACTATCAAACATCAATGCATCCATGTCATAGTCGTAGGTACGATTCGTTCAGTTTTAAACTGGTGCTTTGATATAAAAAAGGCAATTGTAGTTTCAGAAGTCGGAATACTGATGCGTGGCTTTCGCGAAATGTTATGTTTTTGTATGGCGTCAAAACAGTTTCCTCCCATCAACTTAAACAAGACACAAGGCAGGCTTGGGAGATGGGGGGGGGGGATTATAGGCACCGGTCACTGCTCAGAGGGCGCGACGAATAAAGTACACCCAGCGCCGCCCCACGGGAGCTTGAGCTAACCTCGGGTCGGTGAGAGCCGGACGGCTGGCGCGCGTTCATAGTTTCGGCACCTCTCGATTGTTTGTTTGTGCGATTCTGCGATTGTTTTTGAAAGGTGTCTCGTGCTTGAAAACTGTTATGGCAAATATTTTCTTCATGTCTCAAGTGCTTCTGTGCGATTTCCGGACAATTACGGGGCTGAGCTACTACCGTCTGCTTCGCGTGCGCGAGAAGTTAGAGAGAGAGAGAGAAACAACTTTATTGAATCGATCCGGCAGTTGAGTGTGGGAGGGGAGACTCTTGCGTGCCCGCTTGCCCCACGGAGGCGGCGGCCGTGCTGCGAGCCCGAAGGCGAGCACCGGTCGTCTCACGCTCCTAGGGGAACGTGGCACGTGCTGGACCTTGTCTCTGTGGGTAGTCTTGCTGCTTCTTCGTTGTGGTGTTCCATGTCTTCGTCCTAGCCCCGCGTTCACCCTATCCGTTGTCTCGCAAGCGAGACGACGTCCCGGGTTTCTGCCGGTGCAGGAGCTCGAGGACGTGCTGGACGACGGCCCGTTGATTACCGAGTTCGGTGCTGATGAGCTTGCTGCAGATCTCGTCTGGCAACTCGTTGTCTTGGGTGTTGGGTGCAGGGGGCGAGCATTCCCAGAGTATGTGGCTCTGGGTGGCTCGCGCCTTCTTGCACCGTTGGCACGTGTCTGTGTGATATATCTCCGGACAGACGTGTTTCGCCCATACCGCAGTCCATATCGCTCTTGCCTGTAGTTGTCGTAGGGTGGTCGCTTCTTTGTGTGTTAGGTCCCGATGAGGCGGTGGGTATCTGTTACGGTTCGCTCTGTACCATTGCAGAACTTCCCCGTACGTTGTGATGGCATACTCTTCGCTGTTCTCGTTCTCGGCAGCGGCTTCTGTCGGGTTTGCCTCGCGTATTGCGGGGAGCGATGACGGGAGCCCGCGTCTTGTTAGCGCGTGCGCCTCCCTGTCTGCTTCCTCGTTGGGGCCAGCCGACTCGTCCAGCTCGCCAGCATGCGCCGGGAACCACTTGATGGTGACGTTGGTTGCCAGTCTTCTGTTCTGTGTGATTGGGGCTAGTGCTCTTGCCGTATTGGGGTACACGTTATTCTGCGAAAAGTTGGAGACCGCCGTTTTCGAGTCGCTTATTATCGTGCGACAATCCGGTGCGTGCAGCGCCAGCACGATGGCGTATTCTTCTGCCTGCGCTGGCGTCCTGCACCGTATGCTGCCTGAGGTGACGAGTTCTCCGGTGCTTGCGTTGATGACCACCGCCGCGTAAGCGTTCCGTATATTGTGATATTTGGCCACATCCACATAGTTAGCATGTGGATCGTTGGCGTGGCTTTTGGTTAGAGCCACAGCCCTTGCATTTCTTCGCTCTTGATCGTTCTGTGGATGCATGTGTCTCGGTACAGGTGGTATCCAGGGGCCAAATTCTCTAAAACGACGGGGCGTCGCTTTGAAGCGACGAGTTAGCGCCATTGAAATGCATGTGTTGTGGTGTTGGGGCCGTCGCTTCGCGGTGCTCCTCGTGAGGAGTGACCCTGAGAAAAGCACTGTTGCAAGGGTGCGAAGTGACAAACGAAACGGCGGGGGGCAGTGGGTGTCGCTTCGCGCCCTTGCCACACTGCTTTTCTCAGGGTCACTCCTCACGAGGAGCACCGCGAAGCGACGGCCCCAACCCCACAACACATGCATTTCAATGGCGCTAACCCGTCGCTTCAAAGTGACACCCGTCGTTTTAGAGAATTTGGCCCCAGATCTTGCGCAGTACGTCTCGGGGTAGAGCGGCCGCTTCTCTCTGCGAGGTGTGTGGAATTTCCATGCCGATCCGCTTCAGGATGGCTCGCCCCGTTCTGGTTTGAGCCAGGCGTTGGTATTGCGCTGTTCGTTGTGCTTCCATGATTTCTTCGAGCGTGTTGTGTACGCCCGAAGGGAGCATGTGTTCTGTGCTCGTGTGGTGATATAATCCGAGGGCGCTCTTGTATGCCCTACGGATGGCGGCGTCGATTGTTTTCTTCTCGTCCGCCCGCCAGTTGTGGTAGGACGCTACGTATGCGACGTGACTGATTGCAAATGACTGTGTTAATCTCAGCAGGCTGTCCTCCTTCATGCCTTGCTGTCTTGTGGCCACCTTGTTGATGAGCCGAACGGCTCGAAATATCTTTGTTTGTAGTTCGTTTACCAGGGTCTTTTCGTTGCTGCCCTTGTCTCTGAGCCTTAGACCGAAGACTTTGAGTGTTTTACTTTGGGAATTTCTCCCCCGTCGCCCGTCTTGATTGTGATGTCCACTGGTCTCTCCTTGAAGCGTTTGCCTCATGGAGTGATTAGCATCAGCTCTGATTTTGCCGGTGAGCACTTTAGCCCCGTGGGCTGTAGGTAATCTTCCACCGCTGACACCGCTTCTTGCAACGCCGCCTCGATCTGTCCGTCGCTGCCTTGCGTTGTCCAAATCGTGATGTCATCTGCGTATATCGTGTATTTAACGTTCTGGATGGTGTTTAGCCTGTTGGCAACTCCAATCATCACGAGGTTAAAGAGCAGTGGGGAAATCACCGACCCTTGCGGCGTGCCCGTGCTTCCCAATTGTTTGGGCGGGAGCTGTAGGTCCCCTGCTACTACATGTGCGGTGCGTCCGGTCAAAAAGTCTTTGATGTATGTGAAGGATCTTCTTCCCATGTTGAGGTGAGATACTTGCTTGAGGATGGCCGAATGGTGCACGTTGTCAAACGCGCCCTGTAGGTCCAGCCCCAGTACCGCTGTGTTGTCTTTGGTCTTTCCGTCCATCACTTCGTGTTTTAGCAGTAACATGGCGTCCTGCGTGCAGAGTTTGGCCCGGAAGCCGAGCATGGTGTCCGGGTATATGTTGGTTTCCTCCAGGTATTGCTGCCAGCGGTTCAGCAGGACGTGTTCGAGTAGTTTCCCGGCGCATGACGTGAGGGATATGGCCCTCAAGTTTTCGATGCCCGGTGGCTTGTTTGGCTTTGGTATTAGGACCGTCTTGGCGGTCTTCCATTGCTGTGGTAATTTTCCGTCTTTCCAGCACCGGTTGAAATATTTAGTGAGGGCGGATATTGCCGTATCACTTAAATTTCTCAGTGGCTTGTTGGTGATCTGGTCTATCCCGGGCGCCGACTTGCGATTGATCGATTGGAGCACCGCACGCACTTCCCACTCCTCTATATCTGCGTCTAGGAGTGCGTTGTCCGCGCCGGTGTATACCGGTAACGGATCCACCGGCGTTTCCGGGAGATATTTGTTGTTGAGGCGCTTTTTCACCTCGTCTTCGCCCAGTTCTGTGACCGCCTTGTGCAGGGTTCTGTTGAGTATGTATTGTTGGGTTCCTTTGATTTGTTGCTCATCCAGCAGGTGCCGTAGTAGGTTCCAGGTCTTGCCCTTGTGTAACTGGCCGTCTGCTTCTTGACATACAGCGTGCCACTGCTGCCGGCACACCACCTTACTGTGTTTTTCGATTTCGATGTTAAGTTGTGCTATTCTTTTCCTTAGTTTCCTGTTGTGGCGTTGTCGTTTCCAGCGATTTTTAAGTGAGTTTCGGGCTTCCATGAGGTGCGCTAGGCGGCTGTCGATTTGCACGCCGTCTGTTTCGGCGTCGACCGTTTGCCTGGCGCTCTGGATCGTGCCGTTGAACAGGTTCGCCCATGTCTCAATGTCGTCTATGGTTTCTGGGCCGTTGGCTTCTAATTTCTGTCTGTAGTCATGCCAATCCGCAATGTGCTATTGTCTGCTTTCCTTGATGTTGCCTCGGATGGGTATCTCTATCTCGAGGATCTTGTGGTCGCTTCCCAGTGTCTCCTCGGTGTTTCTCCATTTCACCCTTAGTGGCCTCGTGGTTTCGCCCAGAACGTCAGGTCCGGGTTTGTGTCCGCTGCGTTGATGTTAGTGCGTTTCTTGTTGTGGTTTTTCAGGTCGTTAATCAGTTGGTAGAGCCCTTTCTGTCATGTCGTCCAACAGGTGCTGTCCTTCTCGGTGGTTTCGGGGTAACCCAGAGTCTGTGCTGTGCGTTGAAGTCCCCTGCAATGAAATTGATGTTGTCCCCTGCGATCTGCTTCGTCTTCTGGATGAGTGCCTTAAACTTTTGCTTGTGTTGCCTTGGGTTGCTGTAGAGGTTGACTACCGTGATGCTCGTGCGCCTTTTGCGTTTGCCGGCCACGATTTCAGTTGTCACGTGTTCAATAGCGCTGCGTGGCACGAGATCGTGTTCTATTACTATGAGTCCCTTCTTCACCAGGGTGCAGACTCCCCTCCCCTTTTTCGATCCCGTGTCGCGGGCGCTTGGGGGGGATTTCGCAAACGATCTGTACCCTGGTAGCGTCGGTGCTTCGTTGCTAAGCGTTTCTTGTATGATGATGACGTCCGGCGTATTTTCGGCTTGTAGTATGTATTGTTGAAGCTGTGCTTTCTTCTTCTGAAAGCCGTTGGAGTTCCATTGCCATATTATTAATTTCCCGCTGCGCTGTTTTCGTGCTTAGTGGTTACCTTGATCCTTTGCTATGCTGTGCTATCCATTATGGTTGGGTTAGGTTCAGCGCTTGTTGTGGTATAATGCCTGCTGCAACGAGTGCTTGGATGATTACGTCCATCTTGCGATCGAGTGCGTCGACTTTCTGCTCGAGTGCTCCGACTGTCTGGTCTAGGCGGTCTATTTTCGCCTCCAGTTGGTCCTGGCGTTCTTCGAGTCTATCCAGCCTCATGTTGACCCGTCTTTCCCGTGCGACTTCGAGCGCCTCCGTTTTGGTGCTGGTCCGTACGGTCGTCTGCCTCTCCCGTTTCGGTTTCGGCGTTGTCGTTGTTCTCCGCGCTAGGTTGTGCTTCCATCTCGATGTTATCTTTTTCCTCCTCCGGTGCCGGGGGTTGCGGGGTTGTTTCTTGTAATCTTGGCTGGGGCGAGTGCTCCCTCAGCTTCAGCGCTTGATTGTTCTGCGCATCGAGGAATGAGTTCAGCCTTGCAGTTAGCTCGGCTAGGCTCCTCTTCAGCTGCTCATTTTCTTGTCGTAACGCTCTGGTAATTTGGTCTAGCGCTGCATTGGTGTGTACCGTTTCTTGGGGTCTTGGCGGCTTGGGCCCAGTTGAGCTGTCGCGCCGGTTGTTGTCTTCCTTGGTTGCCGTACATCTTCTCTTTGCGAGGTATTCCCCGGCTCGTGGAGCGGCCTCTGCTTTTATCGCGTTTCCTCGAAACGGCTGCGCCCTCTCCGGGTTCCAGGCGTCTCGCCTTGCTTTGTTGCTGTTGTTTCCATTGTCCTACGCGAGAGCGGGGGCAATTCTGGGAAATCCACTTGCGATAGTGATGACCTTTCATTGTTCTTCTTTGCCCATCTGTGCTGAGTGACGACAAAGGGCACTTTGTATTTGCGTGTGCAGCCTTCCGTCCCCGTGGCGTGAGCTCCGTTGCACAGCTTGCAACGTGTCTTGCATTGCCCGGCGTGGTCGGGTGCCGGGTTCGGTGCGACGCACGCGAAGCAAATTTTGGTCTCCGGCGTGGGACACACTGTCGGCGCGATGTCCGATCCTCCCACATGTTCTGCACACGTCGTAGTGCTGCTTGTAGATTCCGCACGGAACTCTGCACGGGCCGTACTTGACACTCCTCGGAACCTTCGTCCCTTGAAATAAAATGACCACCGATGTTGTATTGCCAATTCTGTGTGCTTCCAGCGCAAATGGGTTGGCCGGGTGCACAATGTCGTTCTGTATGTCTTCGTCCGTGGCATCCAGCGCTATGCCTCTGATGACTCCCTTCGCCGTACCGTGAGGGGCGGTACGGTAAGCGTATGTTTCGTAGTTCTTGCCCCCGATGTACAGGGAGCGTACGTTTGCATATTTGTTTGCTCGATCTTCATCTGGTGTGCTTACCACGATGATGTTTTGCGTCGGGTTTGTGCAAATGGTGTCCGCCATGGCCACGGTTTTGGCAACGCTCGCTGCTGTGATAACTGCCGATAGGACTACGTCAACCTCGAGCCTTGCGAGGCTGAGACCTCCCCTTGGTCTCATGATGACTTTCCGCTCCTCCTTCGGTAGAGTTACCGGTAGGCGCGATGCTTTGGTAACCCTTGCTACGATTCGCTTTGCTTGACTCTCACTGAATTGCGAGGTTGACTTGCTGTTTTGAGTGTCCTTGCTAGCCTGGGGCTGAAGTTGGACTTGACTTACTTGCTTCGTTGCGGTGAATTTCCAACCTGCGGTGTCTCTCGGGTTCAGGTCGCTGCCTTGGACCGCGATTACGGTGCGGCCGGCGTTGTTGAGTACCTCCGTCGTCCTCGACGGCGTGGTGGTGTTGTTGCTCTCGTCGGCGCCAAGTTCCATGTCCTCCATGGCGAGGGCCGCAAAACGGTTGTGGGTGACAGCAGCGTTGGGTTGAGATGATGTCGAGGCCATCTTCGGAGTTGAGGAGCCGAGCGCGGCGAGCGCCGGGACTGCCGGCGTCTCCGGGCGGCCGGCGCAGCTGTGCGCCGCGGCCTTACTCGAGCTAAGCCTAGGCGAGGCCAGTTAGGCTTAGTTCCGCGCTCACCGGTAATCGGCGAAATTCGGAACTCACTCGTAACCGGGCCAAAAATGGTGTCAGTAGAGTCCAGAGATGTTCACGGACACAATGGAGTTGAAATCCGGTCGCTCAAAGTCAATTAACTCGGCGCAATTAGTGAAATCTGCGGAGCTCATGCGGAGCACGTCTGCTCTCCACGGCGACCGCAGCGCCCCCCCCCCCCCCCGCGAGAAGTTAGAGATTGTACGTTCCCGCGCGCGTTTGCGCCGTGAAAGAAATTGATGGGACAGACATCGTTGCGAAGTCCCATTCTCAGCGAGGGAAGCTTATTTACAGCGCCAATTCAGGTCAGTAGCACTTTTTTGTTGTATCACAGCCTAATAAAGCGACCCCAGAGTATACAACGGCACTCCACGACAGAAGCGTGTTTGTGTTATTGTTTCCTCTGTTCGCGCAACCACACTACAGTTACTTTTTCGGTTGCCCTTCTTCAGCTCGGTTGGTGTTGTCACTAATTAACAACGCATTCCAAACGTTATTTGCTGATGACAAAGTGAACACAGTTCCACACAGTTCGAAATCTGCTGCGGAGCGGCTGTTGTCGTTACAAAGATTCCGTTTAGTTCCGGCTTCTATCTTGTGAGTAATGTTAGAGTCGTCTTAGCCGCTAATTGTGATACAGTTTGTTCAGGCTGTTCGGAATTCTCCGAAAATGTATTTCCTCCTCCTCCCGATCCTCTGCTTAAACAAGAATGACCTCAACTTTCAGAGTACGTACGCAAACCGCAGAGTACGAAGTCAGCGCGAGTGAAGGCAACCTTGCCTTTGATAGCTTTCCAAGCTCTCGCTTGGAATGCGTGGTCGAACTCTACACTTCGGGAAACAAAGTAGGGCATACTGACCGTCTTGACATTGCTTTTGGCATGACCCGCGAAGTACTGTGAACATATTCTTGTGCCGCCTTTTGGCATCCATTCGGTGCCGTGAATGTCGCTAAAAAAAGGTTACTGCTGATAAAACAATAGTGTCGGAAGCCGTAATACCTTGTGTTATGCAAATACTACGACGGCATGCGATTCATCGCAGCGCGCGATGTGTATGCAGCACTGAAAGAAAACATTTTAGTTTTACGGCCCTTCGTGTCTGCGATGCGCGTAAACAGTCACCGTACTCTTAATACTCCTTCCACTGAAAAAAAATGTCATGGCTTTCTTACTGCTAAAATCCATTTCTTGCGACGCTTCTCCACGGCTGCCCGAGAAACCTGTACAGAACGATGTCAGGCTGCCTTTCGCGATTGTGGCAGTACTTCACGCAGTAGTAGCGGCGTGGCCACTAATTCTTTCCTGCAGCATTTTGATCCTTTCGGACCCTGCAACTTGCAATTATAACTATGTTTCTTAAAAAACTTCCGCCACACAACGTTGAACCGCACACAGCGCGCATCCTTTTACGTGCGCTGAACGGCCGGTCGCGACATCCACCGACCCAGAGTTGCTAAGCGGCGGCGAGAGATGGCGCTGCAGTGGCACGCAAACTTCACTGTCCGGTGCTTATAGACACGGCCGGCAACCAAAAATTCCACATCATCGCAACTGGCAGCCTTGGGCACGTACAAACATGAGCGACCAGCCTTTATAGAGATAAAAGTGGCTCCAGGCCATCAGGAGAACAAGCGACGCTGGAATAATTTTTTGGGGCATTTCTATGCACAGTCGAACAAAGAGACAAGCGCGCACGGCACCTAAACTCACACTACTCTTCCGAGACCGCTCGTAATATCTGTTACGGTGTAATTGTCTGGCAATGAATAAACACAGATTCCCGTAGGAGTTTCCGGGAAAGTAAGGGGGGCGGGAAGTGGAAATATAATGCACAACGCAACCTAAAAAAGTGCCTGTACCATACCGTGCAACTCTTCCGATGCTTTTTGTCACAGATATGAATATTACAACCGATCAGAATAACGGAATGGAATACTACAACGGTCTGTGTACTCGCGTGCATGCCGCCATGATAACACAACCAAGCTCGACATTGGCGCGAAGGAGAGGCCAATTAAGCAATATATAAATCTATGTCGGTTCGGAAAGCCTGTACGTGCTCACTTTAACAAATTTTGAGGCAATTCTATAGGCATTCACTTAGATATTTCATAATACCATATGTCCTGTCCCATTCCTTCCATCAGCTTTTCCAGAAGTGAGCGCAGTGCAGGACCCATAACGAAAATGATAAAGTGGTCCAGATGGAACGCCATACGTCACACGGCCCCGTCCCAGAGTGAGGCTGCGGCGCCGAATATCGCCGTAGCAGACGACGCGCGCCACTGGATGTTCTTGCAGACATCACCGAGCAGACAGGCATTATGGGCAGCACGCTTGCGAGGTGCAAGGAGGTGGACGAAACGAGGGCGCATCGCGGCGCTGGTGAAAATGCGATATTTTGATTGGCAATAACTTCTTTGGCAATAAATTTGATTGGCAATAACAACTTCAAAATACTGTAACGATGGTAGAAACAAATGATGAAGACGTTGGAAGCCTCCAAATAGGTACGCGCTGATGGATTAATATCGGTTTCCTGCTGAGTCGTACCCGGCAAGCTGTGAAGGTTGCTTTTAAGGCTTTGGATTTCCTCGCGGATTCTTCTCTCTTTTTTGTCGGGACGAAGCCATAGTTATAACATTGGTTACTGCATTTTCAAAAAAGAGTAAGTGAGTGCTTTACGGGCTGCTGTGAAATACTAGAAGGTTGTTATTAGTTTATCAGTCCGTAAGTACACATTAGTGCGTAGTATATTTATTCACAACGAGGACGCTCAAACGCAGTTCTCACGGCGTAGTTTATCAAGCAGCGCTTCCACTGTAAGGTACATCTAATATTTCACGTGGCTATCGCCGTGTTTAATACACACAAACACATGTAAGGCAGACTGTTTAGGCGTTGATGTTCTTAAATGCTATATCATAACATATCATTGGCTTTTCTTGCAAAACAAACTATGCAACACGGTTGTCTAATCCGCTGAGCGGTAAAAAAAATACACACGAAACCGGCTTTAATAAAAGTTGGAAATATTGAAAAGAAAGCACCAAATGTTCCCGTTCAAACCATTTCTTGGTTCAGTAAAGCTTTTGCTACAAAATAGCTGGTAGTTAATACAAGCGATGAAATTACTTTCTCGCAGAGTTTTCGACCCAAAGCCCTTAGTAGAGCGAAAAATATCGCGAAATATGAATATTGTGAAATACTTCCAATATGAACATTGGGTGTCTGGCTCACGCCTCCTTTCCCTCATCCGACTTGCTCACCCAAATGAAAGTTCTTTGATAGCCACCCGGCGAAGAGTTTCATTTTTCTCGAGAATAGTTTTGTGTGTTGCACCTTAGAAACGTGTAAAGTTTAGTTTATTGGTAGAGGGGCCAACAAATGTAGGAACCAGTTATGTATTTTCTCTATCCGTAAGGCTGGATAGCGTGATACCGGCCGCGCGATGCTCCTGCAGAAGCGCACAAAAAGACATCTAAAGCAGATAACATATTCTGCATGATCAGATACACACCCTTGTAATAGTCATATTTGTTGTGATCGAAGTCATGAATTAAAAATCAGCGTTGGATTTTCAACTCTCCAAACGTCGTATTCGATGGTGCGTGACCGTGACCACTTCCCATGCACAGAACAAGTGTGAATTTCATATTATTGCATATGCCAAGTACCATGTTCAAATCAGACCACCATGTAACGCCCATGTTACTCAGCCAGTAGCCCTGCAGTAAACAGCCTATTTCGACATGGATCGGCGAACGCATGGAAACATAACGCAACGTCTGATATCGTATTAGCAAATAAAACATCTTCTTTAGGGGACTCGAAAACAGTGAGGTAATATTTATTTTGAACCAAAACATGCACATGATGAGAATGTTGTGCGGGCAAATCAAAAGACGCGTGAGCTATCCCGCCCATGCGTTTCCCGTCTGGTCGTCACGGCAACCTTTCCAATCCCACACGCGAGTTCAACAGAGAGAATCCGTCCTTGTTCTCCTGAATTGTGTGACAGAAGTACTGTACAACATCGCAATTTACTTTAAACATAAAAGGGGCTACTAATATGATTCACTGGGTGGGGCGAAAAAGGAGCGTGCCCAAGTCACATGACCGACCCATTGTTGCGCGTATCTGCCGAAGGCGGCGCTGGGTGTCTCTGAATTTTTGCCGCCCGCTGTGCAGTGACCGGTGGTTATATCGGCGTAGGGGATGGGGGTGCAAGTTGGAGGGTTGGGGTTTCTAGGCGTGGTGGGTGGTTCATGCCATCTGGCAATGCCCGGTAAGTTAAGGCGCGGACACTGCCGTGAGCCAACTCATTCCATGGAAAAGACGAATGCCGTGGGATGCATACAGTGTGGGTGTCCGGTAGTGTGAGTCTTTGGGTGAGGATGGAAATAGAGAGGTTGGTGATACGACCCATGGCGTAGCAACGGCAGGCGGATTGGGAATTAGTCGAGATGGCATGCGCGTAGCAGATGTGTACGGAATGGTGAGTGCGATGGCGCCCTCCTCTGCAGTGTCAATAGATATGGTGAGGATAAAGAGGCGTTTGTATTATTTTCCCGAGAGGGGTGTGTGCTAGTAGTGGTCGATGGGAGCGTGGTATGCGACTTCGAGGGGATCTCTGTCCACCCTTCCAAACGCCTGTGTCCATGTGTTACTGCATTGTTAACTTTCATCCTGTCGATTCAAGAATTTTAATTTAGAATTTTTATTTTATTTTATTTATTTTTAGTCTGCCCCCCGCCAAGAGACCAATGGCCTATTGCGCGTTTGTAATGATGCGTAAGCATATATGCGACAGTTCCGCTCAGGGGATCGCAAAGAGGATTCGATTGCCATGTCATCATCAACATCACCAGCCTATCTACGCCCACTGCAGGGCAAAGGCCTCTCCCATTATTCTCCAATTACGCCGGTCCTGTGCCAACTGTGACCAATTTATCCCCGCAAACTTCTTGATCTCATCTGCCCATCTAACTTTCTGCCGCCCCCTGCAACGCTTGCCTTCTCTAGGGATCCTCTCTGTTACCCTTAATGACCAGCGGTTTTCTTGCCTTCGCATTGCATGCCCTGCCCACGTCCATTTCTTCTTCTTAATCTCTATTAATATGTCCTTAACACACCCACTCCGCTCTCTTCTTGTCCCTTAATGTTACACCTATCATTTTCATAATGTTACACCTATCATTGCCATGTCCAGGAAGTTAATTCAATTACAGTGATTGCCACCGTATTCCAATACGACTATTGTTGCCTTCGTACTTTCGAACATCCCGGCGTCCGCATAAACTTTCCTCAAAGGAATTTGATCCTTGATTGTCGCCGGCCCTGTCGTAAGTTATGATAAACAGCCCATCAATCAATCAACCTTTCAATTCCTCGGAATGCCGGAACATCGCCCATTCCCACTCCGGGAATTGCCGGGCAGTTCAATTCCATTCCTCTAATTCCTCAACGTTTTATCGGGCGATTATCAAGTTACCAATGAACCCACCATTAAGCTGATGTTATTACACGCGTTAAGAAGTGCTAAAATACGCAAACACGTAACCAAGGTCTAGGAGTAGTGGCTTTGTGACATATCTCGTTCAGTGCAATCACCCTACTAATTCCAACTGGGGCAGTTATCCAGGTAGTTATTATAGTATTTGCATGGTCAGCACGTCTTTACGAGTTGTGATGCTTTAATATTGTTTAAGTGGGAATGTGTTAATGCTAACGTGACGACATGTTCTATTTTTGTGCTGACAAAAGTATGGTTGAAGAAGATATTATATTCCTTAAGCAGTTAACACGCGTAAGGAGCGGTCGTGAGCATGGTTAGAACTATAATTATGTTAACGAGGAACAGAACCTCCAGATCTGGTGGTATCAGTTGGAAGAATTACCGCTCGAGCACCTTGTCCTGCCTTTGCACCAAATACGGATCACGGGCCGCACAGGTCGTCAGCACTCACGCATGTCAAGCGCGCCTTGAAAGCACGAATAGGTTCAGAACTTTCTGTGTTTGCGTGTGCGCAGGTATGCAATGTCGCCCTTGCCGAAAAGCTTAGTTACGTGCGTCAGGTATCATCCACTGTGCACAAGCGAAAGTTCAGGCTGTGCTTAGAGTATGCGCGACCTTTGTATGGGTGTCTCGATGAGAACCAATGCGCAGGGAGAATTCTTTTTTCTCTCGTTAGTGTATACTGGGATAGTGCATTGGTCCGTATACTAATCTGCTTCTTGCTTTTTTTTCTTTTAGAAATTGGGAGATTGTTCACAATTTAGCACCACGCAACCTTTGGCTCTAGCTAACTGAAGAAGAACTTAGAGAATGCGTTGCGTCCTTGGGCTCTTCAAAACTGAGTCCAAGGCCTGCGTAACTAATTGTATAACTGAGGCCTGTATAACTAATTTTACGAGTTGCATACAGTGGAGTAGCAATGAAGGTTCCCCCAAGTGTCCTCTGGTCTAGGCGATCAACCGAAAGAAAAGATGTAAAGAAAAATGATAACGATAATAAAGGACACGTTCAGTAGCCGGTCAGTCTAGTGTTGTGGAAATCCCTACGCCAGAAAAAAAGTGTGTAGGTGTTCTTGTTGATATATTGTAGGGTTTAACGTGCCGACGCAACGCAGGCAATGAGGCGCGCCGTAGTAGAGTGCTCCGGATTAATTTTGAGCACCTTAGGCTGAAATCTCGTACACACGGGCGTTTTTGCTTTTCGCCTCCATCAGGAAAGCGGCCGCCGCGGCCGGGAACCGAACCGCTACCTCGTGCTCATCAGCGCAATTAGGTCTCCTCGTGAATTTTATATGCTGCAATAAAGGTCTCATGCTGCCGTGAAAGGTCGAAAAAAAGTTTATTTTGGTTTCATTCATCACAATTACGTAACAAAATGGTGTAAGCCAAATGGGCGCTTCCCCGTTCAGTTCTGAAAACAGGAAGTGTAAATGACGGCTGCTTCAATGATAAGTTATAAAAACAAAAAAAAAAGTAAACTAACACAGCTGCCTTCTGCCTGTGTGTTGCACTTGACAAACGAGCTGCTTAAAAGAGCTGTTTGAGAGCCGGTTTCGCTTCGCTGTCTGTCATTAAAAGAGATGCCGTGGAAAACACGCGTTCCACGTCAGCTGACGTCACATTTACAACGGAAACTGCCCTTGCGAGTCGGGAAAGCAAGGAAAAGTGGCTAGGGTTCGCTTTCCGTTAGGTCGGAACCGTTTAGGAACAAAGCTTGCAGCGTGCAGCTTGCAGGCGCAGGCGTGACCGCAGTTCCTATCACATGGGCTCTCCTGTTTCGGGTGGATTCTCGAACCAATATTTTAGGCCTTCGTAGACGCTGGTTCAGGCAAAGGCGTCCGAGTGTCTAGATAGGAGGGCCAGTGTTGCAAAACGTCCTGGGGGAGGAGGGGGGAGCGCGAGGGGAGATGGAGCGTAAGCTGATATGCGAAATTTCGCAGTGAACACAAGCACCGCGCCAGCGTCCCGATGACGGCGAGGTCGGATGCGATCACCGACTGTTCCGGACGCAAAAAACAAAAGTGAAGCGTCGGGAGACAGCTCGCAGCCGGGGCGAAGGCGCCGCCAAGATAAAAAACCACAAGGCGAAGTTGGTGGGAGAGATAGGGGGGGAGGCCACCGCGGTAGTTCCCCGCGACGGATACCAACGGCTTAGAGCTAGCGTTTATTAGGCGGAGAATCGCGACGAACTCCGTAGCAGCGCTGTATTTAAGTATATAATTGTAGTAGAATCGCTGCTTATAAATATAACCGTGCTTGTAATCAGCCAATCGATTTTAACAGTACCGAGTTATTGTTATAGTCAAGGCTCCGGCTTACTAATGTTTGAACTTGGGCTGGTGGGATCTTTTGCGTATTTTTGCATATTTTGACAAAAAACAGCGCGTAGAAGGAAAAGCGCGCTTTATTTTGGGAAAAATACATGTAATTCCATTCCCATTCCATTCCGGGCAAAAGGCGCTTAATTCCATTCCCATTCCATTCCTTCAAATATTGTCGCCATTCCATTCCCATTCCATTCCGGGGTCGCGAAAATGTGGAATGATTCCGGATTCATTCCAATTCCGGACTGGTAACTCCGCAACACTGGTTCCTACAGTACAAAAATTCAATATGTGATGAAGGCCCCTGGAGGTATTTGCCCAGTGTGTCATCAACCTCAGCTAATATCATCGGAGAGAGAATACTTGGGCCGAGCATCGTTTTTTTTGCATGTAATACCAAGCTTTTTTAAGCAAACCAGTGCTATATACACTGCCTTTTCTAGCGTCTTCTATTGTTATCGGAACAAACCTCATCCATTTTGGGCACAACCACCTGTTCTATTTTTCTGGAGCAGCATTTGATTCTCCCTCTAGGTCGTTCAACCACAGCGGTTGGTATTACTATAAATAGAACCTCCATACCGCATATAACTACAAGACGCGACGGACGCTCCTGGCAGTATCTGCCCTATATCTTAGCCTCGGCTGAGATTTGAGGACAGATGTTACTGGGGGCTTGTCCTCTTTTTTTTCACAGTTTTGCTCATTTTAGCGAGGCTTTTATTATAACGAATGCATTATTCCCACACCCTCTTTTATTTCATTCCTGTCCGGGTGAAGCCCATCGTAATTACGCAGTATCACCTCCTCCACTATTCAATCGACATTGAAATCTGACATTGTCAGTCAACCACTGTGGTTTGTATGCTTATAGAAACCCTCCATAGTGTATGCAAATACAATATGTGAATGGTTTCATTTATTGAAATATTATCTGGATGATGCACATCGTAATCAAAGCGGTATCACCCGCTCTACAATTCAATCCACTTTGAAATCTTACACTCTCTCAGCCACTATAGTTTGTACGCTAATAAAAATCCTTCCTACCGTATAAAAATTCAAGATGTGACGGACGCCCCTGGAAGTATCTTCCCAGTGTTTCATCAAGCTCAGCTAATATCAAAAGAGAGAGTATACTTGGGCCGAGCATCGTTTTTTTGCAGGTAATATCAAGGTTTTATTAGAGCACGCCAGTGCATTCTACACTACCTTTTCTAGCGAATTTTATTGTTATCGGAACAAACCTAATCATTTTCGGGCACAACCACCTGTTCTATTTCTCTGGAGCCGCATTTGAATCTTCCTCTAGGTCTTTCAACCACAGCGGTTGGTATTACTATAAATAGAACCTTCCTACCGTATATAACTACAAGACACGAAGGACGCTATTGGTAGTGTCCTGCCAATGTCTATGCCTCATCTGAGATTTGAGGACAGGTACTACGGGGGGCTGGTCCTCTTTTTTGCTCAGTTTGCTCATACTAGCAAGCCTTTATTATACCGAATGCATTATTCCCACACCCTCCTTTATTCGTTTTATTCTTGTCTGGGTGAAGCCCATCGTAATTACGCAGTATCACCTGCTTCACAATTCTATCCACATTGAAATCTGACGTTGTCACTGAACCACTGTGGTTTCTATGCCTATAGAAACCCTCCATATTCTATGCAAACACAATATGTGACTGCTTTCATTTATTGAATTCTTATCTGGATGAAGCACATCGTAATCAAAGCAGTATCACCCGCTCTACAATTCAATCCACTTTGAAATCTTACATTGTCTCTCAACCACTGTAGTTTGTATGCTAATAAAAATCCTTCCTACCGTATAAAAATTCAATATGTGATGGAGGCCCCTGGAGGTATTTGCCCAGTGTTTCATCAACCTCAGCAAATATGATAGGAAGTAGAATACTTGGGCCGAGTATCGTTTTTTTGAAGGTAACACCAAGCTTTTATTAGAGCGCACCAGTGCATTCTGCACTGCCTTTTCTAGCGACATTTATTGTTATTGGAACAAACCTGATCCTTTTTGTACACAACACCTGTTCTATTTCTCTGGAGCCGCATTGAAATCTTCCTGTAGATCTTTCAACCACAGCGGTTGGTATTACTAAAAATAGAACCTTCATACCGTATATAACCACAAGATGCGACGGACGGTCCAGGTGGTATCTGCCCCATATCTTGGCCTCGGTTGAGATTAGAGCAGAGACTATTACGGGGGCTTGTCCTCTTTTTTTGCACAGTTTGCTCATATTAGCAAGCCTTTATTATAACGAATGCATTATTCCCACACCCTTCTTTATAATTGTATTCTTACCTGGGTTAAGCCCATCGTAATTACGCAGTATCACCTGCTCCAGAATTCAATCCACATTGAAATCTGACATTGTCACTCAACCACTGTAGTTTGTATGCTTATAGAAACACTCCATAGTGTATACAAATACAATATGTGACTGGTTTCACTTATTGAATTCTTATCTGGATGAAGCACATCGTAATCAAAGCAGTATCACCCGCTATACAATTCAATCCACTTTGAAATCTTACGCTGTCTCTCAGCCACTATAGTTTGTATGCAAATAAAAATCGTTCCTACAGTATAAAAATTCAATATATGATGAAGGCCCCTCGAGATATTTGCCCAGTGTTTCATTAACGTCACCTAATATCATCAGAGAGAGAATACTTGGGCCGAGCATCGTTTTTTTGCATGTAATACCAAGTTTTTTAAGCAAACCAGTGCATTCTTCACTGCCTTTTCTAGCGTCTTCTATTGTTATCGGAACAAACCTCATCCATCATGGGCACAACCACCTGTTCTATTTTTCTGGAGCAGCATTTGAATCTCCCTCTAGGTCGTTCAACCACAGCGGTTGGTATTACTATAAATAGAACCTCCATACCGCATATAACTACAAGACGTGACGGACGCTCCTGGCAGTATCTGCCCTATATCTTAGCCTCGGCTGAGATTTGAGGACAGATGTTACTAGGGGCTTGTCCTCTTTTTTTCACAGTTTTCCTCATTTAAGCGAGGCTTTTATTATAACGAATGCATTATTCCCACACCCTCCTTTATTTCATTACTGTCCGGGTGAAGCCCATCGTAATTACGCAGTATCACCTCCTCCACTATTCTATCGACATTGAAATCTGGCATTGTCAGTCAACCACTGTGGTTTGTATGCTAATAGAAACCCTCCATAGTGTATGCAAATACAATATGTGAATGGTTTCATTTATTTAATTATTATCTGGATGATGCACATCGTAATCAAAGAAGTATTACCCGCTCTACAATTCAATCCACTTTGAAATCTTACACTGTCTCTCAGCCACTATAGTTTGTATGCTAATAAAAATCCTTCCTACCGTATGAAAATTCAATATGTGATGGAGGCCCCTGGAGGTATTTGCCCAGTGTTTCATCAACCTCAGCTAATATCATAGGAGAGAGAATACTTGTGCCGAGCATCGTTTTTTTTTGCAGGTAATACCAATCTTTTATTAGAGCACACCCGTGCATTCTACACTGCCTTTTCCACCGACTTTGATTGTTATCCGAACAAACCTCATCCTTTTCGGGCACAACCACCTGTTCTATTTTTCTGGAGCCGCATTTTGAATCTTCCTCTAGGTCTTTCAACGACAGCGGTTGGTATTACTATAAATAGAAGCTTCATACCTTATACAACTA
Source organism: Haemaphysalis longicornis (assembly GCA_013339765.2). NCBI lineage: Eukaryota > Metazoa > Arthropoda > Arachnida > Ixodida > Ixodidae > Haemaphysalis > Haemaphysalis longicornis. Next base: position 7,125,673 of record CM023458.1, read on the forward strand.
CAAGACGCGACGGACGTTCCTGGTAGTGTCTGCTCTATGTCTTAGCTTCGGCTGAGGTTTGGGGACAGATGTTACTGGGGCTTGTCCTCTTTTTTGCGCCGTTTGCTCGTTTTACCAAGGCTTCTATTATAGCGAATGCATTATTCCCACACCCGTTTTTATTTATTGTATCCTTATCCGGGTGAAACCCATCGTAATCACGCAGTATCACCTGCTCCACAATTCTATCCACCTTGAAATCTGACGTTGTCAATGAACCCCTGTGGTTTGTATGCTTATTGAAACCCTCCATAGTGTATGCAAACACAATATGAGAATTGTTTCATTTACTGAATTCTTATCTGGATGAAGCACATCGTAATCAAAGCAGTATCCCTTGCTACAATATTCAGTCCACTTTGCAATCTTACGCTGTCTCTCAGCCATTATACTTTGCATGCTAATAAAAATCCTTCCTACCGTATGAAAATTCAATATGTGATGGAGGCCCCTGGAGGTATTTGCCAGTGTTTCATCAACCTCAGCTAATATCATAGGAGAGAGAATACTTGTGCCGAGCGTCGTTTTTTTGCAGGTAATACCAAGCTTTAAGTATAGCACACCAGTGCATTCTACACTGCCTTTTCTAGCGATTTTTAGTGTTATCGAAACAAACCTCAACCTTGTTGGCACAACCACCTGTACCATTTTTCTGGAGCAAGCATGTGAATCTTTCTCTAGGTCTTTCAACCACAGCGGTTGGTATTACTATAAATACAACCTTCATACTATATATAACTACAAGACGCGACGGACGTTCCTGGTAGTGTCTGCCCTATGTCTTAGCCTCGCCAGAGCTTTAGGGACAGATGTTACTGGGAGCTTGTTATCGGAACAAACCTCATCCATTTTGGGCACAACCAGCTGTTCTATTTTTTGGAGCCGCATTTGAATGTTCGTCTAGGTCTTTCAACCAGAGCGGTTGGTATTACTATAAATAAAACCTTCATACCTTATATAACTACAAGATGCGATGGACGTTCCTGGTAGTGTCTGCCCTATGTCTTAGCCTCGGCTGAGATTTGGGGACAGATGTTACTGGGAACTTGTCCTCTTTTTTGTGGAGTTTGCTCGTTTTACCAAGGCTTCTATTAGAGCAAATGCATTATTCCCACACCCTTCTTTATTTTTTGTATCCGTATCCGGGTGAAACCCATCGCAATCACGCAGTATCACCTGCTCCACAATTCTATCCAGCTGTCAATCTGACGTTTTCACTCAGCCACTGTGGTTTGGATGCTTTTTGAAACCCTCCATAGTGTATGCAAATACAATATGTGACTGGTTTCATTTATTGAATTCTTATTTGGATGAAGCACAATGTAATCAAAGCAGTGTCACCCGCTCTAATATTCAATCCACTTTGAAATCTTACACTGTCTCTCAGCCACTATAGTTTATATGCTAATAAAAATCCTTCCTACCTTATCAAAATTCAATATGTGATGGAGGCCCCTGGAGGTATTTGCCCAGTGTTTCTTCAAACTCAGCTTATAAGGAGGCAGAATACTTGGGCCGAGCATAGTTTTTTTGCACGTAATACCAAGCTTTCATTAGAGCACACCAGTGCATTCTACACTGCCTTTTCTGGTGACTTTTATTGTTAACGGAACAAACCTCATATTTTTTGGGTACAACCAACTCCTCGATTTCTCAGGAGCCGCATTTGAATCTTACTCTAGGTCTTGCAACCACAGCGGTTGGTATTACTATAAATACTGTTGGAACTTCCGACGACTATGAGGACGACGCAAGCAGCGCGCGCAACAGACCCACAGTAAAGAAGAGGAAGACGACCAGGCGAGGTGACGAGATGGCTGCTTAGCACCCGGTTCCCTGCAAATAATGTAAATATATCTGCTTTCTATCGACGACGGCCTCTTCTCTTGCCTCCCTGGACGTTTTCCACATGGTGCCGAAACCACGGACGTCTAGCGACATGACGAGGTGAGCCATGCAGAGGAATTCAATCTAACCGCCATGCTCATCCCGAAGCGAGGAGGAGGCGTCGAGACAGCGGAACCGGCTTCGCATTGCCCAGAACAGCCTTCTCGAATTCCATCGAAGGCTTATCGCTTATAGCTGTCACTGAAAGTACATAAAAAATCAGTTCACTTTGCTGACCACGCGAACTGTTATGCCCCTGGTTCATCCCTTGACGTAGCCATTATGAAAAAACACAGATCAAAGGTTAGAAGAAAGGCAAAGAGCTCAAGAAAGCGAAGACCGAAGATCAGGAAAAAGGATGAAATTAGACATCGGCTGGATACCAGCGAGAGACTGACTACATATCTTCGCCCCAAGACTATGTTACGGAACAATAATGTTTGTTGACTGTAGCTGCAAGACTGCTTCATCTCGCTTACACGAACTCTTGTGGCGCGGGAGAATCTTGGCACTTTCAATGACGGCGAAAACGATGCAAGCAACGCGCGCAATAGACGCATAGGAAGATGAAGACGACCAAACAAGGCGAAGAGATATGGCTGCTTTGAGAACGGTTCCCTGTACATAATGTAAATACATGCTTTTCTAGGGAGGTTAAAAGCGAAAACGACTGTGTTGGAGATATCAGCGGCGGGCGTTTAAGATAGCCAGGTGGTGAAAATATTCCGTAGCTTCCACTGCGGTGCGCATAATCGCCTGAGTAGCATCGGTGCATTTAACGCCATGATAAATCAGTCAGCATGTATTCGTCAAAACGCTCATATATTACACAAAAAATGCGTACATCAGCGAAACATTAAATCCCACCTCATGTACAACCATTTGTCAGGCGACCAAATTGCAATATGTTTTGACACAGCTCGGGTTCTTAAGTGCAGATAACCACTAGGCAACAACCGACAACTGTGTGACATCCGTTACCACACAGAAACGAAAATCAAGGTGGAGAAACCAAGGTGCGGCCGTTTGTAATTATTGAGGGCCAATATACGCAAATTATTTGGCTGATAAACCCAATGACATCATAGGTATGCGAGTGTGACCAAGGCGAGCCGTCTAAAACGTTCCAATTGTATCTCTGGGGAGAGAGAGAGAGCAACTTTATTTAGTCGCCTGCAGAGCGGTTTCGGACGACCCTCTCACGAGAGGTTCATCCTAGCCGTGACGCGGCCTGGACGTCGTCCCGGCTTGACCCTTGGACGTGCGTCCTTGCTTCCCCGCTCGGGTCAGTGAGAGCCACCGCTCCCCCTCCCCTATGTGGGGTCGCTCGGTCGCTTCAAACCTATGGCCGCCGAGACCTGCTGGACTGCCTAGAGTAGCACGTCGTAGTCATAAGCACGTCGTAGCCGCCTCTAAGGGTGGTGGAAGCGTCGTTTCTTCTGCTGCCTTCATCGCGATGATTCTGCAGTCCCACATGATATGGGTCAGCGTGGCCCGCTCACACTCACAGAGTTTGCACACATCACTGTCGTAGACCATTGGGCACATGTACTTCGCGACCACCGGGGTGATCACGGAGTCCGTCTGTAATTGTCTGTATAATACGTCCTCCTCCCGAGTCAACCTCGGGTGGGGAGGCGGCATCGTTCGTCGACACAGTCTGTACCACCGCACAACGTCGTTGTAGCTGGTCACCGTATCCTTGGTTCCGTAGTAATCTTCGACGCCTGCGTCCACGTCGTCCGAGGCGGCGTGGTCACTGTTCGTCGCGCGGCGTGCAAATCCTCGCGCGACAGCGTTGGCCGTTTCGTTGTGGTTGGCGTTGCCCACCTGGCCTGCCACGGCTCTACCTATGTGGGCCGGGAACCACTTGAGCACCACCCTGCCTCTACTGAAGCAGCCTTGGCTTCGGCCTTGGGCAGAATGCGCGCGGCTTCACCACACACACTGTTCTTGGCATAGTTGCGGATCGCCGTTTTGCGAATCGCAAAGGACCGTCGTGCACCCGGGGTGCACGACGGTCCTTTGCGAGTGCCACCGCTACCTCCTCGGCCTGATGTGTTTTCTTGGCGTGAACGCTCGCCGCCGTCTCCGTGTCTCCCGTCATGGCTGTCACCACCAACAGCGTGTAGACGTCTTCCTCTTCTTAGTGTCTCGCAGCATCCACGTGCACTGCCCCGTTGTCGCTTGCGTGTAGGTCTACTAGGGCCTTGGCCCGAGCGGTCCTACGTTCCTAGTTATGTTCTGGGTTCATATGGCGAGGGATCGGACAGACGACGAGCCATGCCCGCGTTCCCTCGGGCAGCGGTTCCCCTGCTGGTTGTCCTCGCTCCTTGGGCACGTACCCCAGGCGTCGGAGGATGTACCGTCCCGTTCTGGTGCCCTGCAGGCGCTCATACTGCGCCGTATTCTGTGCTTCCGCGATTTCATCGAGGGTGTTGTGCACCCCCCACGCCGCCAGCTTGTCAGTGTTCGTACTTCTGATGACGCCGAGAGCCGTCTTGTACGCCTTACGTATGGTCGCCTCGATCTTTCTCGCACGCCCTCCAGTTGTGAAACGCGGTGACGTACGCGATGTGGCTTATGACGAAGGACTGGACAAGCCTCATCAGGTTCTCCTCCGTCATGCCTGCCCTTCTGTTGAAGACTCGGCGGACAAGGCGCATGGCCGCGTCGGCTTTCGTGGTCAGCTTGGTTACTGTGGCGCCGTTGACCCTCGTTCGTTCGAGAAGCATGCCCAGCACCCTGATTTGGTCGACCTCCGGGATGACCTGTCTGTTTGCCGTGTGTAAGACGATGCTTGACCGGTCGTCTCTTTTGCGTTTCCTAACGCCCTTCGGTGGGAGTATCAGCAACTCCGACTTGGTCGGAGAGCAGACGAGGCCCGATCGGTCGAGCTGTTGTGTTTCTGCTTCACTATCCCTACAGTCCCAATGAAGAGAGGTGTGCATTCGTATTTCCGGCAATGTGCTCTGAGTTGCGGTGTATATATGAAAAAATATATTTTGTGTGAGCTGTGTTCCTACCCCGCTGTGCTGGTTTTCCCTGTTGATTTCTCGGAAAAATTGGTGAGGCCTGGATATTTATACAGCTTGACAATACTCCTGACAAGTCGCCAAATCTGATTCTCGAGTGGATAGCAGTTCAGTGATGACGCTTCAACTTACCAAATAATACTAGTTTGTTTAAAGGCAACAGCACTACAATAGGGCGCTCGCTATATATGAATGTAGCGCTTTAACGGCCTCACCTTGAATTTTAGCTTAATGTATGACTTACCATAACTATCTCATGATTAAAACCACGAAGCCTTTTTTATTTGTCCCACGTGATTCCACTCATCATAATCGCCAATTTGATACCCTACACGCACCAACGGCGTCACTTCGACTTTTAACCCAATATAAGACTCGCCATTACTATCTTATGACTATAACCAGGAAGCATTTTTGTGCTTGACCTACGTGATTCCCCCTCATCCAGACCATTATTTAGATACCCAACACATCCTATCGGCATCAATTTGAATATTAACCCTAACAGTGACTAACCATGACTATCTCGTGATAAAACCATGCCGCATTTTTGTCCCATGTGATTGCCCTCAACGCAACCTTCAATTTGATACCCCTCACACCCTAGGGGCATCATTTTGTATTTTAACCCCATATATGACCCATTATGGCTATGTCATATGATAATATTTCAGCATTTCTCCGACGTGATTTCCCTCATCGAGACCTTTATTTCATACCCCACACGCCCTAGCGCCATGAATTTGAATTTTAACCCAATCTACGACTAGCCATGACTGTCATAATATCACCAAACGCATTTTTGTCCCACGTGATTCTCCTCATCTAGGCCTTGAATATGATTCCACACACGCCTTCGTAGCATCATTTTGTATTTAACCCAATCTATGACCTATTATGACTGTCTTATTGCTATACACAGGAAGCATTTTTTTGTATTTACCTCCCGTGATTCCGTTAATCGGGACCTTTAACCTAATACCTTACACGCCTTAGCGAATTCTGTTTGAATTGTTACGCAATCTATGTCAAAATGCGATCTTTATTCTATCTAAACGGACGTCGCCCAGTCAGTTCAGTTGACAACTCATTAGAAACAGCGGAGGGGACAGCCAGCGCCGCTTCCACCCTGTGCTCACCTCTTCCTTTTTCACCCTAGCAAATCAAACCGTTAACCGAGGCAGGCGAACTACCGGCAAGGAAGCGCCGCCGTGCGCTTTCCCACCACCCTCTCCCACCTTCTTAGAGGATCCATCAACAGGAAAACGTGCGATAACGCTTTTTTATGGCTTAACCAGTCGATCATTATAAACACACCCAGCCGCTAGATCTCACCACCCCGAACCTCCCACCAGCCCTCCACACCAACCAATCATGCGCATCGCGAACGCTCCCGCACCCGCAGCTAACCTAAATTGCTAGCACGAAGCAGCACATGAAACTTGACCGCCAACTATATCTGCCTCCTAGGCTACTGATATTTACTCAGAACTGAAAATGTACTCATTACTCAAAATGTACTCAAAACTCTAAATGTACCCAAAGTCAAAATGCACTCACTACTCAAAATGTACTCAAACTCCAAATGTACTCAAAACTCAAAATGTACTCAAACCTAAAATGTACTCAGTACTCAAATTGTACTCAAACTCAAAATGTACTCAAAACTCAAAATGTACTCAAAATCAAAGTGTACTCAAACTCAAAATTTACTGAAAACTCAAAATGAACTCAGAACTTGGTCTCAGGTGTACTCAAAATCAGTCGGGCTCAAACTCACTCAACCTCAAACTCACCATGCTACACTAGCCTCGCACTCACTCAAACTCAAACTCACAAGTGAGTTTGAGTCCAAATGAGTCTGAGTGAGTGAACTCATGGGTGAGTCTGGCGACCTCTGCACATGTGTGACATTTTGTGATGCGGAAAGTGCACGGTTGAACATCCTCTGATGAATATGCACTGTTGTTCAGTGAGCTGCCAGCATCTAATCTAGTAACGTTGGCCAGCACTCATAGCAGCGAAAACTAATGGTGGCGCCTCGAAAAGATGTCCTGAAGATCGACCGCATTGTGGAGAAATGGCTTTGTGTTCTGCAGATTCAACTGAAGGACCTAAATTTTTCCCGATTTCCATTTCTATCTTGCAATGGAAATGGAAATGGAGTGGCTGCTCACCAGAGTTGTTTTGGTGGCGACGTGGACTTTTTTTAAGACATTGCGAGCCGCAGGGTGTCGACCAAGCCATGTTTTAAACATGATCTGGTCAAATGTCGCAAGCACGCTGGATTCCTCTGAAGCACCAGATGAGGGTTTTTGAATATTGCAACACCCTTGAGCACTTGGCGACGAAAGACGGTTATTCCACGACCCAGCCGTCTCCCAACACCGGCCCAGGAACCAACGATGATGATGGCCAGTCCAGAAGAAGACGAAGTGTTCTTCGAAGTGTTTGCTGATTGGGATACTGTGGAAGTGAAATAAATGAGTTTTCTTCCGAGCTTCGCGCTTACAATACTACCGTCCTTCAAAAATGAACTTGCCGTTACTCAGTAGCATGTGTTCGCATTAGCTTCACGCAAATCCTGACAGGGAAACCAATAATTGTACAGCCCCGATGAGCTCACGACACAACTCCGAATTTTGTCTTATGGATTGATGCACATAGGGATCTTACGATGCGGTCATTGCCCTGTTTAAATTTTCTCCCTCAAACCCTTCCCTTTGCACCACAATTTCTTTCGTGCTACCACTCTATCATCTGCGATGAATTTGCGCAGTTTACTTCTCTAGTACTGATCAATGAGATGCCCTTTTTATCTGGCTTCCATGATTTTATTCAACGATACCTTTAATTTGATACCCCACACACTCTGCTAGAGTATCTTTGAATTTTAACCTCATTTATGATTTACATGACCATCGCATAAGTCCCTAGTGATTCCCCTCATCAAGACTTTTAAGTGCAATGCACTTCTTAAGCGACCCTGAACCTGCGTCCACCGGCGATGTCCGCGCACGTGGAGATGGGCGCGCGCAGCCTGGCCGCTGACATAGCACATACCCACGTGGGGGATTGGCCAGGAATCTCCTCGTCTTCCTTGGCAACGGGGGGAGATGGGCGCGCGCTGCCTGGCCGCTGACATGGCACATACCCACGTGGGGGATTGGCCAAGAATCGGGCGTGAGAAGGGCTAATGCACCTGCTTAAAGGAGTACTGACACGAAATTTCAAAGCTGAGATCCGCTCTAGCAATCAAGTACAACGACAACACAAATAGGTGTCTGTGAATAAATGCATCTTTCTTTCTTTTTAGTTGTGTGTGTGTCTGTGATCTCTCTTTCGCGAACATTACCGAACCGCGCAAATTCAACTCGTGCATTCGCACTTTCACATTCTTCCCCTCGGGGAAATGCGGGGAATTTTTTAATTTGATACCCCATACCTCGTGGTGGCATCACTCTGATTTTTAACCAAATTGATGACTCACCATGACCATGTCACGATTATAACCAGGAAGCTTTTTTTGTCCCACGGGAATCCCCGCACCGAGATCTTCCATTTGGTGTGAGGGGACACATTAGCACCATCCCAATAAATTTTAAATCATTGCATGATTCACCGTGACTGTGTCATTATTGCTATCAGGATGTATTTCTTATTTGTCTAACGTTATTTGCCTAATCGAAACATTTATTTTGAGACCCCATGCGCCTACGGGTCATCATTATGAAGTCAAACCTTTATAAGGACTCACAATTACTAAGTTATGATTATGACCACGAAGCATTATTTGTTTGTCCCACGTGATTTCTCCCCTCGACACCTTCATTTTGGTACCCCACACGCACTAGCGGCACATCACTAAATTTTAGCCCAATCTGTGGCTATCTATGAGTCCCGTGTTACACAGTTCGCCATTTTTGATATTTTAGATGCGGAGCATCTCATGCTCGGGGCTGTGTCCCTCTCTCTCTTGTAGTCCGCCGTCCGCACTCTACTGCACATGCGCGTCTCTTCAGCCCCGTCAGGTTCGGGCTGACGTCAGCGCAGTCCTCTATAAAAAGAAATAGTTAGGTGGCACCCGGTTTCGATCTCACGACTCTCTCGCCGCAACTGAAGGTACGTGGCGCTCTTCCCACGCTTTACAAACCGAGACGGGACCATGTGCTACTAACGCGCCTTATATCATTCACTCATTCAAACTACGTCAAGAAGCTACTGATACAACTAAGGCACACGAAGCTGAACGTCAACAGAAACAACGAACTGAAAAATAGTGGGAACTTCTATCTATCCCATAGCTGCTTCGCATACTAGTCAGGGTTCAGTAAAATATGCTGTTGGGCTAGTTGGTTCATTGCTTAAGGAAAACGAGCGCTACAAACGAGGACAGAAACAGCGAATAACGACGAGACAGATGCGCTCGTCGTTCGAGCGCATCTGTCTTGTCGTTATTCGCTTTTTCTGTCCTCGTTTGTAGCGCTCGTTTTTCCTTTAAAAAATACTCAGGGTTCCCCTACGGGAAGATGGTGTAATTTTTTTCTTATTTGCTTATTTTAATTTTTTTATTTTATCTGGTGAATTGCCTACATTTGCGCTTTTATAATTATTACAGGTTGATCTTCTGTGATACCTGCATTTATCTGGAAATGCAGGGAGTTACACAATCCTGCCCGGGGGAGGGGGGTACCCGGAAAAGAATGCTACGCATTAAAAAAGCAAAGTCTTATTCATGAACACCTCGCGCTACAGAAATTTGCAGGGAGAGTTCGCTTTGACACAAGGCGTTTTTCAGCATGTAGAGCAAGAATGCACGCAACCGTAACCCTAAACAGCTTCGACGTAAATGAACTGAGCAATGAGCGCACGTCCCCTCACCCAATCTTGTTTGTTTCGCCCCTGGGCCCCAGCACACCATCCAGTCTGGACGGCCTCTGTCATGAACACGAACACAGAGCCACTTCAAGAGTTTGGTATTCAACATATAAGTACAATTGCTTGCAACCAGCGCTAATCATCATGGGCAGCAGGTATAGCTGTAATAAATGTGTAACTAAAGTTGTTCCCTCCTCACAGGAGTTACGGTGTCATGTCGTACCGAATGGAAGAGCTGGATATCCCGAATTTGCACCTGTAATATTTTTACCACGCGTAAATTTTAAAACTCTGATTGTGAATGAAATCAGTTTCCATCTGAGCGCGAGCAAATTCTGATCACGAGAGAGTTGTGAGTCCATTTGATGTCTTAATTAATATTGAGTTTTCACTCCGTTTGGATTCTGATTACATGATGAGTTTTGAGCACATTTGGAGTTTTGAGTCCATTTTGAGTTTCGAATACATTTTGAGATTGACTACATTTTGAGTTTTGAGTACATTTTGAGTTTGAGTACATTTTGAGTTTGAGTTAGCTTTCAGTACATATTGAGTTATAGTACATTTCGAGTCCTGAGTACATTTTGAGTTTGAGTGCATTTGTAGTTTTGAGTACATTTTCAATACTGAGTACATTTTGAGTTTTCAGTCCGAGTGAGTTCTGAGTTTTGCGCTCACTGTGAGTTTGAGTGAGCGCAGTTGTGCTGCTCAGGATTGAGTCTGAGTTTGAGTGAGTGGTGATTCGAAAAAAAAATTGCGAGGGAGTTTGAGTGAGGCGCGCCAACTTTGTCGAGGTATGTACATGTGGCTGTAACCAGCGCTGCGGCGCACACACTGCACCTGTGAACGCGCTTGGCCGCGGCGGAGCGATAGTGGCCTAGCAGCACCACCCCCAACTTGTGGTGGCAGGCAGCAAACTACCCCAGTGCGAAGGCCGTAAAGGGAGTGCGGAATGAGAGTCGAGTGCGGCCGCGCCGCAGCGAAGCGCGACGCTGCTGGCGGCCATCGGACGGGTGGCACGCCAAGTTCGACGCTAGTCTGCACCTACCTTTAAGCCTCTAAATGGCGCGAGTAGCGCGAGTGCACTCGCTTGTGGGGAGTGGGGTGCCCCGAGAGTTGCTCTCCACTCACGAGTGGTTAGTGTAGCTAGCCTCCAGTGGCGCTCGCACTCGCGAGTGGTGAGCGGGACTCACTGTACGTGGGACTCACACTCACCGCACTCACACGTGCCAGTCCAACACGATGACGAGACTCACTCTCCACTCACTCATGTGTGGTGATTAGGGGGGGGGGTGATTTATTTACTGTCCGATTTATGTTTATTGCTAATTTATTTTTCTACACCTTCCAGTGGCATTTTAAAAATGATATATACGTATGTCGATTTACTGAACTCATACTCGTAAAACTGGTCACTTACTACATAGGATGCCTCATTTTGCTTAAGCATTCCTAAATGTCATTTTCGAGGCTGTAGGCTTTATTTGTTGATTCTGTTCTTTATGTTTTGCTAAAATCTGCAATCTGTAGTCTCGTTATTGTTTATTCTTTCTGTAAGATATGTAATAAACTGAGGTATCGTTCCTGCTAGCAGCTGCAATTAAGCTATTTCTGTGTATGGTGTCAATCACAAGGGGTCCCACTACATTATTGCTCTGGCATTCCATTTTGTATTCACTATATTCTCTTGATGTAACCTTCTGTGACAAACATAAAGAAGGCTGATTCATGCTTCGCAAACAATTGCCACGTCGGCTCTTCCGCAATTGCTCTCGTCACTTGATAATTGCTCAAAAAAATCACCAACCACACACTGTATGCAGGAGAAAACCTATACGAAAGGCACGACCTCCTGAATTGCCACTCAAGTGTCCTGTGTTGATAATGTTTTCAAGTGGACGACATTGTCAACGCAATGCACAAACTTATTTTGTTTTGCCTGACAGCCTTTTTTCTCTGTGCTGGCGAAAGAGGTTTCCTTGCAAATGTTTATCTTATAGTTAGGGAGGTCCCAGAAATCGATCCCGGTACCCTTACGCCATGGCACTGCCAACCTAACCTCTGGGCCAACCCAAAGGCCTGAGGGGTATGGGGTTAGCAGCAGCGGGGAACAGTAACATGCCCAGGCAATTATAGAGAAAAACGGTTGGATTGGCATGCCATGCAAAATGCTTGCAAGGGGAAAAGTCCAGATGGGAATGTACACAAGTACCACCGCCGAATGATGTTATCTGGAAGGGTAGGAATTTAATGAACTTAACGACGAATGTACGCACCCTTATCGTACAAGTGTACTTCCCTTTCACCATCGCAGGCCGCCTCATTATACGAGACGGGAAGGCAAATGCATACATGGGTTACGGATGGATGTTGGAAAGAAATAATAAAAACCAAAAAAAAACAATAACGTAATTCCCAAATGAAGCCCAAGCGAAAACAATCAAAAGACCGCAGCCTCAAGAAAACAAAAAAAGAAAATGCATGAGAATAGCGCTTCCTGTTGTCGGAATCGTACCTGGGTACATCGCGTTATGAAACGGGCGTCTATCGAAACCCGCTATCACCCTATTCGGGGCGTTCAGCGTTTTCTTCGGTTTAGTAGCACGGCTTTTGCGTTTGCACTTTGACTGAGTTCAAGTATATTTTGGCTTAGGACTTTTGCATTGCGGAATTTAGACTTTTCGAGGGTGCATGGTGTACTTTGATTTGACTCAGCTCGCATTAAGAAAGCTTGGCTTTTTAACATATTTTTTCTTATGGAAGGGTCAGACCTAGGAAAATTCATAATAAGGCTGGTAAAAACCAATATCTGTTCTATTTGTTCAACCTTCGCATCGGAATTGCGAAGGTGACCCATATGTTAGTGACTGGGCTTTACTGTTCAGTACGCAATTCGGGAAATTAGCTTACATAACCAAGCTTACACCAATATGATTAAACTCCACTTCACTCCTAAACGCAAATGCATGGCTGAGAAGATATTTTTCAGTGACAACACACGCCATCTTGTATCAAAATATGAACCGCCGGTGTAGAAGAGGTACACAAAAGGAAAGGGTGCACTAACGTGAGGGGTAGAGGTTCTGCTTATCTTCGTTTACGCTCTCAAAAAGGGTGGATGTTAGCCTGTAACAGCTCCGATGTTATAGAAGCAAAGACTGGCTGTCGACTTCACCTCATGGGGCCCACCACATTAATATTGGTGTAATGGCACAGGCATGTACGATACGAGTGAGCCTTTAATTCACGGCTTAACCTAATAAGTGCAAACATAGTGGACGACTTCCGTGAAATTGGAACTTAGACTGCCGATATTTCAAGCAAGGCTAATTTTCGTTCTGCAGTGGGCGGCCCTTTTTTGACACCAAAGAGATGGCTAATATAACAAGAATATGAAAACAAAACCTTCAGATCTTGTCATCTAATATACACTCCGGCACTCCAAATTTAAGACAAATACGCCCTGTGAAGGAGGAAGACCAGCAGAGCTGCATAGTACGGGAGGGGACTGGGTCCCGTATTTGTGTCGTGTATACTTTTAACATTCCCCCCCCCCTCGTCCTCTTCCGCCCAGTTCGGGGCAAAATTATGTTGTCATCATCAGTAGCACCTTGAAGTAAAAAAAATTACACCATCTTCCCATGGGGAACCCTGATGAGGATGCGAAGCATCATTGGGGTTCCGTGTGGTTCCATTGTGTTGCCGTTATGTTGAGTGATCTGGTGTTTAGTAGAGTAAGATGGAATCCCGAGTCCGCGTCCACACCGGTGGCAAAGGTACGCAAGCACTGTTGTGTGACAGTGAGTAGGCGGTGGTTCTCGAGGCACCGAAACTTGTCAATCGTGTTCTTGTCGATGTTGTCGTCTCTGTGGTAGAATCGGTAGTCTCCGTCAGATTTGGTGAGGTGAAGGTTGTTGAAGTTGGTGCACCGGCTGAGAGCAACGTACACGCCCTCCTCTTCGCAGCTTTGTCTTCGTCTCCTTCTTCTTCTTCAGGGGTTTCCCTACGGGATGATGACCACTGTGGTTGAACGCGAAGCTATGTCGTGATGGATTCTTTGGTTGGCCAATCCCTAAGGGAATCCTGCCACAATCATCACCAGAGGCGCTGCGGACGGGTCATGGACAAGAGACATGCCTACGAGCAAGAGATTCTTCGCATCTAAGCGTTGGTGAGGTAAAGGTTGTTGACTTTGGTCCACCGACTGACAGCAACGTACACGCCCTCCTATTCGCTGCTTTGTATTCTTCTTCTTCGTCGGTTCCCCTACGGGAAGATGACGATAGTGGTTGAACATGAAGCTATCTCGTAATGGATATTTTGGTTGGCAAATCTCTAGGGGCATCCTGCCACAATCATCATCAGAGGCGCAGCGGACGGGGCACGGACAAATGACATCCCCCGAGCAAGGGATGCTCCGCATCTAAAATTTCTTGCTCGTACCGCCCACCCAAACTTTGCCACGCCAGCCTTTACAAGAAGGGTACGCAGCTACAAACCCTTCCGCCAGCAGCACTGACCTCACCAGTTACAATAAAGATCCCTGTATTTCTCTTTCTCAACTATACTCATGTATTTATGTATTGTGTGTACTCCCCTGGTGCAATGCCTAGTCAGTCCTGCAGGTAATGTGAATAAATACATAAATTGCACAACCGTGCATCCCTGCAACCCTTTGCGCGCAAATTAGACGGCACGACAATATATGTGTCGAGCGCTGCCTCTGGGGGCGCCCCTAAACTCCCCCTAGCGGCCCGTTTCCAAGGCAGCCGCGGGAGTCTCCGTCGCACCCCCATTGTCGCCGCTGCTTTTGCGTAAATTTGATGACTGATATTTGCCTTTGAATGTGTAAAATACATATTTATGTGGAGCAATCGCTCTGTCCTTAAATGTGGTATGTTTACGTGAGTGTGAATGTTTCTGACACCGTTGTAGTGCGGTACATTCGTCTGTATAAGCGCCAGGTGTGGTGGGTTACAAACCAGCATAGCTAAACCGGCAGTCGCATCAAGCAGCTGGAATTCCACTGCTGAGAAATATACGAACAGTGTCTCGGAAAGCTGCTTTTCATGAGATGGTTATACTAAGGCTATACACTACGATGTAAATCGGTTTTGTGGGTGTGTTCTTACATTATTTAGCTGAGCACGCATACCTGACCGCACTCCAGTTATGCTTGCTGGTATCATACCTCAGATGTTCATCACTACCCCGGACAAGCCAATGTGGCATAAATTTCAGGAACACTCTACGACCGAAGAACCACGGATAATCCAAAATTATAGTCGGGAATCAGCAGATGAAAAATAATGCTAGGTCTTCATGTCTTGCAGTGCCTGCTCACAATAATTGATGTGTTACATTTATCCTCCGCGAGCAGCGCGCAGACGCGCTCATAGAATAACACGCGCCCGTTACTAAACTCTTCTTTGAAACATCGTCATTGCACCCAGGGAGCCTGCAGAATCTAGCACACGGAGATGTCAGAGGGCCTCACCAGGTACCACACTCTTCCAACGACACCGTTTTTCGCTTGGGAACTCCGATATTCACGAAATGCGCCCTCTGAAAGATCACCCGTTAATTGAAGTCAAAAACAAAGTTAAAGTAAACGCGCAGCTTGTGTGTGTGTTTACTAAAACGTTCATTCCTTTATTTCGCTTCGCATTTGAACACAAAATTAGTTAAGCGTCCCCCCTTCTTATGTCTTGCAAAATGTCAGGGCATTCTGCATTTAGTTAGTCCTACCTGGATTAAATTTAGTCGAACGTCCTTCGCATTTCCGAAGCTACACTAGGTTTTTTTCCTTCCCGTACGAGCTATTGTGTATTTTCCGAACTTGTAGAAATTTTTTTTTGTTTTATTGCCTTTTCTTGATTCTTGATATAACGCGTGAGCAGGCGCATATTTAACGACGCACAACCTTTAAGTATAATAACATTTTCGCGTGGCTTATATTCCCATAAGTGACACAAACACGAATTGTGCAATCACAACCTCGAAATATATATTTTTCTCCTGCGTGCAAATTGGAAACAAAGCCACATTTTTGTACGTGCTGTCACACACCTCAAATTGTGCCAGTACCATGTCTAAACTGAGGGAAAAAAGAATTACCTTTTGCCTGATGTGTTGCTGCCGTCGCCGACGCTTGTCAGTGTAAACACGAGAGAGACACGGGAACCATCTGCATCCTTTCTTTAATGGCTGCAGAATTTCGTTACAGATTGTTCTCTCTCTCCAGAATTCCGATCGCGCGCTCGCGCCACGAAGAGCAGATCTTCTTGCTCTTCATCTTCAGTGTTCATGATGGTGGTATTTTACAGAGTCCCGCCCGCGGGAAGTGCGCTTGAAGTATCAGTGGCGCGCTCATTTGAAACCGTCCTCGAGCAACGTGCTTGGTAGACCGCCGTATAGGCTCCTTGTTGCTTCTCCGCAGAAGACACCCCCTTGTCACACCGTCACGTCCGGTATAAGTCTTCTCTATTCTACACATTTCCCGGAATGTCCTCGGGCCGGTTCCTCCCAGAAGAACTACGTCGCCTTCCTCCAACGCTTTACTGGCCGTTTCTTTTGTGCGCGCTGTCGCTCCGATTTCTCCCAGATATTCTCGATGCCATCTTGCCCACCAAGTCCGCACGATCCGACACCTTCTCCAGGCCTCTTCGATATTCCCGAGGATGAGACGTTGTGAACCGTTAAGTTGCTGTCTCCCTCCGATGATGTACGCAGGGGTTATTGGCATAGGCTCGCCAGGCTCACCGTACACGTAGGTCAACGGTCGGTTATTTCAAGCTCCTTCCACTTCTGTTATGACGGTTCGCAGCTCTTCTACTGTAATAGTCATCCTAGCGATGATTTTCCGCAGGGAGGTTTTAAGGCTGCGTATAAGACGCTCATAAAACCCTCCCCACCACGGTGCGCCCTGCGCTAACCAGCTTCCACTTGATATTACGTGAGCTGAAGTAATTATCCAAGTTCTCTCATTGAATGATGCCCAGTACATCATTGATGTCTTTCGCCGCCTTCTTGAAGGTTTTCGCATTATCTGAATACACTATTCCTGGCCTTCCTCGCCGCTCTGTGAATCTGCGAAATGCTTGCAAGAAGTTGAGTGTTGACATGTTGTTGACCACTTCCAGATGAACTGCTCTTGAGACAGCGCAGGTGAAAATCAGGACATACTGTTTCAGGCACTGTCCCTTGTCTGCTGCGTAGAGCGCTCCTGTAAAGTCTACTCCGCTGACTTGAAATGGCATGGCTTGCGTGACTCGGTCCGCTGTTACGGGAGGTGTCACTTGGCTCATTGGTCTTGCATTGTGTTTTACAAATGATGCGTTTGTTTACTACTCGTTTGACCGTCTGACGGCCTTGCGAGATCCAAAATCGTGTTCGCAGCTGAGCAAGCGTTGCTTGAACTACACCATGCATCGTCAGACGGTGAACTTGATTCACAAGCAACTCCGTGAAATGTCCTTGCTTCGCTAACACAATGACGTGCTTGTTTATCGTATTGCTATATTGAACGCGGCCTTTTTTCCGTATAATCCCCTCATCGTCAATCAATACGTCTTCTCCTTGTATTTGAAATACGTTTTTCTCCTTTTCTGGCCGAATGGAAGTGCCCTGTAAATGCTTCTTGAGCTTTCTTAATCCAGTAATTTTTCGCTGGGGTTATTTCTTGCGTTCCCAATGGCCCCTTCCAATGTTCTTTTTTAAAGTTCTTGACGAATCCAAATACCCAAGCAGTTGTTCTCAGAAGGCGATTGTATTATCCATAGTTCTCGATGTTCAATATCGATGAGGTCGGTCTCTCTGTTCTGTCTGTGCACTTGTTGCATTCGATCCTCTGTTCTTCAATCATTAACTGGTCGTCTCCTCCGCAGTTTTTGTAGCGATCAATTTTTTGTGACGCTAGCCAACTGGGTCCGCGCCACCACAGTTGTGACTCAATCGAGGCACGTGCTTTGATTCCCCGCCTTAGCAGGTCTGCTGGGTTATCTTCTCCTTGTACAAATGACCAGCTTCCCGCTCTAGTTTTCGCCCGTATTTCCGCGACTCTATTCTCTACGAATGCTTCTCTCTTGCTGCTTCCGTTATTCTAGTGCAACACTACCATAGAGTCAGCCCGAAAGTGACTGTTTCCCAGGTTTCCCACGTAGTGTTTTTGTACGTAATCTCCTAATCTTGCGGCTAGCACTGCTGCCGTCAGTTCCACTCGAGCCAACGTTAGTTCTTTGATCGGAGCCACACGACATTTCGCCACCATCAATGTTGCCGCCGTTGTTCCATTGAAGTTTGATGTCACGAGGTACGCTGCTGCTTCATATGCTTTTGGGCTTGCGTCGGCAAAAGCGTGCAGCGTTGAGTCTTGTATCATACCTTGATTTTCAGCATAGCACCTGGACACTTGGAGGTGCTTCATCGCTAATGCATCTTGAATTAAAACTCCCCACCTTTGGTTTTCTTCAGCAGGTAAAGGATCATCCCATGTTGTGTCCAGTTTCCATAGGCTCTGGAGACCTATTTTCGCTCGTATGGTGCATGGCGACAATAGTCCAAGTGGATCAAAGATTTTGGCAGTTGCCTGCAACACCGTTCTTTTAGTCAGTGGGAGCATTGTTAGGTCTGATACCGATTTGTCCACTGGAAAGCACAGCACGTCCTCGTGGTGTTTCCATTTCATTCTTAACAACTTCGTTCGGCCGCTAGACCGAAGCTCCTTGTGCGCACCCTCGTCATATATTCCTTTATCAGTAGCTTCGACATGAAGTACCATGACTGCCTGGTCTTTTGTAACTTTCAGTTTGTTTTGACGGTATGGACCTTGCACTACCCATCCGAGCGTTATTTCCGCCGCCATTAATTTGTCACCTATTCGTTTTATCTTTCCTGCGAAGAATTCCCAATAAAAATCTGAGCCAATTAGCAAACCTGTCGACTATTGCTGCTGGGTCCTGGCAGACAGTTACGGGATATAACGTCTACTTTCAGTGCTTTGATTGCGGTGGTCGACCTCTTGGTTTCCAGACCAACTGTTACTTGCACCACATCCGTGGTCTACACCATTTCATTACCACCGAACAAGCCTGTCGTCAACTTTTCTTGTTTGATGATTGGCTCGTTCGGTGGTAATGAAACGGCGGTGACCAGGATTTCTACCTCCACGCCACGAAAGCAAGCAGCCTGCCTCGGAGCAGCGGAGAAGACGGAGGCGTCGGAGCAGCTGATCGACCTGGTCCAGACAATGAGGAGACCCCCAAAGAATCAACGGGATCCGCCGAGCTGACTGAAACGTAAGAGGACTTCCGACAACCCTCTTACAAGATGAGCAAAGAGATAGTAACAAAGAAGAGGAGGACGATACGCGCGCAAATTACGCAGTAGGTCTGCCATGGAAAGAGAACGTAATCCTGGTCACGGCACCACTTGTAAACACGAGAGAGACCGGGAAACCATCTGAATCCTTTCTTTAATGGCTGCCACAATTCCGATCGCGCGCTCGCGCCCCGAGGAGCAGATCTTCTTGCTCTTGATCTTCAGTGTTCATGATGGTGATATTTTACAGTAAGAGCGGCCAAGAAGCCCGCAGAACCACGTCCCCGGATAGCTCTTGTTTGCATTCGAACACTCTTTCAAGAGGCAGCTGTTTTTTTGTGTTTGTTTTTTGTTTTATTTTTTAAGTTCCCTAATGTACTATATGCTTATAGAAATCATCATAACACGCCATTGAGGGTGCAGAAAAACATAAGAAGCGAGAAGAACCAATTCATTGCATGAGCCCCTATCCGCCGCGCAGCGCTGCTCTTGTAGACGCCATGGAGAAGTGGCGGCCGGCGGTGCAGCCATCGCAAAGCTCGAGGCATATACGTTCTATTAACTGGCGAGGAACGCATGCAGGCAACCATGTGAGTGCGCCGCCACTGGTTACGTCCGGCTCCGCGTGATGGCGGTACCTGTCGGTGATAACCATGTAATACATGTTAGACGTGACGAACTCTACTTCGCCAAACACAAAGTAATGCCCGACTTCAATGTGAGTGCGAATAATAACCTATCTGTTGGCACCAACGTTGATGATAGGGTTTAAACGGAGCAGACGACGCACGCCCGTGTTTTTTTTTATGGCGTGCGGGCGCCGTGGAATAATCGCGTCATGTCCATGGCCGTTCCCATTGTTTATTAGCGAAGAAATTGCAGGTAGACTTTCCAGTCAATAACATCTATAAGATCCAGGCCACCCCGAAGGCGAGGGAACGACAACGGGGCCTGGTAGGCTTCTTCCAGGAAGCTTTCAGTGCGCGCCTGAACGGTGACACTTGGAATCCGTTAAACTCTCTACAGCGTCATTCCCCTCCGTTTACTCATAATAAAAGTGTGAGGAGTCGGGTTGGACTCCACATCCTCCAACAGAAGCAGAGAGCACGAACGACGTTTACACATTCAACGGCAAGGGCACAACAGCATTGTGGGCTCGGTATGTGTGCCAAAAAATAATTCATATTTTTTTAGTGAAGGGGACATATGGTACACCAACCTGCATTGAGAAGACGAGCGGGTTAGTGGAACGTTTGATGGCACAGCTTGCTGAGCATTTATAGCTGTTCTCGCGGAGCTGGTCGATGACGGCGGCGATATGGTGATGACGTCGTTGATCCCATCATCTGCTGGCGCGCAGCAGGACATACGGGTACGTGTGCAGCGCGCATGACTAGGGCGGCCTCATTACTGGTGCTCAGTCGATTGCGCTCCTCTGGAAAATTCGGTGCTGCAGCAAGCAGAGCAGGAACTAGCAGCAGAACGATGATACGGGCGAGCGCCTGCATTGCGGAGACGAATAAGATAATAAACTGTGCGATGGCACAGCCACCGAGGCCACGCACAGCAAAAGAATCCACTAGTTTTGAACAGTTTTGACGCAGTATCTAGAGTACACACAGCTTTACACATATAAATATTTTCTCACTTGGAAAAACATAAAAAAAGAAATGAAAACATAAAATGCAATATCTACAAACACTCCTATATATATATATATATATATATATATATATAATATATATATATATATAGTAAGGAAATGAGGGGCTCGTTGAGGAAATACAGAAAGATAGGTCAGCAGTCTACAACGCCAAAGGAGGCATAGGGTTGTGGTTAGGCCCTTTCCTTTTTCACTACGCTTAATGAACTAAACATTTTTTTTTAATATACAGAAGAAAGAAAGAAAGAAAAACACGCGCCCAGAGTGGGGACCGAACCCACGCCTTTCGATTACATGTCGAATGCCTTACCAATTCGGCTATCTGGGCGACTGTGTTCTCCTTCACTTTCTGGGCTATTTATATTTTACTAGAATTGTATCTGACGCTTGAGGGTGGTAGCCAGTGCCGCTCTGACTACACGGGGAGAAGGGGACCTTCTTTTCAACCCCCGGGGCGTGACTCGAGCGTCTACAGCCTGTCATGAGCGGGTAACTGGCGGGAAGCCCTCTTATGCTACCTAGGCATCAAGGCTGCCAGAACCGAGACCCTCGCTAGGCTTTCGCAGAATAATATAGTAAGGAAATGAGGGGCTCGTTGAGGAAATACAGAAAGATAGGTCAGCAGTCTACAACGCCAAAGGAGGCATAGGGTTGTGGTTAGGCCCTTTTCTTTTTCACTACGCTTAATGAACTAAACATTTTTTTTAATATACAGAAGAAAGAAAGAAAGAAAAACACGCGCCCAGAGTGGGGACCGAACCCACGCCTTTCGATTACATGTCGAATGCCTTACCAATTCGGCTATCTGGGCGACTGTGTTCTCCTTCACTTTCTGGGCTATTTATATTTTACTAGAATTGTATCTGACGCTTGAGGGTGGTAGCCAGTGCCGCTCTGACTACACGGGGAGAAGGGGACCTTCTTTTCAACCCCCGGGGCGTGACTCAAACGTCTACAGCCTGTCATGAGTGGGTAACTGGCGAGGAAGCCCTCTTATGCTACCTAGGCATCAAGGCTGCCAGAACCGAGACCCTCGCTAGGCTTTCGCAGAATAATATAGTAAGGAAATGAGGGGCTCGTTGAGGAAATACAGAAAGATAGGTCAGCAGTCTACAACGCCAAAGGAGGCATAGGGTTGTGGTTAGGCCCTTTTCTTTTTCACTACGCTTAATGAACTAAACACTTTTTTTTAATATACAGAAGAAAGCAAGAAAGAAAAACACGCGCCCAGAGTGGGGACCGAACCCACGCCTTTCGATTACATGTCGAATGCCTTACCAATTCGGCTATCTGGGCGACTGTGTTCTCCTTCACTTTCTGGGCTATTTATATTTTACTAGAATTGTATCTGACGCTTGAGGGTGGTAGCCAGTGCCGCTCTGACTACACGGGGAGAAGGGGACCTTCTTTTCAACCCCCGGGGCGTGACTCAAACGTCTACAGCCTGTCATGAGCGGGTAACTGGCGGGAAGCCCTCTTCATTAAGCGTAGTGAAAAAGAACAGGGCCTAACCACAACCCTATGCCTCCTTTGGCGTTGTAGACTGCTGACCTATCTTTCTGTATTTCCTCAACGAGCCCCTCATTTCCTTATATTTATTCTGCGAAAGCCTAGCGAGGGTCTCGGTTCTGGCAGCCTTGATGCCTAGGTAGCATAAGAGGGCTTCCCGCCAGTTACCCGCTCATGACAGGCTGTAGACGTTTGAGTCACGCCCGGGGTTGAAAAGAAGGTCCTCTTCTCCCCGTGTAGTCAGAGCGGCACTGGCTACCACCCTCAAGCGTCAGATACAATTCTAGTAATATAATAGCACAGAAAGTGAAGGAGAACACAGTCGCCCAGATAGCCGAATTGGTAAGGCATTCGACATGTAATCGAAAGGCGTGGGTTCGGTCCCCACTCTGGGCGCGTGTTTTCTTTCTTTCTTCTCTGTATATTAAAAAAAATGTTTAGTTCATTAACCGTAGTGAAAAAAGAAAAGGGCCTAACCACACCCCTATGCCCCCTTCGGCGTTGTAGACTGCTGACCTATCTTTCTGTATTTCCTCAACGAGCCCCTCATTTCCTTACTATATTATTCTGCGAAAGCCTAGCGAGGGTCTCGGTTCTGGCAGCCTTGATGCCTAGGTAGCATAAGAGGGCTTCCCGCCAGTTACCCGCTCATGACAGGCTGTAGACGTTGAGTCACGCCCCGGGGGTTGAAAAGAAGGTCCCCTTCTCCCGTGTAGTCAGAGCGGCACTGGCTACCACCCTCAAGCGTCAGATACAATTCTAGTAAAATATAAATAGCCCAGAAAGTGAAGGAGAACACAGTCCCCAGATAGCCTAATTGGTAAGGCATTCGACATGTAGTCGAAAGGCGTGGGTTTGGTCCCCACACTGGGCGCGTGTTTTTCTTTCTTTCTTCTTGTATATTAAAAAAAAATGTTTAGTTCATTAAGCGTACTGAAAAAGAAAAGGGCCTAACCACAACCCTATGCCTCCTTTGGCGTTGTAGACTGCTGACCTATCTTTCTGTATTTCCTCAACGAGCCCCTCATTTCCTTACTATATTATTCTGCGAAAGCCTAGCGAGGGTCTCGGTTCTGGCAGCCTTGATGCCTAGGTAGCATAAGAGGGCTTCCCGCCAGTTACCCCGCTCATGACAGGCTGTAGACGTTTGAGTCACGCCCCGGGGGTTGAAAAGAAGGTCCCCTTCTCCCCGTGTAGTCAGAGCGGCAGCTGGCTACCACCCTCAAGCGTCAGATACAATTCTAGTAAAATATAATAGCCCAGAAGTGAAGGAGAACACAGTCCCCCAGATAGCCGAATTGGTAAGGCATTCGACATGTAATCGAAAGGCGTGGGTTCGGTCCCCACTCTGGGCGCATGTTTTTCTTTCTTTCTTCTGTATATTAAAAAAAATGTTTAGTTCATTAAGCCGTAGTGAAAAAGAAAAGAGGGCCTAACCACAACCCTATGCCTCCTTTGCGTTGTAGACTGCTGACCTATCTTTCTGTATTTCCTCAACGAGCCCCTCATTTCCTTACTATATTATTCTGCGAAAGCCTAGCGAGGGTCTCGGTTCTGGCAGCCTTGATGCCTAGGTAGCATAAGAGGGCTTCCCGCCAGTTACCCCGCTCATGACAGGCTGTAGACGCTCGAGTCACGCCCCGGGGGGTTGAAAAAGAAGGTCCCCTTCTCCCCGTGTAGTCAGAGTGGCAGCTGGCTACCACCCTCAAGCGTCAGATACAATTCTAGTAAATATAAATAGCCCAGAAAGTCGAAGGAGAACACAGTCGCCCAGATAGCCGAATTGGTAAGGCATTCGACATGTAATCGAAAGGCGTGGGTTCGGTCCCCACTCTGGGCGCGTGTTTTTCTTTCTTTCTTTCTTCTGTATATTAAAAAAATGTTTAGTTCATTAAGCGTAGTGAAAAAGAAAAGGGCCTAACCAACACCCTATGCCTCCTTTGGACGTTGTAGACTGCTGACCTATCTTTCTGTATTTCCTCAACGAGCCCCTCATTTCCTTACTATATTATTCTGCGAAAGCCTAGCGAGGGTCTCGGTTCTGGCAGCCTTGATGCCTAGGTAGCATAAGAGGGCTTCCCGCCAGTTACCCGCTCATGACAGGCTGTAGACGTTTGAGTCACGCCCCAGGGGTTGAAAAGAAGGTCCCCTTCTCCCCGTGTAGTCAGAGCGGCACTGGCTACCACCCTCAAGCGTCAGATACAATTCTAGTAAAATATAAATAGCCCAGAAAGGGAAGGAGAACACAGTCGCCCAGATAGCCGAATTGGTAAGGCATTCGACATGTAATCGAAAGGCGTGGGTTCGGTCCCCACTCTGGGCGCGTGTTTTTCTTTCTTTCTTTCTTCTGTATATTAAAAAAAATGTTTAGTTCATTAAGCGTAGTGAAAAAGAAAAGGGCCTAACCACAACCCTATGCCTCCTTTGGCGTTGTAGACTGCTGACCTATCTTTCTGTATATATATATATATATATATATATATATATATATATGTTTATATATATATATATATTCTGAGCATTTGTGTGTAAGCTACGATAGTGTTCGCTTCAAGGACACATGGAAGGTGCCTGCTACTTTCGTGTCCAATCCACCTTGCGCTCCGTCTGCTTCTCACGAACATTATCATCACCATGTCGCACCTCATCTGTTTCTCATACCCATCCACATCATCATTCCTCGGGCTGGCATTCTCGGTTGCCTCTCGGAATAAACGCGCCGTTCCGACTGACACAGCGACGTCTTTTCTGGGTGACGGCTGCCTTTGACGTCTCCCTCAAGTGGTGGAGGTGCACCTCGGTCCTGTCCTCTGTCTTTTCCAGTCGCACACCTGGAGCTCCGTTCCAGTAGGCGCTTGCCTCTGAGGATGCAGCACGAGAGCGGGAACAGCCCCCCCCCCTCGGAGCGTCAGCTGCTGTGCCTGCTGCGTTTACCATCACCAGCAACCAACGTGATCCGCCAGGTTTTTCTGGCCGTCGAGGTGACGATGTCGACGACTGCCTGGATAGCTATAATTGCGTCAGCAGCTTTAATCGGTGGGATGACGCATTCAAGCTCCGAATCGTCTCCTTCTCCCTGCACGAGGCGGCCAAGACGTGGTTCCGTAACAACGAACACACTATCGCATACTGGACCGGCTTTACTCAGGAGATACGAAATATTTTCGGCACGCCGTTCCTTTGCGCAGAAGTAGCCAGACAAAAGCTTGCCTCACGCATTATATGCCCTGGTGAGACATTCGCCTCATACATTGAGGACGTCGTCGCTTTTTGTCGCCAAGTGGATGAAAATATGCCAGAGGCTAACCAGGTGCGTCATATATCGAAAGGTATCGCTCCGTTTGCCTTTAACGCTCTGGCTGTGGAAAATCCTGCAAGCGTTAGCGATGTCCGCAAGACTTGTCAACAGCTGGACCAACTACAGTCTATTCGCCTTCGCCAGGACGCTTCGGCCTCTCATCACTATGGGGACTCGAACCTGCGCAGTCTCATTCGCGCGATCATTCGCGAACTGCAGCACAACGACTCGCCTTGCTCGTCGCGTGACCATTGTCACAACAATGCGCCTGAGCTCCGAGATATTATCAGAGAGGAGCTAACATCTATGACGGGATATACACCCTCATGTCCTCCTCTTGCCACCGTCTGCACGCAGCCCTACTCGCCCACGACCCCTCTCATGGCCACCGTCTACGCGCCGTCCTACTCCGCTATTGCGGCCAAACCGCCCTTGCAGGTAGCGTTACCGTCGCCGCAAGCCCATGTGACAGCGATTGCCGCAGCACCTGCTTCTCCGCATTATTACACCTCCATGCGACGGGCCGTCAACGGTTTCCTGGAGATGGCCCAGTGTGCTACTATTGTGGAATCAGGGGCCACAGTTCTCGTTTCTGCCATCGACGTCAGCAAGACGAGCGAAGAGGCTACGCCCCGTTCGAACGTGACTATTCCGGGTTTCCCTACGGCTATCGGCGTATCGAACACGTTTCCCCTCCGCGTCGCCCTTCTTCGCCTCCAGGGCCACTCGAGCCTCCGAGTCATCGTGCTGCACGCCGCCGCTCGCCTTCGCCATACCGCCGTTCCTTGTCGCCCCTTCGTCCTGCCACCCACGCTACTAACACCAAGCAGAAAAACTAGCTTCTGCAGTTTTTGGAGGGAAAACTGCACTAGTGCGAACAAGGACAACTCCTCCAGAAAGACCCTCGAACACTGTCAGAGTCGAAGTAGAAGGTGTAAAGGTTGATGCACTTGTTGACACAGGAGCCAGTATTTCAGTCATTGATGGTAGTTTTTGTTCGGAGCTAAGCAAATTGAAAACCCCGTACACTGGCCTCTCCCTATGTAATGCGAATCAAGGAGCAATCGAACCTACCGGATATTGTACTGTGCGTGTTTTTATAGATGGAATTCGGAATCACATACAATGTTCGGTTTTGCCGCATTGCGCCCATCATCTCATTTAAGGGTGGGACTTCCTCTCGTCTGCATCCGCCGTAATCTCCTGTCACCACCCCGACAACGAACTGAAGGAAACAGACGATTCAAGTGTTTAACGTTAACAGGGCATCTGTTGGGGCTAGTTGGTTATGCATAGCTTGAATGGAAAGCGCTTAAACTTTGACTGGTAAAGAAGGACGAGAAAAACTACAACACAGGACGAAGCGCAACACTTCGATTCAAGTGTTCCGGACGCGCCACAGCAGCACTTAGTGGCCAGCGCGGATTACGTCCTCGACCCGAGCTGTGAGAAAGTCATCTCCATTAGTTCGGAACAATTTTGTGATGGTGACGACCTCATTGTTCCCACTCCTCGCTTTCTTGCCAAAGGTCTGGTGATCGCAACGAGTCTCGTGCGGTATTCACAAGGAGCCGCCGATATAATCGCCGTTAACACCAATCGTGAGCCCATGCTCCTACATAAGCGCACTACAATTGCTAGTGTTGCTGACTCGGAGGCCACCTGTATTTTCCCGCTCTGGGCAGTGTCATGCCCTGCTTATCTGAATATGGGTTCTGAGCTCTCCCCGGCAGAGACCGAATCTTTAATGGCGGTTTTGACCAAACACAAATCTTTATTTGACGCTAACTGCACCAAACTCGGTCAGACGTCTGTGTCAACGCATCGCATCGAAACCGATGGGTCTCGCATTATTCACCACCGTCCTTACCGTGTGTCCTCCTAAGAAAGGAAAATTATCAGCGACAACATCACCGATATGCTTCAGCAGAACATCATTCGGCCGTCAACCAGTCCGTGGTCGTCTCCGGTTGTTCTCTTGCAGAAAAAGGACGGATCAGTGCGATTTTGCATTGATTATCGCCCACTGAACAAGATTACACGAAAAGTTGTCTACCCGATGCCACGAATTGATGACGCCCTAGATTGTTTACAAGGAGCGGAATATTTTTCAAGTCTTGATCTGCGCTCGGGGTATTGGCAGATCCCCATGCACGAGGCCGATAAAGAGAAGACCGCGTTCGCCACCCCCACGGGCTGTATGAGTTTAATGTTTTGCCATTCGGGCTTTGCAATGCCCCTGCAACATTCGAGCGGATGATCGATACAGTTCTTGGCGGTCTTAAATGGAAATCGTGCTTTTGTTATCTCGACGATATCGTTGTCTTTTCTTCGAGTTTCCGTGAGCACCTGAACCGACTGTACGAAGTCCTCACCTGTCTGGCGAATGCGGGCCTGCAACTTAATACTAAGAAGTGCCGCTTTGCTAGTCGAAGCATTAAAGTTATGGAACACGTCGTGAGCACGGACGGAATTCGCCCAGACCCTGACCAGATTGCCGCTGTCGTCAACTTTCCACAGCCATTGCAACAAAAGAATCTCCTTAGCTTCCTGGGTCTGGCCTCGTACTTCCGTCGCTTTGTCCGAAATTTCGCTACCCTGGCTTCGCCCCTCAACAAGCTCATGCACTCAGGAACACCCTTTGTGTGGTCTGAAGAATGTGAAGACGCCTTTCAAGCGTTGAAAAAAGCCCTTACTTCCGGTACAATACTGTGTCACTTTGACGAGTCCCGACCGCCCTTCTCCATACGGATGCCAGTGGACATGGCTTCGGTGCTGTTCTCTTGCAGACGGATGACAAACACAGAGAAAGGGTTGTTTCCTACGCCAGCCGCTCTCTCAGTCACGCCGAGAAAAATTACCCGATTACCAGGCAGGAGTGTCTCGCTGTTGTTTGGGCGGTTCAGAAATTCCGCCCATACCTCTAGGGCCGTCACTTCACAGTGGTAACAGACCATCAAGCTCTCTGCTGGTTCCAGTCACAGAAAAATCTGACCGACCGCCTCGGCCACTGGATAATTCGACTTCAAGAATACGACTTTCCAGTAATTTACAAATCCGGCAAGAAGCACCTTGATGCAGATGCCCTTTCCTGATGTCCGCTAGATCCTCCTGACGTTCCTCCTTCGGACTACCTCACGTAGCGCACTACGTACCATCGCTTCTGTCGTCGACATCCAAACTGACGACATCTCAAATTTGGCGACCCTTCAACAATCAGATTGTTACTGCCGTGGAATTATAGAGCAGCTCATCCGCTCCAAAAACCCGTGAACAGCCGCTATCGCCATCAACTTCAACAATTTCGGCTTTTCGGCGGAGTGCTTCACCGTTCCATTCACCACCCCTCAGGGTACCGGTGGGTTCCTGTTGCACCGCGCTCTCTCCGCCCAAAGATACTTCAAGCCTTGCACGATGATGGAACAGCTGGCCATTTAGGTTTCCATAAGACATACGATCGTGTTCGGAGCCGGTTTTTTTGGCCTGGTCTTGCCACTTGTGTCGCCCGCTACATTGCGTCATGCGACTCGTGACAGTAGCTGCAAGTGCCCGACGTCCGCTCCTGCCGGACTCCTACAGCCACTGCCTTGCCCGTCGGCACCGTTCGAAACTGTGGGAATCGACCTTTACGGCCCTTTACCTACCACGACTGCCGGATATCGCTGGGTGGTGACGGCCGTTGACCACCTCACAAGGTACGCGGAGACAGCTCCCCTTCGTTCCGGTTGTGCTGCTGAGGTAGCCGACTTCTTCTTGCGCGCAATTATCTTGCGCTATGCTGCCCCTAGAGTCCTATTGAGTGATCGCGGCCGGACTTTCCTGTCTAACATTGTTAAAGAAGTTCTTCGTTCCTCCAACACAGTGCACAAAACCACGTTAGCCTACCATCCGTAAACAAATGGACTAACCGAACGCTTCCACCGTACCCTATCCGATATGATTTCCATGTATATCCGGCCCGACCACACAAACTGGGACGCCATTCTACCGTTTGTTACTTTGCTTACAACAGCGCTGTTCAGAAGACCACTGCTTATTCGCCATTTTTTTCTCGTTTTTGGCTGCCAACCATCTTTTCTTCTCGACACCACCTTCTTTTCTGCTCCTGTAACTACGTCAAATCCGTTATCCGAGCAGTTTATCTCTCGTCTCGATCACTGCCGTCGCCTTGCTCGCTGGAAGCCTGTCAGCACAACCGCAAACTTCACTATGACGCCACGCATCGTGCCGTACAGTTCCGCCCTGGCGATAAGATTTTCCTTTGGACGCCCATTCGCCAGCCCGGACTCTCTGAAAAATTCCTAAATCGATTTCTTGGCCCTTGCACCATCCTGGAAAAAACCTCCGGGCGCTGCGGTCGCCGGTGCGAGCGGACGTGCCTTGCATCGGCTCCGTGAAATATGCCAAATTTCGGCGGTCCATCTCACCCCACCTGGCCCACTTCGACACGTGAGTGTCCCGTTTGATCTCCGGAACCCGTGGACACCAAGTTTGGGCGATTTCGCCCATTTTTGGCGAATTAGCGAGTGTTTTCGTGTGTGAGGCGAGGCCGGCCCGACTAAGCCTAACGTCGACTCCGGCCACGGCGGCCACGTGTACGGTCGCCGCCGCTACCGGGGAGGCCTCGCGCCTCGCCCCGGCGGGCTCCGCGGATTTTCGCGGAGCCATGGAGAACGAAGACAACGAGTTCCAAGAAATGGACACTACACCCGCTGCCACGACGACGACGGATCCGACTCGCAAGTGTCGCCGCGACCCGACCGGCCGTGACGACGCCGGCAACGCGGCGAGGAAGACGGTCGCCATTACTGCTCCTACCTCTCGCCGGACCGCTACCGGGGATGCCGCCAGCGTCGACGACGACGACTCCGTTGCCGCCGCAGCCGTGACACTCGCCGACGACGCGGAAGGTGGGGAGGACTCTGTGGTGTTGTGTGCCGGGTGGACTCAAGTGGTTTCCCGCCGCGCAAAGAAGAATTTGAAGGCATCGGGAGCACCGTCGCAGCAGAGCTCCTCGCAACCAGGTAAGCCGAGCACCTTGGGCTCAGCTTCGAATTCTAATAGCAACGCGCGCGCGGTCGGAAGACAGCAGCCCACGCGGGCTCAGTTCGCCGCTAAGGTGAATGCCGAGATGGCGAGGGCGGCTCGCATGCCGAGCTTCGCGTCTCGCGACGAGATCCGCGTGGTCGTCCGGTCGCGCGGCGGGTTGGTTATCGCTAAAACACCGATGACTGCGTTGCGGGGAGCCATCTTCGCCGCGGCGGGAGTCGGTGAAGAGGAGGCGGACGAGGATTCTGTGTCCCCGAATGCCGCCCAAAATATTATCGTCATCAGTACGCCCAGTGAGAAGCGGGCTAACAAGTACGGATCGACCCGAGCGATCACAGTCGGGGGAGTGATGTACGAAACGTACGCGTACTGGGCCACCCCCGAGAACACGTCCCGCGGCGTTATACGCGGCGTAGGCCACGAGGAATCGGAGGAAGACATCCGGCGCCGCGTAGTCAATGCTCACAACCCCACGGCCATGGCCGCGCACCGCCTGGGTGGGTCCACCTCGGTGGTGATTCTGTTTGAAGGCCAAAAGGTGCCGCATTACGTCAAGTACGGCGGCTTTATTACCAAATGCACCCTGTACCGCCAACACCGAGAAGTCTGTAAGACCTGCGGACAGGTGGGGCACAGAAAGGACGTGTGTCCTACGCCCAACGCCCGGGTGTGTTTCGCCTGCGGCAGGAGAAATCCGGGCGCGGACCACGCCGAATATTGCCGACCAAGATGCAGACTGTGCGGCGGCTCGCACGTTACGGGCGCCGGCAGCTGCAAGAACAAATTTAAGACGCCGCTGCAGATCAAGGAACGGCAGTGGGCCCGACAGCAGGCCGAAGAGCGAACGACCACCAAGATGGCGCCGGCGCCCTTGCAACCGGCCCTGAAGGTCAGACTTTCCAGAAGGGACGAGTTCCGGAAACTGGAGAGGAACCAAGGGACGGGAGCAGGGCGGAGAGCCGCGATTGGCGCAAACTGACACCAGGAGAAGGCGGCCCCACGTGGGCCGACGTCACTACCGGAGGGGCGACGACTGCGACCGCTGCGCCGCGACGGCAGCGCTCCGCATCGCGGCGGCGGCAGCAGCAGGGAGCGGGGAAGAAGAGCTGCGGCGGCGCGGCTGCAGCTGCGACGAGAGCAGAACAATGGGAAAGAGAGAGGTCCGCGCCGAGGGGAAGAGGCGTCAGCAGTTCCAGCTCGACGTCACGCCGCGCTGGCAATAAAAGCGGCGGTGGCGGAGGCAGCAGCAGCGACGAAGACCACAGAGCAGCCATGGAGGAGATGCGGGAAGCCATGAAAGAAATGCGCGCAGCCATGCAGCGCCAACAAGCGAAGATAAACACGATGCAGCTTACGATCAATCAGCCGCGCAACACCATCACGCAACTCAAGGCGGGCAAGAGCCCGGGCCCAGCCGTCGCAACGACTGCGGCGGTACAACAAGATCAGATGAAGCCGGCGATGGCGGTTGTAACGAGGGATTCTACCTCGGGTGCACCGTCACCGCAACCGACCACGTCAAGGGCCTACCAATTCACCGCAACCGTATCGTCTTCCAAGAAGAAGGAGACGGAGCGGGAGGACAGGAGGAAGGTAGAAGACCAAGAAGAAGACGACGAGGAGGTGTTCAGCGCAAGCGACGATGGTGGCGAGGACGGCGACGGCGGGGACGCCGCTGCCAGGACGTCGACGTCGTCGGCAGCGATGGCGAAGACTGCGGTCGATGCCGCGGCCGCGAAACAGCCCCTGGGCTACGCGGGCCTGAACAACCGCATCCGTCAACTGACCAACATCACAAACTACTGGGGGAAGAATCTCGAGAACCTCGAGCACCCTCTCCTCAACAAGATCACCCAAGTCATGCAGCAACAGCTGCAACAGCAGATGCAACAGCAGTTCCAGCAATTCCAACAGCAGATCCAACAGCAAATTAGCCCCGAGAGGTTGCAGGCGCCCGTCGACACCGCCGTGCAACGTTACTGCAACGCATCCGAGTCTCCACTGCCATCGCCATACTGGGGGGTCGCCGCGGAGAAGAAGGAGTGCTACGCGTCTGGCACTGGAACGCCAACGGCTTTCGGTGTCGCAAGGCAGTACTGCAGCAGCACCTGCGCTCGCTGGATCCGTCGGAGCTTCCCGACGTGATAGCGGTGCAGGAAACGCACGCCGAAGGCCCGAAGGTGATGACTTTGCCCGGCTACCGTGCGCACGCCAGCCCGCCGAGCGCCCGCGCATGCGGGAAGGGGGCGGCGCAGGGCGTGTGCACGTTCGTCCGCAAGGGCATCGCCTGTATCAAGCACGAGAAGTTCCTGGGCAACAAGGACACCGCCATCGAGCTCTGCGTCACCGAGCTGGTGCTAGCCGGCAGGAACAGCAGAGGTCGAGACAAGAACGCTAAAGGGAGGAAGACGACGACGACCACGGTCTTCGTCGCGAACGTCTACAGCAACCCGCAGCACGGCAAGCAGAAGTTCAAGACGCTGCTGCACAAGATCAGAGACGCGGTCCACCAGTCCGGGAGAGACGGAGTGGGAGGAGGAGACGCCGCGGCGATCGTCTGCGGCGACTTCAACGCGCAGCACATGGCGTTGGGCTACACGCCCACGACGGCCAAGGGCAAATGCCTGCTAGACGACGCGAGCGAGGCCGACTTCACGCTACTGATGAACCCGGCGCACCCGACGCGCATAGGGACGTCGACTGCTCGGGACACCAACCCGGACCTCGCCTTCGCGCTCCTGCCTGACGGCGGCGTGGCGCGGTGGCGGAACACGGGCCACAATCTGGGCAGCGACCACTACATCGTGGAGGTGACGGTGCCGCTGAGCCATCCCCGCGAGGGCAGTGGCTACGGCGGCGGCGCCGGCACGAACATCAAGCATCGACTGACCGACTGGCACAAGTTCCGGGACGCGGAGCTGGGCGAAGTCGAAGACGTGGAGAAGTGGACGGCTGGCTTGGTGGCCGCGACTGAGGGCGCGACGACCGAGATCGAGACGTCGAACGACACGGAGAGCGTGGACCCTCGCCTCGCGCACCTGCTGGAGGCCAGGCGTTCGCTGCAGCGCCGCTGGAAGCTCAAGCGCCACAACCGCACGCTGCGCAAGCGGGTGGCGGCTCTCGGTCGCGAGATCGAGCGTTACAGCCGTCAACTGAGCGCGCAGCAGTGGTTCGCGCTGTGCAGCGAGGCCGACGGACAGCTCCACCGCGGAGGCACGTGGAAGCTGTTGCGCCACTTAATGGACGAGAGCAAGAGCAAGGAATATCAGCGCAACCGCATGGCGCAGATCTTACACACGGCGACCAAGCAGCTGGGCGAAGAAGAGATGCACAAGCGCCTGAACGAGCGCTACCTCCCTTCGACCCCGCACGAAGACCACCCGGAATACGCGGGCCCGCCGAACCCCGCCCTCGACCGAGACATCGAGGAGTGGGAAGTGATGCAGGCGACGCAGTCTCTGAACTGTCGATCGGCCGCCGGCCCCGACAGGGCGACCAACAAGGCGCTGCGGAACCTGAGTGATGCGGCCATCTCGTCGCTGACCCGGTACTTCAACGAGTGCTGGCGCAGCGGCCGTCTCCCGCGCCAGTGGAAGACGGCCACGACCATCCTGCTACCGAAGCCGAACAAGCCGCCGGGCATCGAGAACCTGCGCCCCATCCTGCTCACGTCGTGCGTGGGCAAGGTGTTGGAGCACGTCCTGAACACCCGGTGGCAGAGGTACCTGGAGCAAGAGGAGTTGTACCAGGACGCGATGCTGGGCTTCCGCGCGAACCTTGGCACCCAGGACGCCATGTTACTGCTACAGCGGGAGGTCCTGGAGCCCCCCGGGGGACTCCCGAAGAAGGACAATCGTGCGATTCTGGGCCTGGACCTGCAGAGCGCCTTCGACAAGGTGCGGCACTCTGCGATCCTGGCTCAGGCGTCGCGCCTCGGTCTGGGGCGCCGTTCCTACGAGTACATCCGTTCGTTCCTGTCCCGGCGCACGGCGCGGCTGGAGGTCGGCGGAGCGAAGCTGGAGGAGCGCGAGCTGGGCAGCGTGGGGACCCCGCAAGGCTCGGTGATCTCGCCGCTCCTCTTCAATCTAGTCATGATCGAGGTGGCGCGGCGACTGGAGGAGCTCGGGCCGGCCATCAAGTACTGCATCTACGCGGACGACGTGACTATCTGGGCAACGGGTGGCAGCGACGGCGACGTCGAGGCCGGGCTGCGGTCGGCGGTGGACGCCGTGGAGGCCGCGCTCTCGGGCACGGGCCTTCGGTGTTCGCCGCAGAAGTCGCAGCTCCTGATCCTGCCCCCGCCCGGTCGGGGGAGGAAGCGGGCCGCCGAGGAGGCGGAACGCACCATCGTGGTTCGTGCCGGCGACGGGGCGCCAATCCCGCACGTCTCGGGCCTTCGGGTCCCGGGCATGTTCGTGGACGCGCACCGGACCAACGGCACGGCGGTCAAGCACATCGTGACGAAGATGGGCATCGCGACGCGCCTGGTGAAGCGGGTGTCTTCCCGCTCGCGAGGCATGCGGGAGGCGAGTCTCCTGCGGCTGCTGCAGGCCTTCGTGGTCAGCCACGCGGCGTACGCGGGGGCCTTTCACCGCTGGACCAAGGGGGAGCGGCAGCGCATCGACGCGGCCATCCGCAAGGCCTACACGGGGGCCTTGGGGCTCCTGAACGGCACAAAGACGTCGGCCTTGCTGTCTCTGGGGGTTCACAACACCCTGTCGGAGATTAGCGAGGCGCAAACGAGCATCGCAACTGGCGCGCCTTGGCAGCACTGCCGTGGGACGCCGTATCCTGGCACGAGCGGGCCTACAGCCTCCTGACACGGGTGGCTGCGGAGGGCCCACGGCATCATCGGCTGCCGGAGGCGTTTAGGAGGCGGACGAGCTGGTCCCCCTTCGGGACGAGATCGCCAGAAATTTGATCGTGTACCACGCTCCCGAGTCCACGCTCGGGTCCACGCTCCCGAGGAACGTGGACCCGGAGAGGGACGCCGGCAGACGGGCCGCGCGCGCGCGCGCGCTGGCTCACCAGTACAGCGAGGACGACGGTGCGGTGTTTGTGGACGCGGCCAAGTGCCGTGAGCGACCGTGCACGTTCGTGGCGGTGGCCGCGCGGGCCTCCACCGGTGAACTACTGACGGTGGGCAGCGTGTGCGCCCGGTCGGCGAGCCAGGCAGAGGAGGCGGCGATCGCCTTGGCCCTGGGCCTGCCAGGTGTGCGCACGGTGCTCAGTGACTCAAAAACAGCCATCCGCAACTTTGCTCGCGGTGTGGTGTGTGGTGGCACTGCGCGGCTCCTGGAGTCCTGGCGGACGACGGGGGCTGCAGCGCAGGGGGTCACGAAGACTACGATCATCGAGTGGTTCCCGGCCCACGCGGGCCGGGAGCTGGCACCCGGACTATGCAACCGCAACGAGGAGGCGGACGCTGCGGCCCGTGGTCTCGCCACGTGCCGGGTCGCGACATCCCGTCCGCTGTCGTCATCCCTCGAGGACTGCGGTGAAACAACTGACATCGACGACGACGAAGAAGCGGAGCCCCTCACCGACTACGGCGGGGTGCTTCGTTGGCATCGGGACCAGAGGCGTGCTTTTCCGCTCCCGCACCGGGACCTGTCTCGGGCGGAGGCGGTGAAGCTCAGGCAATTACAGACAGAGACTGTTCTGACGCCGGCGCTCGCGCGGCACGTGTGTCCGGACCTCTACGAGAGTGCTCGGTGCAGTGTGTGTGAAACGCGAAACTGCGACCCTGACCCATATCATGTGGGGCTGTGACTGTGCAGTGCGCGACGGTGGGGGGGATAGACAGGACCCACAGGACCCGTACCCACCGGACGTGCGCGAATTCGTGGGCTCTGCGGAGCCCCAACAACAGAGGAGGGCCATCCAGCGGCTCGACGCGGCTCTGGCTCTGCAAAGGCGAAAGGGGGCCCCGCGCCCGCCCGTCCCTCCCGGCACTCCGCCCTCCCATGCGGGAGGTGGGGGTCGGGGGCCGACGATGGCGGCCGGGAGCGCTCCGAGTAGCTCGAGCGGACCCCGAGACCAACCGCCTCGGGGTCTAAGCCCGACGCCCTAGGACTTTTGCGACTTAGGGTGATTAGATAGAGGGGACGCGACCGAGCCCTGCGTGGCCGGGAATCGTGTCCTTTGCACGCCGGATGCCTGAATAAAGTTCCATCTCTCTCTCTCTCTACGGACTGCCCCTACAGGGACACGGAGATCGTTCACGTGTCTAGACTGAAACTGTTCACGCCTCGCACTTCGTGAAAGACTGCTCCCAGGTGGTCGCTTCCACGGAGGGAGGGGGGGAAGTGTGAGCATTTGTGTGTAAGCTACGATAGTGCTCGCTTCAAGGACACATGGAAGGTGCCTGCTACTTTCGTGTCCAATCCACCTTGCACTCCGTCTGCTTCTCACGACCATTATCATCACCATGTCGCACCTCATCTGTTTCTCATACCCATCCACATCATCATTGCTCCGGCTGGTATTCTCGGTTGCCTCTCGGAATAAACGCGCCGTTCCGACTGACTCGGGGACGTCTCTTCTGGGTGACGGCTGCCTTTGACATCTCCCTCAATATATATGCCTTCTTTGGCGTTGTACACTGCCGGAATTTCTTTCTGTATTTCCTAACGAGCCCCTCATTTCCAAAACCATAATATTGTGCGAAAGCTTAGCGAGGGCCTCGGTTCTGGCAGCCTTGATGCCAAGGTAGCAAAAGAGGGCTTCCCGCCAGTTAACCGCTTATAACAGGCTGTAGATGTTCGAGACACGGTCCCGGGGGTTGAAAAGAAGGTCCCTTTCTCCCCGTGTAGTCTGAGTGGCGCTGGCTACCACCCTCAAGCGTCAGATAGAGTTGTAGTAAATATAAATACCCCAGAAAGTGAAGGAGAACACAGTCGCCCAGATAGCCTAATTGGTAAGGCATTCAAGATCTAATCGATAGGTGTGGGTTCGGTCCCCACTCTTGGCGCATGTTTTTCTTGCTTTCTTTCACGTAATAATAATAAAAAAATAATGACGACGGCAACCTTGATATGTATCTTTACCGAGTCCCTCGTCCCGTATCTCTCTGTTCTGCTACATGCATTACGAGGCACTGGCTCCAGCAGTTCGGATGTGCCAATTGCTAACCCCGACCTCCGACCACGTTCTACGTGGCGGCCGCTGGGAAAGAAGACGTTCTACGTCTCCCGCGGTAGTCCAGGGGCGGCGCTAGTTGACCGGCCTCAGAGCTCTTGTAAATATAAACCCCCGCTTTAAAGTCGAGAGAGAAGCTGCTGTGGGGATAGCGTAATGGCGAACGCACCGCACCGGTTATGCGGAGATGTGGGTTCGAGTCCCGCTCCCGGAAAAGCGGCGGATTTTTTCTCGACTTATATTTTCGCTTATTTATCAATGAATCAAAGAAACGTGACAAGCACACGTCATTCGGCCCTATTAAATATTTCGAAAAAAGCCGAATAGCACTGGCAATGACGACTGCAACCTTGATATGTATCTTTACCGAGTCCCTCGTCCCGTATCTCTCTGTTCTGCTACATGCATTACGAGGCACTGGCTCCAGCAGTTCGGATGTGCCAATTGCTAACCCCGACCTCCGACCACGTTCTACGTGGCGGCCGCTGGGAAAGAAGACGTTCTACGTCTCCCGCGGTAGTCGAGGGGCGGCGCTAGTTGACCGGCCTCAGAGCTCTTGTAAATATAAACCCCCCGCTTTAAAGTCGAGAGAGAAGCCGCTGTGGGGATAGCGTAATGGCGAACGCACCGCACCGGTTATGCGGAGATGTGGGTTCGAGTTCCCGCTCCCCCGGAAAAACGGCGGATTTGTTCTCGACTTATATTTTCGCTTATTTATCAATGAATCAAAGAAACGTGACAAGCACACGTCATTCGGCCCTATTAAATATTTCGAAAAAAGCCGAATAGCACTGGCAATGACGACTGCAACCTTGATATGTATCTTTACCGAGTCCCTCATCCCGTATCTCTCTGTTCTGCTATATATATATATATATATATATATATATATATATATATATATATACTATATATATAGGTATACATAATATATATATATATGTATTAGGATATATACATGCATATCTCCACATATATGCTCATATAAAAATATGGTAAAAGAGGAAGCTAACTTTAACACATCTCAAAGAATTCAGCATATGTTTGGGTGTAAATAATGAGCATTTATGCACACAGCGTATCAGCATTTCACAAGCTTTACTGTTTATATTGAGAGGGTCCAAGGAGACAAGAAAACAGACAATAGAGTTCGAACAAGAGTAACAGTGCATCACTTATTCTGGGATAAGTAAACGAACAGAAAATGCGAAAGCATGGAATGAGTCGACGGCATTCACATATGAATATCCCATGACGAAAGGTATAAAAAAAACGGAAAATTTATGAGGTAATAACTGTGATCCGTAAGATGTACGACATAAACGTTCAATCCAAGGGGCATTTTTCTCGATTTTCCATTAATAATGACAATCAACCATATTTATAAATCTCTGTACTTATTTCGCGTACGAATATATGGCTTATACGTATAAGCGAGTATAATTCGTAAAGGTGCTGTACTGGTAGTATCGTATGAGAGGAACAACATTTTGTGTACTAACATGGTGAGGGACGCAAGCAATATTATTTATTATACCTAGTTTTTAACATACCATTATTATCGTGTTTGTTTTGGGAGTAGTTGGCCAGACTAAATGACGGTAATCGAGCGAGGGTAAAAATGGTCCGTCATATAAAACTCGTTTTACAGCCCTCCAAAAAAACATGTCGATTTCTGTTTAGCACTCCACTAACTCTTCCATTTACTACATACGTGTTCAACGTGCAAATCGCAAGTGCAATTTTCAGCTAGCATGAAGCCAGAAGTTTTAACATGATCAACATATTCAATATTATGAATCAGAATAGGAAATGAGGGGCTCGTTGAAAATAACACAGAAATAAGGGTTGGCAGTCGAGAAAACCTCGGAAAGCAAAGGGGAGGATGTGGTAGATCATTGAAACAGATTAAGAATTCTTTCTTTCTTTCCAAATTCTTAATCTGTTTCAATGATCTACCACATCCTCCCCTTTGCTTTCCGAGGTTTTTCTCGACTGCCAACCCTTATTTCTGTGTTATTCAATATTATCTGTATTTAAATATGTCCTCGATTGAGGTTTAACGCTGTCTTCTTTTTTCGGTACAGTATTGCCTGCGGTTTTTGTGTTAATTTCCAAATAGTTATTTTTACACCATTTCGAGATCTGCTCAATACTTTTATTTGCCCTGTATATTGTCATTGGAAGAATTTGCCATGACAAAAAGCACCACCACGAGAACAAAAAACGTGCACAGTAGATGACGATGACGAAGACGCGAAGACGTGCTCTGCTGGGTACTTTCCAAACACTCCGAGGCTACCATCATCATCTGCGTCTTCCGGGGTCATCCATTGCCCACTCACGATCCGGCCAATCGCAAGGCTCCAGCGAGGAAAACCGCAAGAGAAGCAATCCCTAGAAGAACCGCGAAGGAATCGGAGTGTGGAGCGTGACCGGGATGTGCGGCAGTCGGGCGACCGGACCCATGCCGTGTCCCAACAGGTCCTTCACAACCGCAGGCTCCAGAACTTCTCCATCGCGAAAAAGCCGGGGGGCCGTGCATCGGTGAAAGACAGGGACGTCCTAAGACAGCTGGGTTCGCCACGACGGTGCTACAGGGAGCTGGGAACGCGCTCTATCACCGCGGCCTCGACACGTTACCTGGATCTTTTGACCCCCAACCACCCCGACAGCGCTGCTGGGACGTGAGGTAGGACAACCCCGTTCCCGCACTGAACCCTTACGGTGTCCCCGCCGTTCTCTCCCGGACTTTGACTGTTTCTACTTTGTTGAACCTGTTAGCTTTTTCTATACGGAGTTATCGCAGTCTCCTTCTTTTCGATTTCCCAGTGCCCTTTAGTTTCTATGTATTTGGTTTGTGTATTTATTTGGGTTTTGGGTTATATAAAAATAGTCTCGTTTCCAAAGTTTCTCTCTTAAATTTATTATTGTCCCCTAACCTGACAATAATTGGCGTCCACGGCAGGACGAGACTACTTCGTTGTGTGTATACCCTGTCTCGGACGCCAGTTATTGTTAGGTTCATGAACAACAATAATAAATACACGTATAAACTGTGAACGAGACTATGTTTATATTCTACCCAAATAACTACACACATTATAAACAGACAAACTAATGGGCACTAGGGAATCGAATAATAAAAGGGGGCTGCGATAAGGAAGTATAGAAAACGCTAGCAAGTTCGACAAACGAGAAACAGTCAAAGTCAGGGAAAGAATGGCGGGGGCACAGTAAGGGTTCACCGCGGGAACGGGGTTGTCCTATCTCGCGTTCCAGAAGCCCAGTCGTGGTGGTTCGGTGTCAAAAGGTTCAGGTAACGTGTCGAGGCCGTGGTGATAGAGCGCCCTCCCAGCTCCCGTAGGACCGTCGTGGCGTACGCAGCTGTCTTAGGGCGTCCCTGTCTTTCACCGATGCACGGCGTCCCGATTTCTTTGCGATGGAGAAGTGCTGGAGCCTGCGGTTGTGGAGGACCTGTTGAGACACGGCATGGGTCCGGTAGCCCGACTGCCGCACATCCCGGTCATGCTCCACACTCCGATTCATTCGCTGTTCTTATCGGGATCGCTTCTCTTTCGGTTTTCCTCGCTGGCGCCTTGCGATTGGCCAGATCGTGAGTAGGGGGTGAATGACCACCAACGACGCTGATAATGATGGTCACCTCAGGGTGTTTCGAAAGGACCCAGAAGAGCGCGTCTTCGCGTCTTCGTCATCGTCGTCTTCTGTGCACGTTTTTGGTTATGGTGGTGGTGCTTTTCGTCATGGCGATTTCTTCCCATGACATGCCCCCCCCCAAATGAAGCATTTTTCAGAGAGAAATGTCTCTTTTCAGTCCCTCACTAAGCAAATAGTCCTTGAAATGAACAGTCATAAATATTTAGCTCTTATCACTACACTTTAAACCACCCCGCGGAAAAGCACAACTGCACAAAAAACAGATCACAATACATAAGAAACCAAGGCACCAACTTTATGTATGCTAGAATCGCCAGGTCCAAGTAAAGAAGACAGTCTAGAATTGCCCAACCAGGCAATCAGAAAGATATTTCTTTCCTTTTCCGACAGTGGCTGCGGTGCCACTCTCTGCCTCTTACGTCTAGCCAAGTAGGGATTTGACTTACACTTCAAAGCCCCGGTTACCCGCGCTAATGCGAACTGATCGAAAATCTGTGAACAATGTGCGGGGGAAGATTTTGTCCTACCGGTGAAATTTGTTGGTGATGTGGAAGGCTTTATGGGCTTCACTTTTTCTTTGTTCACGGGGGTAAGACAGGTTGGGTTTGAACAGTTGCTTCTCGAATACCTTCTGATTGAGATGCGGCCTTCAGCACCGCTTCGAGTTCCGCGAGCCATAACTTTAGCTGCAAAGTTTCTTTTTCAATTTTTTCACGCGCTCGCACGTGCTCATCACGTTCCCTCTCTATTGCGGCACGCGCCTTTTTTATCTCCGCTAACTCTTTGACCGCCTCGAGCTCTAGAGCCACTTCCTCGCGCCAGAGGGAAGCGCTTCGGCTTGACGCCGTTCAAGCCGAAGCGCTTCCCCAATTAAAAACGCTCTGTGTGTCCATGTCGAGTTTCTAGGGGTATACAAAACGAACTCGTCTCGTCCTGCCGCGGACGCCAATTATTGTCAGCTTCGGGGGACAATAATAAATTCAAGAGAGAAACTTTGGAAACGAGACTGTGTCTGTACAACCCGAAACCCAAATCCAAATCACACAACGGACCGAGATACACTAAAGAATAATAGAAACAATAGAAAGCTAGACAACAAGGCAGAAACTAGCGAAAATGCGGCTAAGCAAATTGGCAAGAGTTCGACAAACGGGACACAGTCAGGGTCCAGAATTAAAAAAAGTCACAATACGGGGTCGCTGCTGAAACGGGGTTGTCGCACACGTCCGAGAAGCAGCCCCGTGTTGTTGCCGTGTTGCGCGGTCCAGGCGACGTGTCGTAGCCTTGCGGTAGAGCGCGCTCCGAGCTCCCGTCGCGTAGTTGCAGACCCAGCTATCTTGGGGCGTCGTGGTCCTCTACCAATGTCTGGCGAGACGAGTTCCTTGCGGAGGAGATGTCCTGGAGGTTTTGCTTGTGGAGAACCTCTTGGGGCACGGCACGGGTCCGGTCGCCCGACCGCCGCGCATCCCGATCACTTGTCCCACTTCTGAGTCTCTCTTCTCCCTTGGTTTTCTTCACGGTATCTCTACTCTGCCTCCGGCCGCTGTCACTGGCAGCTTCTCATTCGCCGGTGGCCGGCGTGAGCTCGTGCGGTGGTCACAAGCACTCCGCGCCGTGGACGGTGTCGATGAACTTGGCGCCGCGTGCATTGGGTCTT
This sequence comes from Haemaphysalis longicornis, assembly GCA_013339765.2. Lineage (NCBI taxonomy): Eukaryota > Metazoa > Arthropoda > Arachnida > Ixodida > Ixodidae > Haemaphysalis > Haemaphysalis longicornis. The sequence goes on from CM023458.1 coordinate 7,168,824, forward strand.
CTTCTTTGCCGTCGTTCTTTTTACGTCTTTTCTTCTCGTGCCGGTCCTTTTTGCCGATGCAATTTCTTCGCATGACAATATTAAGCTATCTATCTTCTTCCATGCAACAGAATTGAGGTATCATCTGCACATCCTATCGAAAGGGGTCATCCGAAAGTTGTTAAATTTTATTTGGATATATCAGAAACAGAAGAGGAACAAGAGTACTCCCCCTGAGGTTCATAGGTGATTACAGGTACTTTTTAACATTGTACCTCTTCGTGGCTTCAGTACTGATACCGATATTTAAAATAGGACTCAAGGAGTGCGTTTTCCTTTTCCCATACCCCATATTGTTACAATTTGTATAGTAGTATTTTATGATTTGCGCAATCAATTGTGCAATCAATATACAACTACACTACGACATCCTTTTGTTAAAATTTATCTAAAATGTACCCTTCTTTGTTAGCAGAGATACGTCGGTAGATTTTCTGTTTTGAAAGCTGTATTAATCAGTGCAAATAAGTCAATGCTTCATCAAAAATTCGCTCAAACGGGAATGTAATATAAAAAAAACATTTGAACAGTATGCGCCAAATAGATATCGGTATAAAGTTACTTGCGTTTCTTGTTACCGCTTTATACATTGCTTTACTGGTGGGCATGTGAGGGGTGAGGGTACCGCAGTGCGCGTGAGTGAACCTGGTGGGCATGACGGCTCGCGTCTAGATACGCGCGGGAAACAGTCACGATAGTTGTGGCCGAGCATGCGCGCTCCAGCACGCGCAGCACCATAGCCGTGCGCACAGGGGGGGCAGGGGGGACAGCCGCCCCCCCTAATCATCTGAAGGGGGGGCGCCAAATTTGCCCCATACCTTGCCGATGTAACACATGAAAGTAAAAATTGCTGCTGAGAAATATTTTGTGTGTTGCAATTCCATCGCATTGAGATAAAAATTTTACGAACATCCCTCTTTGCTCTGCGTTCGGACCGCTAGGCCTTCAGTGGGAAGAGGTCGGGAGTTGATGTAGGGGGGGGGGGGGCGCAGCGCTAAGACTTTGCCCCCCCTAATCGAGAACTCTGCGCACGCCTATGCGCAGCACCAAAGTGCGAAGGAACGGGCAGGTGGAAGAGAGATAACGGACGGCTGCACTAGGCGTGGGGGTGTGTTGTGTGAGTGGCGCCCAGCGTGGGCCCCGAACCCACGACCCTGAGATTAAGAGTATCATGCTCTACCGACTGAGCTGGTCGGGCCCTTCGGGGATTCAAGGTGAGGCCTGCGGTCTTCATACCATCCAGGACCGTGGTAAGGTGCAATGGGTGATCTTCTATGTTTTCTGAAAACACGACACACGTCGTCCATGTACGCCATCGCGTAGTTGAATTTAGCATCCCCGAGAAGAATATCCATTGAGCGTTGGAAGGTTCCCGGTGAATTGCAGAGCCCAAACGGTAGCCTCACGAGGTCAAAAAGACCTCTGCTGTAGGTGAAGGCAGTTTTTGGGATGTCCTCTGCTGCTATCGGGATCTGCCGGAACCCTCTGCTACAATCTAGAATTTGAACACTTTCGCGGACCCCAAGGAGTACATGACTGCATCTATTGATGGAAAAGGGTAGGAATCCCTGACTGACACTGCGTTTAACCGACTATAGTCTACGCACAACCTTGGTGTGCCATCCTTCTTTTCCACTAGGACGCGACGAGACACAGGTTCGTGGGTTGTTGCTATTCGGACGCGACGAGACACAGCGGCAAGGGGTCTAGTGCGTGGTACAAAGTTCGCCGCCCAGCCTGCACCGGGGACAGGACTAGACCGCCAGCTACCGCTACGAAACGTGAGTGCTGCCATGCGGACCGGTGTCGCCCTGCACCCGTCCCGCTCAAGAGCTGATAGTTTAGTTCTCGCGGTTTTAAGTAATAAACCCTTTGTTTGCTTGCAAAAGAATGCGGCCATATTTTTCCCCGGGTGAGCTGACACAAACCTCTTTCGACAAAGGAGGATCCTTCAAACCCTTGATTTTCCATTTCAGAAAGAAAAGAGCCAGTTTCTGGAGCTAAATTGTACAACGTTTCTGGGATCGGAGATAGAAAAACAATAACATACTTAACTGGACGCATCTGCACTTCGTCGGAATCTTGATTTAGAATTTAGAAGAAGCATGTTTAATCTCAGCTTCATTTGTGGGGAAAAAATATCACTAATAAAATTCGCTGTTCTGTGTGAATAAGATAATTGGTTATGTGACAGCTGCCTGCGTCACCTAATAGGCAAAATATGTATTCAATAGATCTGAAAACTTTTTGCCTTTAACAAAACGATTAGTCAATATTGTACTTTGAAAAGGTGTTTCAGCGTTCGGCGTATAAAAGAGTTAACCTGCTTTCATAACTTGTCAGTGTCGTTTGACACGCTGTCAAAATACGCAGAAAAGTACTGTATTTACACGATTCTAACGCGCACTTTTTTTCGGAAAAATAGACCGAAAAATTGCATGCGCGTTAGAATCGGATACGAAACCGAAACTGCCGAAACAGCGGAAATTTCGTGCCACCCATCGTAATCGCCATCTCAAGATGGAGCCAAAGCTTCTAGGAACGATTTTTCGCACTTCTCACGCCGGAAACATAGGCGCCGAGGCTGTTCTATCGGCGTCCCCACAAATCGTCAAATTATTCCACTTGCGCGCTTGATAACAGCAATGGCAGCAGCGGCTCTCACGCGTACAAAACGAGCGTCGGATGAAGCGCGTGCCACTGGAGAAACTCGCGGGATGGGCGTGCGACGCGTGGGCCATGATCCCATCGACCATGGTTGAAAGTTCGTTGAGATGTGTGGCATCGCGAACGCGCTTGACGGCACAGAGGGCGAGATGTTGTGGTCAGCGGAGAGCGACGAGGAGTGAGATGAGTGCGATTACTTCGGGAAATAAATCGCCCGTTTCTCTCGCATTCGTTTGTCTTGCTCAAGTTTCGTGCGCGTTACAATCGGAGGTGCCAGTTTTTTCGGTTTTTTTAGACAGGAAAATCGGGTGCGCGTTAGAATCGGGGGCGCGTTAGAATCGGGTAAGTACGGTAGTTATATTTTGCTGCTCTTAGTTTATCATTCAGTTTCTTTTGGTATTGTCTGAAAACACGCCCTTGTTCTGGGCTCTTTGTCGGTAGAAACTCCACCTATAATTGATTGTTGACCTTATTTTCATAAAAAAGCGACTTCGTTACCCTAGGCTTGCGACATTTCTTGAGCTTAGGGGAAGTTACGCATGGAGAGTGCGTTTGATAAATCTTAACAATATTAGATGCTAAAGCATTGTATATTGAGCCAGCGTCAGTTATTGAATCACCCAATTCCAGTTATGATTCAGGATATCCCTGCGAAATGAGTGTAGTGTTGTACTGGTGATGCTTTTATAACATGGTGGAGGCCTTCCTTCCACTCTCTTTTCTTTATCACCATGAATCATGGCAAAGATAGGTAGGTGGTCGCTAACTTCATATGTTAGAGTAAACTATTCCCAACAAAATTACCGATATTTGTGATAATGAGATCGACAAGACTTTCAGATGATGGCGATATGCTTGTAGGGGAACAGTATCTATATTTCTAAAACCGTACGATCAAGTATAGATAACAAGCCGTTTGTAGGTTTGGATGTTTTAATCTGGTCGATGTTAAAATCCCCCCAAAGAAAAAGCGAACATTTGTTAGCAGATACGAAATCTTCAAACGTTTCGGAAAAAGCTACGCTTAAGAGTAACGACATTGACGCATGGCGGCAGCTAATTCGGTCTTTGACGCCAGGGTGGCCAGCTTTATGCGCCCTGCCGCGGCCGACACTAACGGGCGGAATTGATCCGGGTGCCGCGTGTCAACCATGAGAGCTGTGTATACTTTTCGAGGATTTTGAGACAGCACGGGGGTGCGACTGGGTCAGGCTCGATTGCACTAGCGTAGCTCATTCAGTGGCTCAAGGTTTCGCTAGAGCCACTAAATAAGCTACGCTTCTCTTGTGGCTGTAGGTTTCGCTAGGCCACTGTCCTCCTAACCCAGCGGGAAGCGAAGCAGGTGTTTTGCACCTACAAGTTGGTTGAAATAGCCAAGTACAGAGCAGCACGGCATCGCTACTATGGGCTTAAAAAGTCACACCAGACGTCTCGTAACGCCGCACTGCATTCTGAAAATTACGATTTATTGAAGAACGCGCGCATGCTACAATACCGAGGCACCAAAATGTCACCGCCCTTGGGTCTACAGAGTAAACAACCGCTACGTGACGCCGTTTGACCAATGGCCAGTGTAAGCGGCAGTCAACAATGAAAGAAAAGAGTGCATATACTCTAAAACCTAATCTAATGGCTCTAGTTTTAGGTAAGTGCGGAGAGAGATCTACCGTGCAGATACCCGTGATGGAATTCACACGGAGTTAATTGCACTTGCATTAAGGAGCGTAAAAAGGATTGGTTAACTGGAAAGAGGAATAAACTGGAACAATATGCCTTGCGTGCAAACGACTTCGACATAATCCACCTGCTCATTTGGGGAAAAAAACCCGGGCCATCTCCACTAACGTGACACCTGGGGAGAAAGGAAGCATGCAGTGTATAAGTGTATTCTTGTCTCCTTCGCGTTTTTGCAGACGGAGATGAAACCGTTGAGGTGTAGAGGTATAGAGCTTTGCTGGAAAAGTCCCTTGTCTTCGACGCACAAAGCTCTCTAGCGCGAGGTGTAAACGAGCGTCCCGGTGTTTTTTACACGCGTTACGTTCTAGCGCGAGGCCTAAACAAGTTTCCCGGTGTTTAACGAGTGTCCCGGTGTCTTTTTAGAACGCGTTACGAAGCGCTCCAGTGCGAGGAGCAGGAGGAGGAAAAACTTTATTGTGAGCCTGGTGATGTGGGAGTGGCTCCTCAGTCCAGGAGACCATGGGACGACCTTGCTGTCTCAGCCCTGGACACCAGGCGTTGCTGTGCATCCAAGCCGGCGCTGGTCATCAGGTTCTCCCACAGCTCAGGGAGGGGAAGGGAAGTGGGTAAAGGTGGGAGGGCTGGGTTGTGTGCGCACCCCAAGATCATGTGTATGAGGGTACATGGGTTAGGGCAGAATTTACAAGTGGCAGGGTATTGGGTGGGGTACATCCGATTTCGTAAACGGGTTTCCCAATTTTTTAATACCGAGACTACACGAGCCGATGATTACGACGACGATGACGATGACAGGAGACGCCAACAGCCCCAGCCCCTAAGTTGCTGGAAAAGCGCTTATTTTGTAACACAAGGGACAAACGTAGAGCGAAAAAAACCAGACAGAACGAATAAGGCGATACCAACTAGCCCAACAACAAGCCTTACTAAAACCTAACTGTCTTCGCTCGTATAACATATAAAAGCCTGCGCATCTGCATTTGGCAGGCGATAAATCCCTGAACACATTCTTGAACCGCCTGCAACGGCTAACACTCAATAATTTATGTTGAAAATTGCAAATCCCTCGTCAATCTTCGGGTTTTCCATCTTGATTAAAAACGGTTAACCACCCCCTCGCCGATCCGGACGACTCAAAACGAAAAATTTGTAGTTTGCGTAGGAATAAGGAACGGAATCTGCAGTGTACCAAGTTTCTCAAATCGTGATTGCATAAAACGGGACGCCAAAAATTTTACGTAATAGATCGAGACATGCATTGACGTGAAAAATGCATATATTCTTTCTTGCATTATTAGATCGCAGATCAGACGGTTCCACTGCCATAGTGAGGCAGCTATGCGTTTCACTATGCGTCTATAAAGAAAAGGCCAGACGCTGATGTGGTCAAAGTAATCTTCGCAACATCGCTTAGGTCGCGAACCCGGAGTATCGGCGTCTCATCTTCTCTGCTTGCGAAGATTTTCCTGTCTCGCCCATGCGTACTTCCACCCGGCTTGTGTTTTTGTCGCAATCGCCGCACCAAAAAGCGGTTTGTTTTGCCTGGTCAAGTGTTCGTATACGTAAACGGGGGCCTTTTCGGTGCATCCAAGTTCGGACGTCATGATCGGCTTTTTTTTTTGGCATTGGAAAGAAACGTGTGGCGCTTTTCTCGGCGCACAAGGCATACAATCCTGAGGCACACATCAATGTGGTCTTTAGTGACTGGCTCGCCAACAATTTCAGACCTTTTTAGAATAATTTCTAGCGCATGCTGGTCGTCTGGAACACCTTTCACTTCCGCTCGAGTTCTTGTACTCGTTGAGTATTCCGACAGTTATCTTGTTTCAATGCCTCATTGCTGGCTGTTAGTTCCTCTATTTCCTTCATCATGGCTTGCACATCTTTGTTCGTCTTAGTCACCTCGTCAGAACTGCAACTGCAATATTTCAAGCTTTCTTTGAGCTTATGGAACTGATCACTCATCCCTTTTCGGAATTCATCAAACTCTTGCTTAAGTTTAGCATCGCCACCGTCAGCTGCCTTTTTCGCCCCACGAGTACTCATCGTCCTCGAACCACAGGGAACTAACACAGGAGAACGAATCACACTAGAAAAAAACAGGCACAAGAGCTACGTACGGCAGTTGTACAAAAATGAGAATGTTATACAACAGCTACAGTCGGCAGAACACTTGTCTATTACGCTCGAGCTGCGTGCTACCTACTGCGCGGAAGACAGCTAGTGATAACGCCAGGTTTGAGACCAGTACACTGTGATCATGCGGGGCCCGTATGAGCCCAACATCTGTGTCCCTCCTCGCTCTGCCTTCGCCTTGGCTACCGCACCTTCACTGACCGTACTATGGGCAGCATAGCTGCGCGGCCGTGCCAGGAAAGAAAAGCGGCGATTACCCGCTTAGTACGCGCTGCTCCAGATTTTTGTCTGCATTACATCTGACGCACAGCTGTTCCATGCGTCATCGTTCGGCCACTATACATTGCATGAGTGCCGCGTGCACCATTATCAGGTTTCTACGCCTGGCTTTGCACGTCACTGCCGTTGGGCTAACGCCACAATACTCAATGCACTGCGCAAGCGATCATGGACCGATATCTAGACACCCTACAGCACCGGTAGCGATGCGTTTACGATGATTTCTGATCGTTTTCTCGCGTACAGAAAAAACACCCGTCTAAATAGCGTGTGGCGCTGCGAAAATTGGGCGTTGCTCGCAGTTAAACGGAGCCACTGCTGTACTACTAATCGCCAATCTCAACTTTTGTTTCCCGGACCTGCAGCGCAGGCAGCGCTTCTCACTCCGACAGAAGGTACCGAAGCCAAAGCGACGGGCACGCGACTAGGGAAACAGCCATCGCGCTGATACAGGTCCCGCATGCTCACATGCTACTGATCTCAACCGGGCGCTATGACTAGATGTCTCCCGCGCAGACAGGAGCACGCCGCTCCCGTCTTATTGACAAGCGTTTTGCCGGCTGTACGCCTTACCTGCAGAGACAAAAATGTTTAGCCTGTGCGCACTCTGTGCATCACTGCCGAACGATCTGACCATCCGCTGTAATTTGTTCACGGTTACTGCGAAGCAGAATAACTCTACCCGCCAAGGGTTCTAAAGCAACCGTCGGCGTCAACAGAAACCTCCCGCACCAAATAAAAGAACGTACTGACGCCACCAGGAATCGCACCTGGGTGCGAATAAAGTAACGGCGCAAGAGCTCCGTTGCTTACCGACTGAGCTTACCGAATGAGTCTTACCGATTTAGTTACTCCCACACGATAGATACACGGAGACAGACGGTGCACTCAACGAGCACAGTTGCGGGTCTGCCACATGCGCTCATTCAAAGCCCTTGAGTGAAGTGCAGACCGCATGATGTGTGATAACGGCGTTGACAGGGTTTGGATTACCGGCGAATTGATTGATTGTGGGTTTACGCGTCGACGCAATGCAGGCGATGACGAGCGCCGTAGTGGAGGGCTCCGGATTAATTTTGACCATTTGTGAATCTTTAACGTGCGCCGAAATGTCGTACACACGGGCGTTTTTTGCTTCTCGCCTCCATCAGAAAAGCAGCCGCTGCGGAAGTCGAACCCGCGTCCTCGTACTCAGCAGCGTAATGCTTTACCGGCGTATTGAACAGCGTCTGGGGGGGGGCAGGGCAAAGAGGGTGCTCCATTGCGGCGACGCATGAAACAAGAGTGAGCGAAAGGCAGTGAGCCACGTGTGTGAATTCAAGTGACGTCGCATGGCGGGTAGTCGTTGTGGGTGTCGTTTACAGCTTCCCAGTCAACCGCCTTCACAGCGTGGAATGGAGCCAACTTTCTTTCTCCGCCGATCATTTTGGGCGGCGGAATGCAGGCTACAGGGTTTGGTGGCTTGCTGCAATTTCAATACCTCTTCTGTAAGACTAGTGTGCACTTTTGTTTTGCAAAATCGGAATAGCAAACCACCTGCGAAACCGTTCAATGCATGCCGACAAGCTCGCTGATATCTGTATCTGCCCGATATTCGGCTTTGCTGAAACAAATCTCCGACCTCAATGGCTCTTTTCAGAGTTATTTCGATGGAAAAGCTATATCGAACTGGCTCATGTGTCTAATGATACGTTGTGGAAGTGTGGCCGGTAGTTACGGTACAAGGTCAGGTGGAAGTTAGGCATAAAAAACTTTTTTTTTTTGCTCGGGAGCGGGGAATTCTGACTAAGCTAAAGATCACCATGGTTGTTAGATACGTAAAGTTCTTACTGATCAGGGATGATCATTTCCTGATCTAATCAGTGGCGTCATAAAGGAAAACCATCCCGGAAACGAGCCAAAACGGAGTATTTGACCCAGATAGGGTACAGTAATCGCCAGCGCGTTTCCTACTCCCAAGCGACAAGAAACAGTGTGCGGTTCATGGAATCTGCGCGATAATTCTCTGACGCACTTTCTCAATCGCGGCCCCGCTCGGTGAGTCGGCTGAGCCCTGACGTCAGGCCCGTCATTACTGGGCCGACCAAAACTTGAATATAAGAAGTTGTTCGGTGACACGTTCTGTGAGAAGCGGCTCCAGTCGTTACTTTCTCAAGGCATACGAAAACGGGGACTCTGACGCTGACACCACAGTTCTACCCGGAGCGAGCGATTTTCAGCGAGCCACGGTGAGTTAAAAATTGGTTCCATTTTCTGCCCTGCTGAGTGCAAATAACGAAACGCAGTAACACATTGCCAAACCATCAGCCTATTCCGACGGATTTGATCAAATTAATGACAAGTTCTTTATAGAGAAAGAATCATCGTTGTCAACTTCTCACATGATATGGAATTCCTGGGTGTGAACCGGTGCTTTGTTGTACAAACAATTTGATTTACGCGTTCTGTGGCAGCCCAAAGAGAGCAGGCCAGCTGTTTCCTTACGAAAAAATATACTTAACGTGCCCACTGGCAACTAACGACCTAAAGTGATGGCGCTATTTCCCTCCGGATGTTTAATTTTGTATACATGTCCACACTTTTATTCTACCATGAACTTTCTACTCAAGAGCAACTGCAGATGCTTGTAGAGAAAGTGAAGCACGAACTGCTTTGCCCGCGAACTGTCCTTTTATTCCTGTGCGCTTTACAATTAAAACCCTAACCATCGCTTCATTCAGGGAATGCTCCACTTGTTCATTTGATTGTATGTAGGTACTTTCACACGCACTGAACAATTGCAATTATCTCCCGAGAAAATGGTATACTGTGTATACGCTCCTTTCCGAAATAATAGAAGTTATTTAGACAGGTTGCTCTCTAAGTTGTTTCTTGTTTAAGTTCGCCACCTCCAAGTATATTTCTCCTACTTCCTAATTAGGAAGCTGCAGAAATATGTACTCCTGACCACTGCTGCCACAGGAGATGTAGCTTCGCTAATATCCAGACACGCTTACGCGCACCGCAACTATCACATAATGATCTGGCTCAAATCGGAGGTTCCGCATGAAGAGCGCGAGACGGAGCAGTCGGGCCGGTAGCCTGATCCAGCATATGCCCATCAGCACACTGGGATAACCGCTGATGAACTTCCAGATGAGTTCAATGATATCCTCCGTCCATTTTTTTCCCTCCTATTTACACTCCAACTTCCATGCTCGGCACTTTACATTGTTTTATAGCGCCTCAACGCGCAGGGATTAAAAAATCACCTAACACATGTAGGTGCACAGCGTAAACAAGATCTGGCGAAGACCGCAGGCGTAACTAAAGTTGGGAAAGCCCACTCATTCGAACAGCGTCATTGTTTGCATCAAATTGGCTAGCTCGTAAAAGCTAGGACGCTCGAGGCCACAGGTCCGATTCCCTATAGCAGGTGATGGTTTTGGGGTTGGTGCCTAAATCAGCAGTTTCTACAGAATTAGAAAAATACGTTGCGGTGAAGGGATCACGGTCGTAGCTCTAGGGCCACATGCCGCAGTTAAACTTGTCCCGTCTTGTCGCGCGTACGGCGGCTGTCCGCACGGCTACCAAACCGGCGTAGACGACCTTCTTACACGTCCTCACGTGACATTATTTTATTGGAGATATGCCTGGAAGATTATTAGGACAGCACGATGTGACACGCGGCCATTGAGAGGGAAAAAACGGGAAGTGTGTTAGGCAATACATCTATCTCAGTAAGTCCCTCACCCCCTCCGCCTGTGAAGCCGATCGTTCAGCCCCTGTCTTCTTGACTAGATTTCTGGGTACTAGCGTAGAAGGCCTTGGTTAGAGCCTAAGCAGCTCTAACATTTTTGGCTTTTTTTTTTTTTTAACGTTTTTAGGAATAATTCAGCGCGCTGTTTTTCTTAATAATGGTTATTTGTTGTTTTGGGGGTCAGTTTATGTTCGGGAGCATGCATATGACGTCGTTAAATTAACGTTCTGCATAGCGCAAAGTTACATATCCCATACACGTGGGAGGCATTGTGCACAGACTCGTTTTGGATATAGACATCCCGTGGGATTTCTTTTCGTAAATAAGGGTAGTTTGGTACCTTTTTAGCCGGTTTACGGGCGATGCGAGTCCTTTTAACTAGTTTAATTTATCTTCGAGATCACACCGAAAGAGCCGGCTTGTGCGTATTTGGTAACGGAATATTCGCGCATCTTATCCACGGTCCAGTTGCTTTCGTGCGTCCAATAAACAATGCGTTGAAGCCCCTTATAGTACTAAAATAAGTGTCTCAAGTTAAAATACTTCGCACGCTTGTTTTGTTTGTAATTTGCCACAAAGTACAACAGCGTATTGCTGGCGAGTTGAGAGCGCGCCAACCGGAATGGTCATTTTCTAGTGTTTAGTGATGATACCATAAAGGCGAGTATTCCAGGATGCTTCGCGTTTTGGTGTCGCTAGCATAAAATGTTTTTTTTTTTAAATTGGCGTGTTTCTCTCACTTCGCTCAAATGTCGAAAGGTGACGAAAGACGAAATATTTGTGCCGCCTGCGCAAAGCAAATGTTTTTCTTCCATACTCCACCCACCACTCATGATCTACCCTCGCCCTCTTCTTCCTCCCACGAAAAATACGGAGGAGGTTTGGTCGAGTCAATTCAATTTTTCTGCGATCCACTTCTCGCGCCATCCACTGCAACTGTTTGTTAATATTGAACTTGGAATACTGTTAGGCGTCAAGGTGCGCGAAAGGTGTTTTTTTGTGTGTATTTTGTGCCTAGGAATATTGGTTTATGCATCTGTTTCTTATTTTCTCTCAAAAAATATCAGGCTCCTGTTTATTTTTCTATTATAGAAAATTGTGATCACCAGTTGTGCATTGTTTTTTTTTACCTTAAGTATGCCTAATATTTTCTTTTTCTCAACAATGTTCGTAAGTATGTGTGTTCCAGATTTATTAGCTGATAGTCGTTTTGCCTTATAAACTTCTTGTTCAAGAATTTCTTTTAACTTCTTGTACGGGTTTGAATCGTGGGAAGGTTGACACAGACAGACAGACAGACAGAAGACAGACAGACAGACAGACAGGATTTCGGGGTTTGAGTAGCATTTTAATGACTATTGCCTTTAAAACGCCCGGGTGTCAAGACGTTGGAGAGCGTAAACATCCCAAATGTTCTCTTCGCTAGGCTTATCCGCCTCCAGTTTACAAAAAATGGGAAGAAATTACTGCTTCATGTTTCGCCCTAATTTATTTTAAAATATAGTATTGCTTACAAATAAATATACCTGCTTATCTGTTGTAGCAAGCAGAAAACGTCTGCCATAAAATCCAGAAAACTGCACCTCGCAAGCACTGCGGCATTCATGACTGAACCCGGTCACTTCTACAGTACCATGATGTATTTTATCCTTTGTCCCTGAACCCAGCCCCCGTAAACATGGCGCTGATCCCAGCGGCTGTAATCGTCACTGCGCTCGTAGCACTGCTTGCCAGCGTGGACAGCCAGGCACATCCCGCCATCGTGGTCGGTGGCGGCTCCTACGGATGCAACTGCCCCATGCTTAACGCTGTCGCTGCAAGGTAAGGTTTCAAAGCGAAGCTGTATTATTCTCACTAATGGCTTCTTAAACACCAAAACGCCCTGCAGGAAGGCAAACTTTCTCTGGCGATGGTGATGATTGTGGGTGAAGTGTAGTAAAGATACAAATCTTCCCTGCGAAGCTTGGCGACAGCATCCGTTTCGCCCCCTCCGCTAAAAGTGATGTGCTGCAGAAGGAAGGGGTGACGTAAGGCGGGCTACCACGCCGACGTAATAAGCCTAAACGGGATGTCGTGAGGTGAACATCGATCGACAGCCGTTACCTACAGGACGACGTAGGATGAAAATGGTGTTTCTCTGCAGGCCTTAAGGCGGTTAGCCAGAAGACGTTACGCCTAACTTCCCATTTTGAGGTTTAGGACGTTAGGCCTAACGTCAGATCTTTGTCGTTAACACCTCAAACCGGAACCTACTAAAAACCTGCTCACTGTAGGCCAAGCAGCAGGCACTGATTCGAGCTGTACACCCCAAACCCAAACGTTAGGCCTATGGAGTTGCACACCCTGGAGTTCCTGTGGGTTCTCTAGAAAAGTTTGCGGTACCTCCAGAGTAGCACATACTCGCAGTGTGGGATTGGCCAACCAAAGCATCCCTACGAAAAAGCTTCGCGTTCAGCCATGGACGTCGTTAGATTTAGGAAGGAAGGAATTTTTCTTACTTCGCACCTAACCCCATCTAGAGAGTGGTTCTAGGGAGTAGCCCATTCACAAAAAGCCGATACGTCAGTTCCTTTTGTTAAACAACAACGAGCTGTGAATGCAAGGAACACGACCGGAAAGCTTATTTAGGTAAAATGTCATAACATGGGCATAATTGTAATGCTGAAGAACAAGTTCTTATTGTGGTCGAGTACGGCATGCTCTTTGGGAACTATTGCGTTGGCCCTTTTATTTCAATTGAATGAGTTCTACTTAGCAATTTCGCAACTTTGTATACGTAATGCAACATAACCCACATTTTTCTTATATACAATGACGCACAGCAAACACACAGATAGAAATATTTCTACACAAATAAACAAGGCTCATACATAAAATCTCTCGAGGTAACCACGCGTTAAGGCACAAAATCTCAAATGCGGAATAGCCGTCATTGACTGTTCTCCTATAAAAATACGGCGGACGCTTATTGCCAATCGTGCGGATTGTTTTTGCGTTCCAAATAAAGAAAAATAGCCTAAACAGAAGGTTGACCACCAAATAAACCAAAATAGAATCGAAAAAACTGTAACCACCACCGGTGTAAAACTCAATGCGGATCCCAAACATCTGTTTGTCCCCACTGTTTAAACTCAAGCATTGGCGATTCTCTGGCTCACTGTTCCACCGTATTTTATTTATTATTTTGACCTTGGCCGCAATGCGATAAAGAATTAAGCCCTTTACTATACCCCAACGTTAGTTGTACACAGCAGCATTTATTTTTTTCCTTTGCGCTTACTCACTGATCTACTGGTTGTTATACTGAAAAACCTCATTCCCTTACGAAATCCAGCATCTTTTTTGCACGCACATCCCCAAAAACAGCGGTCAGTTTCAAAAGCCCATTGAAAATTTGTTATGTCGGTCCATAACAACTACGCTGTAAGCAAGAAAAATATCAAACGCAACAACATGCCACTTCGCCGTCAAATCGACAACGGCTCTTCCGAATGTTTACGTGCGAGCCGTTGGTATATACGGAGTATGGTTATTTTGCGTTTCTAAATTGTGGTTGTGTTTCTAAACACACCCAGAGAGCGCAATATTAACCTGGATGTGTCAGCACGAGTTAAATTTCTCTACGATGAAATGTTTCTATGCTTATATTCATTCATAAGGGATCAACAAGTGCCTGTCGAACTGTAGCGATACTCGGCCGGCGAATTTGGTGGCGCGGTTTGAAATTATCGAAATGACTGATAACGGCACAAATTTCCCTTCGTAGAAGGGGGTAAAGGACGATAGTACAGCGGAGGGACATTGCAAGGGCAGTGGTTACGCACAGATAATTAGTACCTGGTATGACGGCTTCATCAGGACCTTCCTCTAACATGACAATGGTTTCCTGCAGGGCATAAATATTACCCGCTTTCGCACGGTACGTTCACAGGTCTCATACAGGGGTTGCATATGCATGTTTTGGTGGTAAAGTTTCTTTTTTTTCATAATTGGGCTATGCCTAAATTATACACCACAGGCAAAGCCCAAGAAATAGCTATTTCTGCTGATACATCAAACTTTTAAAACGTTTGTCCACTGTAATGCAATTATACAATTTTTTCTCTTATTGTTTTTCTGCGGCACGGAAACAAGCCGCATCTTCACAGCTCTTCGAACACTCCTCGTGGAGCGATTATTTCCCCATATTTCCCTAGCGATTTGGCATTTCTCAGCCAAATTGCTCGGAGTACTTGCCGGCTTGTGTATTTTTGCTGAGTTTGAGGACAGTACCTAGTCTGTCGTAGTTACTCTTAACCAGAAACTGTTCCGGGCAACACATTTCGAATTCAGTTCGGGAAAATAAAGCTCCGATCCATGCCCTGCGTAACAGCCCATGTTTTTCAATCACGTCTGAAGCCATGGAATGGCCTACATATACATATAAAAGGTTTGCAGATTCACCCGTGTCTATAATGGTCTGCTTATCACCCGACAATTGAGCCACATTGAATGGACATCTTTAGTGGTAATTTAATTTCAATCATGTATACAAGCAATGTTGCGCCACCATTTCAGCATAGGAACTACCCACAGTTCCATGCAACCATAAGGGAAGCAGTGTTCTAGATTGTGTTAGATAAAGTGTACACTTTATTCCGTGTACTTTCGTTTATATCTGTACTCTTTTCGGGTTTCCAATGCCTGGGCATAAGTAAACGAAGTTCCTTTGGCTCGCCATCTTCTTTGCAGGCAGTGCTGCGCTACCGTGGGAACGTGCTGCTTTGCCGGAGGCCTGGGTCTCGGAGCGTACGGTCAACCTGGATACGGCGGTTTCGGCTACCCTGGCTTAGGATACGGTCAATTCGGCCATGCCCAGCGTAGGCCCTTCATCGGACCCCGCCCGCTGCTGCCTTTGGCTCAAGGAGGCATTCAGCTGAACATCGGTGCAGGTCTTGGCTGAGAACGTGCATCAAATGATCGCTAAATGCGGTTTCCACCAACAGGTACAACGCCAACCGTGACTCCGGAGATATACAAGCGGAGACTCCTGGTTTATCGGAAATCTTGTGTCGTTCAGCAGACCGGCCTCAGGGCTCGCCCCCGCGAGTCTACGTGTATCCGGTTAAGCTAAAGGGCTGACCATGGCTCTTCAGTTCGCTGAATAGAAATAAATAATTTTCTTTGGGACCTCTTCTATGCAAATAAAGCCAAGTGATCATGACTGGCCGAATCTCTAACGGACATATTGACGGAATAATATGCTGAGCGGCTCGTCTTCATGCAACCTAAAAACCACTGCTGGCGGTAACGATTTTGGATCTAGATGGCACTTTCTACCTTCGCGGTCGCGGTCGTGTCTTGATGGGAAGGGAATAATAGAATACCTATACGGACTTTTACCTGTCCTTCTATCTTTGTGAAACTGTTCAATTTCTTTTTCCTCTCATGCTCATGTGTTGCTTCCACCAATTCATAAAACACAATGTCATTATTTAAGGCACGATCTCCACACTTGATAGGTAAATACACCTTATATTGGCCAAACGTGAGTTCACAAATAACCCAACTTCTGCGGGACCCTCAAGGAAGGTAAAAGTTTCCAGGCTTCACAAATTACGTCTGCTGGTGGTCTATCCTATAATGTTTCAATACAATAACTTCATTCATTTATTCATTCATTAATTTGCCAAACAGTAAAAACTGTTAGTGCATTGTTACAAATGGTTAATTACCTTTAGGGTACGTAAATATCGCTAATTTAATTTGCGTCCAATTATTCCTCGCGCAAGTGTCTGAAAACCAAATTCAGTAGAATTAAAAATCCATCTCTTAAGTTGTGTAAACCATAGGCCTGTTTCGTCAAAAATTACAATATCTTATTGGTTCTTTCAAGCGTCCAAGATTACTCATGCACATATAGTAATTGTGTCCGTTCAGTTTGTTTTTATAGTCACTTTCAACTTTTATTGAACAGCGCCTTCGCTAGGTACATGTTTTTTTTCGAATCTATCAAATCTCAATATTCTAGTTTGTTTCTGTCAATCCAACTGTTAGATTTCTTTCTGCTATTTAAACAATGCTGTCCCAAACGATGCAGAACATATTCAGATATTTAAAAAATACTGGTGTTACACAGCCCGTGTATTTTTATATTGTAAAAAACCTATACAAAGTTACTGAAAAAGTTGAGTTGGTGTTCAAAAACAACCGTAGTGGAGCTAAACATTATAAATACATTAAAAATCATAAAAAACGAACTTGTGTTGAAGAACGTGGGCTGGAGGCACATGGTGAACGCCGAAGTTTTTTTGGCCAATATTGGCCAGTCGCCCTAAGTGGCTGTGATTAGCTTCAAGAACGTGCACTCGAGGCACGCGTGCAAGAGCGCTTAACATTTTGTTTGTATTTTTAACTGCGGACACCATACACAAACGATTCGCTCAACATCTTTGCTGTTAAAAAATGGCCCAGCTTGAACAAGCGCCGCAAGGCGGGAGAAACAGCAGGTCTGGGGGCCGACATAGTTTCTCCCCAATCTGACAGTGTATCCTAGGAGAGAGGGAGCAGCCGGGGAAAGCCGTTTTAGACGGCAATAAATCAATAAATCATACTTCAGTCCAGTTTTTAGGGGCGAAGCAGCTTAAGCCCTAACCACATGGACGCGAATTCACGCTCGCGCGAGCGTCGGCGTCGTTCGGCGGCAACGCGCGGACACGCGGGAAAGGGCGAGTAACCACATGAGACCGGCGAAGTCTCGCTCCAGCCGCTGCGTGGGCGTGCGTTGCTGGACACGTTTCTATTAACCATGCTTTTATGTTGAAGTCATTTATGAGCAGTTATTGTGGATTTTGAACAGCAGTTATCAAGACCCTAGACTTACCAAAAAAATATTTGCAGGCAAATATTGACATGCTGCGAAATGTATTTCAAGTCATTACCATCAAATCTGAACAAAATAACATAGGATGATGAACGAAGACGCACTTAGCAGATGTTATTTACCGACTGCAGCTTCATGAATTCAACGTGTAAGCAAAGCAAATTTCAGCGCTGCCTTGATACTGTGTTTACCGTCGAACGTCACTTGTCGGGTAAAAGGCAAGGTAGTCTGGCACTTTTTGTTTGCCTTTTAAAAAAAAAGCTGACGAAACCTTCATTGCAAAAATAAAACAAAAAAAACAGTGCGGTTTCGCCAAGATTCTAAACATGGACTTTTAAAACGAAACCCCAGCACCCAATGAGATAGCGCCTGTCTCGTCTACTCTGTTTCATCGTCCGTGTTTCTTGTTGCGCTCCAAATCATGACGACTGATCACAAACTAGCCCAGCAAGAAGTTCTTTTCACCCAAGCGCATAACCACTCGATCACGGCAGAAGAAGAGGCGGGGACCCTGAATTCGGTACCCTAACAGAGGCTGTCAACGGATATTGTCAATGTGTTTATTTTGGTCGTATTGGAGAGATTTGAGCCGTGCTAACGCTTGTTTCTTACGCACCAATTTTGGAGCCGAGGACAATTATGCAAGTACTACAAGCGATGTAACCAGAGCCCCCTTATCTGAGTCAAGAAAATCTATTGCACATCATCGGTCTCCCCTACGCAAGCCACGGTAGCCACGAATAGAATGGAATGCGCCGCTAGCATTCTGTCGTTGACAAGGCTTGATCGTCATGCACCAGTCTTGCAGACAAACCTCATCATGCTAATACTACAAGCGACGTAGCTAGATCTCCCTTATTTAACTCACAAAAAGTTATCGCAAATACCCGATCTCCCCGATGAAAACCAAACAAGCCACAAATGAATCAGCGCTTTCGAACAGAAATAGCTTGCAATATAGTCGTCTCAAGGCAGCGGATTACCGCAAGTTAAAAAAAATTGATTGTCTTCTGCTGAAAGGAATGACCCCAAACGACGAGACGGACTGGAAACCCGACCGCTGCTGCCCGCTTTCCGCTGCGGTCTTGCGTTGCGTCGACGCGGGCATCTGGCGAGCGTAGACGACGGCGTTGCCCGCTCGTCAGCTCGCGTCGCCATTCATTTTTTGGCGGCGCGCGCTGACGCGCGTCGACGCACGATGACGTCGACGCGGGAAAACGCCTAAAGTACGCTTCAAAGTGGTTGGGCCTTTAAGACCTCGCTCTCTCCGGGGCTTGGCGTCCGTGTACGCCGTGTTGCGGATGCGCGAGGAGCATTGGAGTGGATTGGATTAGATTGGATTGAAATGAATTGCATTGGATTGGATTAAAATGGATTGGGTTGGATTGAATTTGGATTAAATTGAAATGGATAGGATTGGATTAAATTGAATTGTATAGGATTGGATTGCATTTGAATTGTATGTACTGTACACACGCATTGTCACTCATTTACATGCGCGAGTTGGCAATGCCACGGGTGATTTACGGTAAGGACTATCCCCACAGCTTCGCCCACTCCCCATGATTCACTTCGTGGAGATGCGTGAATGTTTTGGTACAGGGACCACAAAAGCTGAGGGTGGCAAGTAGAAAGCAGTCCAAACGATCGCTTGTCAAGCCTCGCCACCCCTGCAACTGTAAACCAAAGACCAAGCGTAAAAAGCAAATGTAAAACAAATACCATTATTGTATGTACACTGTTTTATTCAGCAGCAATTGTCGTCATCCCTTTCGTCATTGTGGTCTAACGGCGCAGCCGCGTAGGGAGAGAGAGAGAGAATAACTTTATTGTGGGCCCGGTGGAAAAAGGAAGAGGTTGGAGATCCTCCTCAGTCCTCTTCCCCCTTTTAGGCGGCCGCCAGGAGTCCTAACACCCTGGCAGCGTCTTTAGCCATCCGGACGAGTTCGACTTGCACTTCGGGATCAGAGCTGAGCAGCGCGGTCTCCCACTGCTCCACGGTTCTAATGTCTAAGAAAGGGCGTCCTTTCTGCTGTACCTGTTTACTCTTGATGGGACACGACCAAACCATGTGCTGGAGGTCCGCTCTGCGTTTACAAATTTTGCATTCAGCTGTGTACAGCCCCAGGTAACAGCGGCTGTAGGCTACAGGGTTAGGAAAAATCCTCTTGTAGCGTGTCCTCGCCTCGATAAACCTCCACTTCTTCGTCAGCTGGTCCGATGGCCGTCTCTCGTGTGGACTGCGAAGGAATGGCTTGACAGATTCGTCGTCGTCGTCTTCACCTGGCGCACCCGTGGAGCGGAGGTGGCTGCACGACGACCAAAAAGAAGCCACGATCTCTTCACGGGGCTCAAGCCCACGTGTGCTCAGTTTCTTCAATGCGTAGCATTCTTTGCCGAGTACTCCCACAGCCAGGACCGTGTAACACCCTGAATTTCGACAAAAATGCAGATATCTCGAAAGTTCCACCTGTAATCGCTATAATGGCATAAATGTAAATAACTGGTCGGTCTAAATTTTGAATAAATAAAAAATAAGAAAAATATTTACAGAAAAATTTCAGAAAATGTCAAAACGCATAACGCATGGCATTTCCACATATAGCAGATTGCGGAGAAGTTTTAAAGTGTAACTTCTATATTAGCGTAATTGTAGATAATTTGTAAAAACGATTAGTAAAACTAAAGAAATAAAATATCAAATAATAACGGGAAAAGGCGAACCGTGTAACACCTCGCATTTGCACAATATTGTAGTTTTCGTGAAGGCTAGCCTTCTAAGCATTATTAATAGTGTAAATGTTGATAATTGGTCGGATAGCATTTAAAAACCAAAAAACGTGGCTGGAAAAAGCTCACACTCAAGAAAAGCGGCATAATAATCGTACGCATAAGTCGATATTAGATGCGAAGCATCTCAAGCTCGTGGCTGTGTCCCTCCCTCCATCGTTGTTGTCCGCCGTCCGCACTCTACTGCGCATGCGCGTCTCTTCAGCCCCGTGAGCGTTGGGCTGACGTCAGCGAAGTCCACTATAAAAAGAAATAGTTTGGCGGCGCCCGGTTTCGATCCCACGACTCTGGCCGCAATGAGAGATACGTGGTGCTCTTCCCACCGCGCTACAAACCGAGACTGGAGCATGTGCTACGAACGCCCCATATGTCCTTCACTCATTCAAACTACGTCAAGAAGCTACTGATACAACGAAGGCACATGAAGCTAGATGTCAACGGAAACAACGAACTGAAAACTTTACAGGAGGATGTTAAATTTCCCACGGGAAAACTGTGGCGCGAAGCGCCACGCGCCTTGCAGCTCAACCAGAGAAGAGGGCGAAGAGGGCGGGCAGCGGGGTAGGAGCGTGAGCACGCAATATAGAAAAACGAGAACCAGGAGGTGTTCGATCAGGTAACGCGAGTGTCGGTCTCTTCGCGGTCTCTACATTACTCTACATTTCCCTTTCTCTACATTCACACTACGTTCCCATTCGTGCTCCGATAAATGAAACAACATAACGGCAACAAAATGGAACCTACCCGGAACCCTACGATGCTTCACATCCTCCTCATGGTTCCCCGCGGGAAGGTGTTGTAATTTTAGGGGCGAAGCTACTTTTGCTCGGCCCCTGTCCCGGCCGTACACGGCAGACCGATGATGATTGTGGCAGAATCCCCCTAGACGGATTGACCAACCGAAGATTTGCCGTAGAGGTCAAAACGTTCAACGCGTTCGTTGCTACTCAACAAGGAGGAGA
Organism: Haemaphysalis longicornis; assembly: GCA_013339765.2. Taxonomy (NCBI): domain Eukaryota; kingdom Metazoa; phylum Arthropoda; class Arachnida; order Ixodida; family Ixodidae; genus Haemaphysalis; species Haemaphysalis longicornis. Next base: position 7,189,993 of record CM023458.1, read on the forward strand.
GCAAGAAGAAGAGGTAGTCGTTCGTCGCCTGCGAACTCATGACTCTTGCTCGGGCCCTGTCCCGTCCCTCGTTGCTGCCATACACGGCGGAATAATGATGATTGTGGCAGGATCCCCCTAGGGATTGGACAGCCAAAGATTGGCCAAAGAGGTCAAAACGTTCATCGCGTTTGTTGCTACCCAACACGGAGGATAGGAAGAAGAATAGGTTGTCGTTCGTCACCTGCGAGCTCAAGACACGTACCGGGGGTACGCGACACAAGAGTCTCTGCAGAAGGCGACGGCCAAGGTGGCTAAAATGTCACACACCGAATTCGCCAACTTACCCATGGAGATTCTCATCGTCCCATACAAGCCCTACATAATCACCACAAACATCGACGTCGTCGACGGGCTTGTCAACGGAGCGGTAGAAAGCTTGACGTGTCGAGTCTTTATAGATGTGTGGGCGAATGTTTCACGGTTTTACCGATGAGCATTTTAGCTTCGCCCCTCTCATCATTATTCACTTCATGGAGATGGCGGGATTTTTGTTCTCTAAATTTCTGCAGAATTTTTTTTGCCCAAGCCACCGCGCGAAGGTGGTGGCGGCACCACGCGCAAGGGAATTTTTTTTCTGGTTAGTTTTGTATGAACGACAAAGGACCAAGCTCAAGTTTCAACAGCTCTGCAGTTAACAGCTCAAATGAACGCCCGAAATACAAATAAATGAACGTTGCGGGGAAATAGGGCTTCATAAAGCGAAAGCGCAATGAAATAAAGTAGTTGTATTTGCTTGCCCCCAGCAGCCACTAGTGCAACACTGCAGCAAGCGAACGCACTGAAAATGCCGCCACGGCCTAGCCACGTATCTTTGAAGCGCGCTGCCTAGGACCGGTTCCGTCATGTCAATATTCAGCAAATGCATGAATCGCATTTTTGAAGCCTTTCAACCTCGCCTCGAAGTATTACCGTCATGTTGCTGAGGCGTCGCTTATACAGCTTATTTGAGCGAAGTTGACGTTAAAAGTGGTGTCAGAATGATCCTAACGAGGCAGTCTTTTGAATGAACGAATCTTGCATTTTGTCTTCATGGCTTCTTTAAATATTCTCATAAATCAATTTTGCGTACATCCTGATGTTGTTTCCTGGATGTTTGCTGACTTGAACGCAATTGCTTTTTTTAAGCGAAAGCTTTCTTCGTGGGACCAATGGTGTTCTGTTAAAAAAAAAAGAGCTGGCACAGATTGCACTAATGGTGCAAGGCCAAAGAAACAGCACATCTGGCGGCCCATCTTTCTTCGTTGGAGGCCCACCTGCTCGAAGCCATTGTTACAAAAAATTGGCCGCGTATCTGCTCCTTTCGTTGCAAATGTGCTCAAAAGACGATAATCCTTGTAGACATTTTCCAAGGAAATGTCCCCTTTGGCTTTCCCGCTCACCTGTGATGCTGTTCCTGTACCGTCGCGCTCATCCCAAGTTAAACACACTAAGGGTTTGCTCAAGGCGATTTGAATTTACCGCGTTCCACTGCTACAGGCCGGGTCCCTCGATGCCAGCGCTGCAGTACGGCGGTGACGCGCGTGAATCGAGGCAGCCGACTTCAAGGTTTATAGAACCGCATGGCAGAGCTACATGTGCGTTCCAAGCAGAACGTGGAACCTAGCTAGTGGAACATCCGATTTAGCCCTGGCCAATCCCCCCTTGTGGGTGCGTGCCAAAATCCTTGAGGACATCATCATCATCGTCATCTTTCATTGCGATAGTCGCGTGATTTTTAATATGCCTCCTGGAGGTGACGCGGGCAACAGCAGGCGGCACTTTTCTGCAGTAGATGTAGAATATCATTTGCTATAAAAAGCCAACCATCCATTAATTTTTAATGAAGAAACACTGTAAATATCTCTCGTGTACTAATTTCCTGTGTTGTATTTGCGTAATGTCTTGTTCTTGTTCAAGAAAGATGACATGTATGAACAGATATACCGGGCTTAGACGTTTGGCTGTGAGTATATGAGACTATTGCGCAATATCTACTTTGCTTTGGCCGGGAGGCTGAATCGAGCCACAGACAGACAGACAGACAGACAGACCACAACTTTTTGGGTTTAAGTAGCCCAAGAAAGACTATCGTCTTTAATATCCCAAAAAATGCTGTGCGTCCGGAATGCGATGATAAATCAATGGGATAGACGCCGGTTTCATAACACGAGAGACGCAGGTTTTATTCCCCCCACGAGAAGCGCTGCGTTCTTTCCAACTGCAGGTTCTCTGTTCGCGTTGTACAACTAACGGCCGGGTTAAACATCTCAGCAGTTAAAAACTAATGCACTTTCCTATAGACACGACCGTCAACCGGAAAGCTCTCAAAATTCTCAATGCACAGCGCAAGTACAAAACCGGGCCTCCATTGTGTCAAACCGGTTACATGAAAATCAAGAAAAAGGAATGGTTCTGGGTAAGGCAGCACACGCATCGATGATAAATAAAGAGTACAATAGTGTACCTTTATTTTGTGAACCAGCGTTTTGGGGGCCGCTGTGAACTCTTGAATGAAAGTGGTCCTCCCAGAGAATCCACCGAAAAAGCAGCCACAGAGAAGCTATCGACAGGTAAAATGTTTCTGGCAGGGTTGAGAAGCACGAGATTGCGAGGTGCAGAGAGCAGGCGTTAAAGAAAATGTCGATTTACGAGTATTTACGGGAATATACAGTGAAGACACAAACCACGATACAAGACAAAAGTATAACTGAGTTTTTAAAAAATACGCCTCTGCGTAGAAAGTCTACCGCCGCACGATTCTTCATGGGTCCCGCAAGCCAAAAGGGTATGAAACCGCCGCAGGCTTGGCTAACGACAATGCATGAGGCTCTGTCGTGCAGGAAGCCCCCAAAAATCTTGCTAGCGACCGGTCACGGCCGCAACTACTGCACCAGCTCGTTGAAGCTTTTTAAGTGCAATGCACTTCTTAAGCGACCCTGAACCTGCGTCCACCGGCGATGTCCGCGCACGTGGAGATGGGCGCGGCAGCCTGGCCGCTGACATGGCACATACCCACGTGGGGGATTGGCCAGGAATCTCCTCGTCTTCCTTGGCAACGGGGGGAGATGGGCGCGCGCTGCCTGGCCGCTGACATGGCACATACCCACGTGGGGGATTGGCCAAGAATCGGGCGTGAGAAGGGCTAATGCACCTGCTTAAAGGAGTACTGACACGAAATTTCAAAGCTGAGATCCGCTCTAGCAATCAAGTACAACGACAACACAATAGGTGTCTGTGAATAAATGCATCTTTCTTTCTTTGTAGTTGTGTGTGTGTGTGTGATCTCTCTTTCGCGAACATTACCGAACCGCGCAAATTCAACTCGTGCATTCGCACTTTCACATTCTTCCCCTCGGGGAAATGCGGGGATTTTTTCGGTGTACAGGGCGGGGAGTTCACAATGATAAAAGATGTCGCTCGAAGACTAGAATTTGATAAGGCCATCTGATTTAAGTTCGTGCTAGTTTCCGCAGGCTCGATCTGTCATATGGCAACGTTTAAAAGAAGCGTTTAGTTGCGGACGCGGCTTGCTTTACAAGCCCGTCACTGCACTGGTCGCTGAGGATAGTGCAGCACGTGATGAGTGTTTGCGAGCGCTCACATCCAGACAAGACGACCCTGCTGACGACAAGTGCAGCGAGCGTCAGAAGCACGAAATTTCTTTCGTGATTCTGAAAGTATTGCCGTAAAATAGAGTGATCGAGTGAACTGAGTGTTTGAGCTTAGTTTCTTTAAGATGAGGGCAAACATATTACGAGTTCGCACTTATTAGAATAAGGGTCGGCAACGTATTGATGTGTAATGCCGAGTTGCATGAAGTCGATACGGCGGATTGCTGGACGGCAAATCAAATCGGTTGGGTAAGGAGGCGCTCTTTGGAGGCAAAAAGAAAAAAATCATCGCACTGCCAGTAATATTTGACAATAATCTACCGAAGTATTAAGATGGGGGATAATTCAACTGCAGCGATCAATTCTCTGCCCTTGTCTCGCCGTCTAACCCTATTTGAAGTTAAAACTCGGGGTCGGCGTTCAGATTGTTAGTGACTGGAGGGAAAGTGTCGGGTGATCTGACGACGTGCTGGGGGCCGCATAATACAACCCCCCGTGCCAAATTCTGTCCGCGGGCTGTAGGTCTCCGACCCCTGCAGTAGAAGGTAACCTACACAGTCATGGACTATCGTATATAAATATTTGGGACGGGCACCATGTATGCAGCTTTGTTATGTAAGTACAGAAGTACACATCTGTGCAGGTAGTGGACTTGCGATTTTGCGCTTGTTTGGCGTCCCATAATTGCGCTTAATTTGTTTATCTGACCCTGCTTCCCATACTCGCTAGTACACATGTACACTCTGTTTGGAAATCTTTCGGTGTAAAATGCAAAGCAAGAATAACTTAGTTTGCGAAAATACAAAACATTTCTCTTTGTTTTCACGGCGGGGCCAGGCCATCAGTGTCAGCCGAGTCGGCTGCGCTTCTCGCATCCGCGTGCATGCTCCCGCTGAAGCAACCATTTACAGTTACCTCAGGCTATAGGATGAGCAGCGTCCTGTGTTTATGCTACTTGCGAACTGTTCCTTTCCGGACCGTACGCAAGAAGAAAGAACAATAATTGTCGTCAGGAAGTTAGATCACCCGACCTGGCGATACTGTCCACCGTCGCGACGGTCGTGAGAGCTCTCTCAAAAGAAAGCCGATAAATCGGCTTATTTTGGCGGATATATTTTTTTTCGCCTCTGCAACAACTTAAGGGCTATTTTATTCAGTACGGAGCCATTTAAACGCTCCACAACGCGATTAAGTTAAGTACAACCAACTTTCGCCCTGACTTGTCATTGAAAACACATGGAGGGCGGCGAGGGTCGTCTGCTCTTGTACTACCTGGAGGCGTCGGACACGAGGGGGCGTTCCATATCACCAAAACTCCAGCGCAGGAGCCCCATAAGACTAGTAAAGTTTTGGCGGTAGAAGACAACACGGTTTAAACCCGGTTGTGCTCAGTCGCTGTTTCCATGATGTGTACTCGGGAGACTGCAAGAAATGCGAGGGTCAAGGTGATTTTTACAGCACGTTGGTGTCGTACCCCGCCAGACCGAATCAAAATAGCGCAGCAAATAGTAGGAGCAACTTGTTTAATGAAGCGAATAAACAGCAATGGGAGAATGCTTTGCTCAGTCCTGAAAGAGAACCACAACCTCGAGTCAACCGGATAATCGCGGCCACCACCCTAATCCAAGGGCTCTTGGCCGACGACTAAGGAAGAGAGGAGAAAGACGAGTAGAAGACGCCGCGTTCTATGTTGTCACTTTTTTTTTTGACCCAATCATGGCAAAATAAAAGTCGATACAACTACTACCGCGAAAAAAAACGAAAATACGAATAAAAAAGTCGCGAAGTCGTTTGAAGCGTTGGAGCTCTCCCTTTGCCCCAAAAATGCCTCGTTGGTGCATTTGGTGCAGTTAGTGGCTCCAATAGCTCAAATGTAAACCGCTACAAATACATTTGATTTTTTTTTTTATTTTTCTTTTATTTCTTGGCAAAAACCAAGGGGAGGCTGAGACTAAAGGCGAACGTGGCCTGACAGAGGCCTCAGCCGCCCTATTTACAGCGTACATAACAACACGTCTGTTCACAAATTTAAGCATGATAGCACAATCGTAATTGAAAAATAGCACAAAGCAAAATCATTACTACACTTCCTATGTATTATACAAAGCATGGGTTTCAAAGTCACAAAGGGATCACAGTGTACACATAAACGCAGTAATTCGTACGCATGAACTTTCATCAGTTACACATCACAAGCAAAAACACCAAAGTGATAAAAGAAATAAAAATGTTTTTCTATTCCTTGCTAAATCTGATAAAATTTATATTCAGGTTAAATGGCGTAAAAATGATTAGCATTTGAAAATATCCTCAGTTTTCAAACATTTTTCAAACTGTTCATATTTTTCACTGCAGTTTTACCACTTTCAGTTCGCTGCATTATTAGGCTGTAAGTACGTAGTAATGCAAGGCAGGTAGCAACTGCTATCACCACCAGTGACCTTGATTGTTGCTTACAATCTTGTTTTTTTCTCTGTTTTGGAGGCACCAAGAAACATTAGCAACGACCCATTCTCTTAACTTTCAAAAGAAAACACACCTTTATGTGCCACACACAAATGAGTCCTCAATGATTTCGCGTCGATCCTGCCAGCTTCAAACTTCCTGTTTATAAAAGTTCTGACACCTTGCCTGTCACGTCCATTTTATGTCTGGCTTGCCTCTGTCGCAATGAACGCATCTGCCAAACCATAGCTTTTAAGTCGCTGCGTTGCATATGGCGTCGTCAACGTCTATATTGTCGAGTGAGCAACCCAGCTGTAAATCACAGCCCCAGCCTTTGATATCAATATGTTCATAAAATCTGGCTTTACACCACAGAAGGGAAAGGAAAGAGTACTCCCGCTATAAGAGCATGAACTGCCTTCGACGCTCTCTTCTCTCCTCTGTCAGGCAGCTTCAGAGGCGCACACCGCCAAGACAGCAAGAATACACTTATACACTGCATGCTTCACCTTTCCACAGTTTTCACGTTAGTGGAGATGGCCCTGGATTTTTTTTTTTGATTGACGTGCAAAACGGAACCTTCCGTGGTTATAGATTTCTGCGTACATTAAAGACTTTCTGCTGGTCGAAATGAATTTTATTTATTTATATTTATTTATTTATTTCAGTACCCTAAAGGCCCGTGAGGGCATACATAGGGGGGGGGGGGCAGGGAAATGGTTGTACAACCAAATTTCAAGGTATAAAAAAGGAACAAATGTGTACATACACATTTGTACATGAAAATATTGGAAAGTACGAGGGCAAAAGCAGTAACAAGGCGAACAACACAGTACGACCAAATTTTTGGGAAAGAACCGTCACAGAAAAAAAAATAGAAGAATTTATGCAACACTTTCATCGTGAAGGTATATGAGTAAAGCGGCTGTAAATAAAGATGGATCCCTCAGAGATACAGTACTGCCTGGTAACTGGTTCCAATCGTTTATTGACAGGACAAGGGGCGATGATTTGAATTTTTCTGTACGGGAAAAAAATGGAGATATCTTGTGCGCATGGTTGGTCCGTAAGGAAATGTGATGCGCTGGTAAAATATGTTCTAAGGAAAAGTGTGAGCGGTTGTCATATAGTGAATGGAAATGAACTAGACAAAACAATTTGCGACGGAGATCGAGATTATGTAGATTAAGGAAATTTTTGAGAAAGGGCACGCTTTGAGTGCGGGAGTATGAACGCAAAATAAACCTTGCAGCCTTCTTCTGGACTGCCTCGAGTAAATTAGTCAAATTTGCTTGGTGGCGGTTCCAGATGATTGACGCGGATTCTAGTGAAGATCTTAATAAAGTGGTGTAAGCACGGAATTTGGTGTCAGAGTTAGATAGAAATAAAACTGCGTTTTAGAAAACCAAATGTTTTTGAAGCCTTGTTTGGGATGTATTCTATATGGGTTCTCCATGACATATCGGACGACAAATATACACCCAAATATTTGAATGTTGTTACATTTTCGATAACAGCACCGTTTACAACATAAGCGTTTTTAGGTGTTCCGGAAATCATAGAAAACGACACGTGCTTGGTCTTTTTGGTGTTTATCTGCATTTTCCATACACCGCACCACTCAATGAGCTTGGTTAGGTCTTCCTGAAGATTAGTGACATCATCTGGTGAATTTATCTGCATATACAAAACACAGTCATCACCAAAAAGCCGTATCGTTAAATTGATATTAGACGTTATATCACTTATATAAACCACGAAAAAAAAAGGGCCCAAGAGAGAGCCCTGTGGAACACCAGATTTAACACAAGTTCGTTTTGACACAGTTGTTTATACTGAGTGATTGCGACCTTCCCGATAAAAAAATTTTTTACCCAGCCAGTTACACTCTGATCAAGCCCTAATGCACTAAATTTCAGAAGTAGACGCTTATGAGGCACACGATCAAAATCTTTTGACCGGTCAATGAAAATTCCGTCTATGTAATGTTTGTTATGCAGGGCTTCGTGAAGGTCTGTTACTAATTCGAATAACTGGGTTTGACATGAACGTTTATGCTTAAAATTATGCTGATTTTAGAAAAGCAGGTTATTTGCATTTAAATGTGACATTATGTGTGTGTAAACGACGTGTTCTAACAATTTGCATCATATGGAGGTTAAAGATATTGGAAGGTAGTTAGAGGGGAATTGCTATCACCAGATTTAAATATTGGCTTTACATAAGCGAGCTTCCAATCGGCTGGAATGCATCCAGTGTCCAGGGATCGCTGACAAATTAGCGATAGTAGAAAGGCTGAGCATGGGAAAGTTATATTTAGTAGCTTTGTACTTACATCGTCGGGGCCTGGGCATGAGCTTAGCGGTAATCTGTCGATTGCGCGAGCAATACCGTTTACCGTAATCATAATAGACTGCGCCGGGTGAATGATCGCTGGGAGAGTCACGTCAAAAGATTCACCAATAGGAGTCTCTTGTGTAAAAACATTGGAGAAATGGTCGTTGAATACATTCGCGCATTCAGCCAAAGGGAGAGCACTTCCATTACTTTGCTTAAGCAAATGTGTGCTTCGCGTGTCTTTGGGGTTAACAAGCCCTCTGGAGCCCTCTTCTCCGGCAATCCTTCTAGCCCAAGTGCTCCTGGGGCTCGCGAAACCTCAAAGAGTGTTAACCTTGAAACCATTTCCAAAACGACCCGTCTGGTAGCCCGGGTAAGATTTGAGTCCTCAAGATACATTTAAGATAAACTGAAATTATACATACATTATTTTTACAGTGAAGCATTCTATTTCTCATTGATGGCGACCGCAACGTCCCCAAAACGCACTGCAAGAAAGCCAACTCTCCATAGTGGGTTACAAAGCACGATAATGATGACAAGCGAATGCACATCGAGCGCCTCAAGAAAAAATTTAGAGCCGTTCCATTCAATGAGAAAGCTGTCGGAAGAGCAGAGCAGTGATTCGCCACAATGGGCTGTAGCGCCGTTATCCGCTCACTGCTGCCAGCCAATGCAATTAAAATTTCCCGCCTTCGCAGTGCTCGTGCGCCCCCTGCCTGAAACTGCGGCTGTGGGAGTTGTGTTCTTATTGTGATGGTATTTCTTCCCGCACACGTTGGCGTTGCACTGCCACGTTGTTTTCGCTTACTATCGTAAAAACCAAAGCAAAGACAGTTCCTAACTAAATGAACGCGACCGCTGGCGGTTAATTACGTGTATTTTGCCTCAAATGTACCTGCAGTTTTCATTTTTTTCGCGAAACAACGAGATGATGTACGACACGAGCCAGCGGTTCACGAGTTTCGAACGCTTATCACTGCATAAACCGCTTTTCTTTCGAAGCCTCTAGGATACGCCGCGACGACGGAATGCCATCTGGCTCTACTTGGGTGCAGCGAGCCAGCTATGAAGACAAGCCGAGCTCATAAAGTATACCGCACTTAAAAAAACACCTTCCTATGGTCGGAATCAAACCTTCCCCCGCGTTATGAGCCGAAGTCTATCATATTGCGTAACTCCAACATGGTCGAATCAGCTTCGAGTTTTAATTAAACATCTTTCCCTTGAGAAAGGGGCGTTGATTTTTTTACTTTCGCTTTCCTCGAAGAACCGCTTTCTTTACTCCAGTCCCAGAAAATATACTGTGCTCTCCGTATATTCCAACCGCATCCTGGAGCGCCATACTTCCATGCGCGACAGACCCCCCACTAATCACGCGCTGTAGATCCTTCCCTTGCTACAGCTTAAGGCGACTGAGATCACGTGATCCCTTCGAAGGGCTCGCAAAGCAGCAAACCAGCAATAGGACCTTTATCCCCGCGTGATTCGAACAATGACGTAAGAAAGGCGCCCACTCAAGAACTGCTTATCGCAGCTGCTCCTAGATTAGACAGGCACGGTATTAGGTGCTGGAGTTTCTTTCACCAATCCGTTCATTGTGGCAACAGTAGGCGCCCCATTACTTATTTTTCCCATACGTTCTGTATCAGTTACCTGTGTCACCAACTACCCACTCAACGCCCTGGACAACTGTCATCTGCAGGACGATCATTACCGTCTATTTCTGGGTGGACCGAATTGCCAAATCAGTAACCGACAAAAGCGGCCTTCGACACTACACATGGGCATTTATTCCATCATGCAGGCCAACCTACTGAGGTACCTTCCCGCAGCAAGGAACTGGCGGAACGAATGGGTCGTGGCTGTGCGGCACTCACGCCAGCACTCACTCAAGGTCACCGGATTGCAGGTGCCATTTGGGCATACTCCGCCTATACTCTTCAACGTCGGCATCATGTTCAATTCGCCATATTTTGCAGACGTTCCTTGGTCTCTACCCCTTCCGGCAGAACTTCTTACACTGTTTGGGAGTAGATCTACGCCGACCAGCCTAATAGAATAACCGGATTTAACTGTATAATCACAGCCTCTAAGAATTCGTTTGTGAGAGGAACTGCGCTTGTCTCCGCTGTACCACAGCAAGCCGTACAGCAAGCTTTCAAAATAAAAAAAAAGGTATTTCGTGAGTGCCAAAAAATCCTTCTCTCCTTTTTCTGTTCTAATAAAAGATATCAGACACTGCTTGTAGGCTTTTTAATTATTCATCCTGTCGTATTATTGCTACCCTGAAGCAAAGTACCACAGCAAACGAACGCAGAAAACTGGTGTACTCCAAAAATGATCAGTATTAACAATTATCGAACGTCCTACTGTTGAAGGGACGATAATAAGGTAACGCAGTCGCCATGACAAGAAACAAACGAAAGAACCGCACCACGGAGGTTTCACTTTTTTTGTGCAGGGGTACAAAGACTGAGAGTTAACAAAACCTGTTTTGCGGCACGTCCCTTGAATACCTAGTTTCAGTACGGCATAGTTTGTTCTCAAGTTTACTTTTTTCCTGTAATAGTGGTGATTTGTGGAAATGGGCATGTGTTTTCATTACAAATCTGCGAAGTTGCGACCCCAAACTAATGGTGGAGTTTTGAATTGAATTGTATTTTAATTGTACACAAAGCTTTCTCGTTATCTATGAATGCCATGTAAAGGGGTTTTCTGTACTCTGCGGATTTTCTCTCACTTGGTTGACGACATGGATGTTATCCATGGTTGATTACCCTTTCCTAAACCCAGCCTGGTCCCTGGGGTGATGGTAATCCAGGCGGTCACCTATGTGGCTAACTGTAACTTTGGTAAGCAGCTTGTAAACAACTAAGAGTACGGTAATGGGTCTGAATTCTTGAAGTCCTTGGGTACCCCTTGTTATGTCACACATAATGTTGGCGTTTTTTCTATGCTTTGGGACCTTTTTGAGTCTTCAAGCATTCACGAAGTAGTACAGCAAGCTTTCCCGGTACAACATCTCCTCCCTCACGCAAAAGATCTACGGTTATGCTGTCGTCACTTGCAGCCTTTCTTATTTTGAGGCCTTTGAGATCATTTCCTACCCTTGAGACCCTTTTTGAGACCCTTTGAGACCCTATTTTCTAGCCAGGCATCGCAAGTTGAGCTTGTATTCTCAGTAGTTTGTCCTGGTCTAGCGCCGCTGGATTAAAGCCCGGTGGTGAAACGTTCTCTGGCCTTAATTATCCCATCCGAGTTTTGCGCTGTTTCTCTGCTCCTCTCTGAGTGCACACCTACTGTCTTCGCCTATGGCTAGCTTTCTGTTAGTTGCTTTCAAGCTTTCCCCTATTTGCAACGTTTACTTGACCACTGCCATGTCATATGCACGAGCGTATTTTATTTTATTTCTGTTATTCAGTTTTGAGAGCCCAGCTAGTTCAATTTGATCCACCGTTCTTGACAGTTCCATGTTCTTACTTCTGGCAATTTTTTCTCTTTTCTTAGTTTTTCTGATGTAGTTTGATTCTGCACTCAGCGCAGCCGTCCTAGAAGCACCAAAAAACCAGTAAATATGGCAAACCTACATAACAATTCCAGAATACATATACTATACGGGATGCATGGTCAGGATAGCATTCCACAAGTAAAGCGATAAATTTTCGATCCAGAAGGGAGTTACACAAGAAGATTGCATGTCTTTAAAACTATTCACAGCATGTATTCAGGGGGAATTGAGAAAGCTTGACTGGGAAAACAGAGGATAGAGGATAAACTGGGAATATGTGAGCGATTGGAGGTTTGCGGACGACATAGTCTTGCTAAGTGAGGCTTCAGAACACCTACAAATAATGCTTCATGGACCAAAATCAGAAACCATCGCCGTGGGCCGTGGGGCTAAAAATAAATATGAATAAGTCTAAAGCAATGAGGAATAAGTATTCCAAGAACGTCTTCTTCAGCTTGGGAAATAAAACGATAAAAGAACCAACAGAATATAACTACCTCGGAGAGATGATTATTTCTGACCCCAACCACGAGAGCGAAATCCCGTGCAGAAGAGGTATTGGCTGGGGCCAATCGGCAAGCACTCCAAATAATGAAGAGTAAGCTACCTCTGTCACTCAAAATAAAAATTTACCACATCTTTGCGAGGGGGGAAACCATGGGGTGATGCGACGCATCTGGGCGGCGTTTGTTACGGTTGCGCCGACCATCGCGGAGCAGACCTGTTAGTCTCCATTCAAATCATCGGTGGTCATCGGATGTCATCGGAGGGGCGGCGGTGGAGCGACTGAGTGGAGCGGCGCAGTTATCGCGTTTATATGTACCGCGCGTTAACGGTGAGGGGAATGAGAGAGAGTAGCGCATGCGCATGTGTGAACCGAGCGCTAACGCGCGCTGACGCACAGCTGGCATGGCGAGGGGAGCGAGCGCTAACGAAAGATGGCGTTGCGGTGAGAGCGGCGTTACCGCGCAGCTGGCGTGGCGAGGAGAATGGGGGAGAGGCGTGCGGACTACGGATGGATGGAGGGACAAGGCGAGTCAAATAGATGCGTCGCATCTAAATTATACAACCAGTGCATACTGCTGGTGATGACATACGGAGCTAAAACTTGGCGCCTTACTAAACAACTAGAAAGCAAACTTAGGTAGGCTCATCGGACTCTAGTACGATTAATGTTAGGGATAATACTCAGGCACAAAACAAAGCCAGCTACCTGCATAAGAGAGCAAACTAGAGTAGAAGATTTCATAGTTTCTTTCGTAAAAGGTGAAATATTATAGTTCAAATAAAGAAAAACAAATGGACTTGGCCTGGCAGTGTAGTAAGATGAACGGAGAACCGGTGGACAATTAGGATAACAGAGTGGATACCAAGGTATGGGTACAGAATAAAGGAAGGCCAGTAACAGGACGGAGGAATGAGATACGGGAACTGCGGGCTCGAGTAGCGCAGGACAGGAGCGGTTGGAGGTCAAGGGGAGAGGCCTTCGTCCTGCAGTTGGCCTCAGTAGGCTGTTTATGATGATCATAAGGTACACAAAGCATTCCTAAACGTAAAATGACATAGAATATGGCTCTCCAGGTGAGCGCCAGTTGGGTAGATGCTGTAAAAAACGAAAAGAGAGCTAGATTGTATATTTATTTACATCACAAATATTACCGATAATCTTGGAGAACCAACTCAGAGAATAACTCCTGCACATGGCATTATATCTTTATGTGCTACATATCTCTTTCGACAACAGAACGTTTTTGTTAACCGTAAATGAAAAATGCTTGTAAGATAGATTCGATGCGGTGGGATATCTAGGTGCGAGAGACACGGGAAGAAAAAAATTAAGGCTTTCCTTTGGAGGTGCCACGATATATATATATATATATATATACAAAACATAGGTCGGCAGTCTACAACGCCAAAGGAGGCATAGGGGTGTGGTCAGGCTTTATTTTTTACTACGGTTAATGAAGTTAAGATTTTTTTTAAATATAAGGAAGAAAGAAAGAAAGAAAAACACGCGCCCAGAGTGGGGACCGAACCCACGCCTTTCGATTAGATCTTGAATGCCTTACCAATTCGGGTTCGGTCCCCACTCTGGGCGCGTGTTTTGCTTTCTTTCTTTCTTCCTTATATTTAAAAAAAATCTTAACTTCATTACCGTAGTAAAAAATAAAGCCTAACCACACCCCTATGCCTCCTTTGGCGTTGTAGACTGCCGACCTATGTTTCTGTATTTCCTCAACGAGCCCCTCATTTCCTTACTATATATATATATATATATATATATATATATTCACACTAGATGCGTATTCTGAAGTTTTTCAGATCCCACCCGGCGGGCCATTTTTCTCCACTTTCTTTTCTATCTTTCCGAATTCTTCATCTGTTTCAATGACCTACCACATTCTCCACTCTGCTTGGCGAGGTTTCGTGATTGTCCGACCCCTAATTTCTGTATATATATATATATATATATATATATATATATATATATATATATATATATTGGTGGCAAAAAACACGCAAAGCTTAGCGTCTGCCTGAAATTCTATTTCCAGCTGGCTTAGTCACGTACAAAAGTACCAAATAGTTGGAACATGGTATATAATACTACCCATACTATGATGCTCCAAACGGGTCAGTATGAATTCTCTTGCGCGTACTACGACGATTGCGCGTACTACGTCTCTTTAGAATGATTGACAACCAGATTATCAGGGAAAATCCAACCACTCGCTGGTTGAGATCCCTGCTATGATTACGAAACGCGGACAATTGGGATTTGTAGGCATGTATTAAAGCAGTGTAACCTGGGTGCGCAACTGCTGTACAATTTACATATGCAGTAGGTAGTGTACACATAACCTGAATATTGGGGAGCCAAGCACAATATTTTTCGTACTTCCGAACACCCAAAGTAATATTTCGACTCCACATGGACAGTATGAACCAATTTGTGGGGCGTTATGGAGATTACTTCTAAGAAGCTTAAACCAACTATCGGAAAAGTAGTAACTGTACATTTCGCCCATTAAGCGTCATAATTGAAGGCATCACTCGTATTCCATGCATCTCTAAATACGAATAGTCGAATTTATTTTTAACTAGCTACTACGAGATGGATGGTACGATTAAAAGTGCTCGAGTAGTGAATTGAGATCAATAAATCCACCAAACAACGAAGTAAGCAATCAGTTGTTTCATTTAAATTTTTGGAAAAGAAACTGAGAATAGCTAGGAAAAAGCAATTATTAAGGACTACTTTACCAGCCTCGTCACCTCTACAGCTCAGCATTAGCAACAACACTGTAAAATAAATGTTGAAATTGCATCTCTTGTTTATTTCCTTAATACAACGAAATTGAGTATTTTCAGTATTTGATTTTTATTTCTTGGCAAAACCAAGGGGAGGCTGAGACTAAAGGCGCACGTTGCCTGACAGGGGCCTCAGCCACCCGATTTACAGCCTACATAATAACACGTCTGTTTCCAACTTTAGGCACAATAGCACAATCGTAATACAGAAATAGCACAAATCAAAGTCATTACGACATTTCCTATGTATTATACAAATAATAGATCTAGAGAGGTTTATCACGCGTAAAGCTCTACCGACAGTAGTAAAACACGGATTTGGTTCAAGGAATTTGTAATGCGCTGAGGCAAGGATTTACGGTGACAAATAAGTGTCTAACCATTCCTTCTTTCAGGCTGATACACTCTTCTAGCTCAAACTGTACACGAAGCTCTCACGAAGCTTCACCAAGAACGGCAACAGCACTCTCCTGCACATTTAAAAATAAAAATGTGTTCTTCGTTAAGCGAAAGCGGAGACCATCTTGGACGCTATCACTAACTGTAGAATTCCTGTATACCGCTTAGGGAAGCTATACACAGGAACTATAACTAACTAGGAATGGCAGCGCCACCTGCGATATAAAGAGCGAAGCGCGTGACGCGAGCTCTCGAGGTGAAGTAGCGAAATTTACCTTTGGATCAAAACCTTATTTTAGTCGCTAGTTTATGACTATCACAAAAAGTTTGAGGAGTTCATGCGGATCACAATAAAATATTTTCGCAGTTTTAGCGTTACGAATACAAATGAAAGTTGTTTTTCCATTTGATTCCGCAGTAGCCTGCTTCCACTTCAGACTCAACATTTTTTTTTACACTTTTACTTTAATTTACACTTTTCAAATTTAATTTGATGCTGTACGTTCATATCTGTGCTTGCGGTAGGATTATGCGATGCAAAGGAAAGAGCAGCATGGTTGAAAGTGCTACAATAACTTGAATGTAGATACAATTAGCTTCTCAATGGGTGTGGGCGGGAAAAATCAAAGGCACAGAGCGGAAAAAATCTCGCGAACGAAACCACGCCGGGAAATCCGAAACTGAATGTAAAGTTTAAGCTACAAGAAAACCACTTTAAACCCGCATGAACATAGCGGTAGTACAAGAGAGGTTGACAAAGCGGATTCCGCTTTCTGAAAGATTCAGGTCAAATATTTCAAGTCAGAATTTCGGATTTAATATTTGAAGAATATTCGTCATTTTTGGAAAGATGCTTGAGCAATTTGAATACCCAAAGAATTCCTTCTTTAATTCGTCTACTCAGTCGAATGTGGCAATGTGTGCTTCGCATTCTAAATATTCCAGATATTCCACGTCTTTACTCCTACGTGTTCACGTTATTACTCGGGTTAAGTGAGAATGCAAGGAAAAATGAAACCACGTAAATAGGTACACTTTTATTTCTTTCTCGAAATAAAACTATCGCGCCTGGAAAATTATTTTGTAGCCTTGTTTCTTCAGACCACTAATCTCTATACATGTTGTGTACGCATGAAAGGGCCCGTAATAAAATGCGCCCAAAGCTACGTATAATTTGACGCCCGTGAGACCTTCTACAAAATCTCCTAATGACCCATTGGTTTTCTCATCTTGGTCGTTTCAAAGCGAAAGCAATAAATCGCTTAATTAGCGCAGCCGCCGGCATCGCTGGCTGTTGCCGAGAAACGCCTCCCACGTGACTGCAAATCGTGCCATAGCAGGGACTTCACAAAAAACAAAACAAAACATCACGCTGCTGGGCAACAGCTGGGGCTGCAGAGAGCAACCAGGAAACGGATTGTGCAGCTGTGGCAGTGAGTGCCGCGTTAGGCGGGAAGCTCCAAGCACGTACCATACTGCCCACATGCTGCGGCGCACGAATCACAATTACCCGCCGCGGGGCTCAGTGGCTAAGGCGTTGCGCTGCTGAGCGCGAGGTCGCGGGTTCTTTTCCCCGGGCCCCGGCGGCCGCTTTTCTAAAGGAGGCAAAAGCAAAAACGCCGTGTTTACGAAATTTCGCGCACGTTAAAGATCCCCGTTGGTCAAAATTAATCCGGAGCCCTGCACTACAGCGCGCCTCATCGCCTGCGTTGCGTCGGCGCGTTAAACCCTACAATCAATCAATCAAACAAATCACAATTACTCGCAGTGTGAAACTGGAAGAAGCAATCTGCGGTCTTCAAATCAATATTGAATGGGTCATGAAGGCAAAATACATGTTCGGTTTATTGCGAAGCCTGCTTTGTCCCCATCACAATGATACTAATTTTATCACTAACTTGACCCAAATAATAAAAATAGTAAGTAAAGCAAGTGGAGTATCTGCGGCTTCCCAGCACTTTCTGGGGATATCTTTAAGACGGCAAAGGATCAGGATTGCACAATAGACAGCTGCCGGCCTAATCCGCATTTAAGAAACATGACTAGACGATTACAGTGGGGCCTCTAGCTAGTCATGTTTTAAGGTATCCCTAGCAAGTCGTTAACCCCTGATAGCTGTATATGTTTTTAATGCCTGCCAATATAACGTCACTCCTGCCCATAATCAGTCACTGAAGCGCGAAATTTGAATGCTGTTCAATATGTCTTGCATTTCTTTTTCCCTGATGGAGGCGAAATGCAAAAACAGCCCATGTGTTCGAGATTTCGGCGCGTGTTAAAGATCTCCAGGTGGTCAAAATTAATCTGAAGTCCTCCACTACGGCCCGCCTCATCCCCCGTGTAGCGTTGGGCGAACCGTCAAAAAACCTTCAATCAAACATCAATCAATCAATCAATCAAATCAATCAATCAATGTTTTTTTTTCGTTCAGAAAAATGCATTAGACGGATGGAGTGGAACTGGTGGGTCTCCTAGGGCTATAACTTCGAAGCTTGGCGAAGTTGTATTTTCTTCATCCTTGTTTTGCTGCTTTCACATTCACACTTATATGAAGGGCTTACCTGTGTTTGGAATTTTTTTGTCTCTTTATGAGACCTTTCCAAGAAAAATCAGCGTTCAACGCGAGTTGTTAGCTGGTTAAATAGCAGTGGTGGCGTGCATCCTGGACTAAAGACCTCGAGTACAAGTAAACAAGCGCTCTAGCTGTCCATTCTGCCTTCACACTTCAAGAACACCAAGAAAAAAGTGATAGCCGGATGTCCATACCTTATCGTCATCAGATATTGCCCATTCTTTAAGGTGACTTTATTCTGTGCTCTACCTCGAGGACACCACAATCTCGGTCGCCTTGCGGTAGAGCCGCGATAGGCATTATCCTGCCTAAAAGAACGATAGACTCCACGGACACAATAGCTACGCCCCCTCTGGATGAATTTCGTCAATGCACAAAGGTTTCAAGCATCGGTAGTGAACAGAGAATTGAACGTGCTAGTGCAGGCCAACGAACGTGTCCTCGTTATCGTGTCTAGAATAAAGCTTGCGCAGTTTACCTAAAAAAGTACAGACTTTTTTCAGTGCTTTAAGCACAATGTGTTAGTTTGGAAATACTAAAACGTACAATATTTACTGCTTCAAACAAGGTGTGTTAGAGAAACACCAACGGAAAGCAAACCAGATGTGCTTTTTCTCTCCTTTTGCCTGATCTTTTCATTCATCCTTGTCTTCCTTTTTCTTTCTTCTTGCCTTTTTTCAATGTTTTTTTAGTCATTTTATATAGGCGACCCTTGTATGTACAAGGAAGTGGAGTATCTGAGACGGACGCCATGGTTTGGAAACAAAATTAAAAGCAGCAATGTGTAGTCGTTCAGCTCGGCGTGACTGTCGCTATATGACCGCCACATTATCACTAGTCAACTCGGTCCCACGGGAGGAAGGTAAGACAAGGTAAAGGTGGTGAAGTGATTTTGATTCGTCAACACAACTGTCTCGCATAACTGGAATCGCACATCAAGAGCACACTATTGGCACGATTGGAATGTTCATGCATAATTTTATAAATGCTCAACTATTGTTATGTGCATTCAACTACAAACACTATTCTTTGTCTCTAACGCTTGATGCGTGAAGCTTTCGGCCCACACAAAAATGCCGCTATTTAAACGCGCCACGGTCTGTGTACTTTGATATCAAATTCCGTACATTATCCATAAAAATTTATTTCGCACAGTGCATTTGTGTACAATATTGTATGTACAATCAATCAATCATGTTTCGTTAGAATTTATAAGAATACGATGGAGGTGAGGGTGAGTGGAGTGAGTAGCACCTGAAGACGAGTCTAAAGAAGCCTGGTGTGCTGAGCTCTGTAGTTATACATAGAGTTTATACAAATGGTCTTATTGAGGTATTAATTTTAAGTCCCTATGCGGTTGGAATGCACTGCCCTCAGTGTTGTACGGGACGGCGTTCCTGGAACTAGTTCCTTTTTGGAGGAACGGAGGAACGCCACCGTTCCATTAAGAGTCGGTGGAACTGTAACGGTAACTTGTTAGGTTTATGAAGGAACGGCAGGAACGGCGTTCTTTCTGCAAACGTTACATCGCTAGGAGTCTGCTGTTTTTGATGCCAAGGCTCGAGTACAAAAATCCACAAGTCGCTACTGTGTTTCTTTTCCTATAAGTTGGACAAGTTGCCCGCACTTCAGCGGAACATGCTTCCTCGAAGGCCAAAGGCAGAAGAGTAATCACACAGCGGCCGCACCTTGTGAATGCTTTCATGCCGGTTGAGCTTACGCGGCGTTCGAAAGGGTGAATAGCGCAGCCGCGAAGATGCTTTTCACATTTCGTCGTTTGTCTGGGGAGGCCAGGATGCGCGTCTGACCGATAGAATTGTTCCCTGCCGGGGAAAGTTTGTCGAAGTCCAAGCGGCGCTGCGCGGTCCCTTGTGAAACCACCGTATCTATACATTGTCAGGGTTAATTACCGCATTAGTGCGCGCGAGGTGCGGGTGCGTTGTTGTCGGGGGAGTTGCGCTCGCTGTGAGGTCATTTGAAGGGTCACCGGATATCAATATAGCTGGGCGCACCCCAGTGTCTCGGGATGTTGTACTCCAAAGAGTTACAGAGTACGCGCGCAGTTCATCACGGCGCGGTCTGTCGCCAATCTGGCGGGAATGGGTCGACGGGAGAGCCAGGTCCTTTTGTATTGCACGCGTCGTGTTGACGAAGGACAGGAATTTCGTCATTGTTGGGCATAATTTCGTCGCGCACCGTATGAACAATACCTGAGAGAGTACGTTCGAAGGTCGGGGCCAGCACTCAGAGTTGCTTTAGTTGGTCGTTTTCACCTGTTATACTTTTACTTTGATGAGTCCCTGGGCGTTTGAGTGAGAGTTAAAAGGTGGATCACGTGATTGTTTGTGTAAGAACATTAGGGTTTTGTAATGTAATATCATGTTAATATAACGACACGTTCCAATGTTGGAAGTGGAACTGGAACGCGTTCCTTTCGCAATAAAGGAACTTGTAACGGGAACTCGTTTCAAAATTTTGAGGGATGAGGAACGAGCTTTCGTTCCTGTTTTAGAGGAACGTGCACTACACTGCCTCAGACATTTCTCATTCCAATATGTTCTCTTCATAACCTGGAGCGTCCCTTTCTTTCTTAAAGGGGCCCTGAAATGCGCTTTGAGCACGCTAAATGAACTAGCGCAATCGTTAGGTTGGGTGGTCAACGTAAGCGTCCCGAGTACAACATCTTTTTAAGTGCAGCGGAAAGCTCACACTTTCGTTGCGCAGTTTGTTGCCTTGTTCCTACCCTTTCCTCCCTTTTTTTGGCCCCCGCCATCTTCTTCTGCGTACGTCATCGATTCCCCATGCGCGTCACGAGGCAGAAATCTTGCAATTGGACGGATTTTTCTCTCACTTCCGGCGAAGTGAAGCGTCGCTGCTCAGCGTCGACGGGTCGTGGCGGCGCCTTTCGTTAATTAGCGCTTCCTTCACCACGTTTAACAGTATCGTGTTCGTCCAGATTTATCTTTTTTACTTTATTTCCACGCTTCTCGTAAGTACGCGTGGGCTAGGCCGACACGACGACGACACGACGGCGACGCCGACTTCCGAGTTGGCACACCGCCTTGTCACACGACGCCGACGGCGACACGAACACGTCCGCCGATCTGAAGTCCGCGTGGTGCAGTGTTACTAGAATAGCTTGTTGGCGTGGTGTGTCTGGCCGCTGACCGAAGACGCCGACAATACCGATCGGCCGAACGGTCGCCGGGAAGCGATCGAGAAGCAAAACTGCATGCGCCCCGACAACATTCGTGCTGTAATGAATAGCTCGGTTCTATTACTTCTTCGAGTGTAATAAACATAGCAAGGTCCACGAAGTTCATACAACTGAACACTAGCGCTAATTTAATCCGTATTTCGGCTTACAACGATTCGGCCGTTCGCAGTGGCAACAATTCGTCTCCCGTATTGGCGAACTGCCTATTCGTGTGCGACCAGAAACACTTGTAAAAAAGTATAAGCTCAGTTAAGAGCAGAAGAGGAGTCATGGAAGGCTTATTAAGCAATAAGGAGTCAACATCGACCGCGTTTTAAGCGGAAAGCGTCAAAAACAAAAGTGCGGCAAGCGCTGTTCCCGCAGTGTGAAATCGCAGCCGCAGCCGAAACGGTGCTGTTCCTCGATATCACCGATGAAGTACAGCGTACAGGTTATTTCCATCGCTTCATACGTTCTGGCCTGGCGCAGTGGAGTAACGGTTCGCGCTCGCTCATTAAAGTCGCAGGTTCAAATCCCTACAGGGTGTTGCTTTTTCCTTCTTTTTCTGCCCCGTAAGTGGCATGGTTTGCGAATCGAATGCTGATTCCAAAACAAAACTTTTTGGTCTAAGTGTGGAACCACCATGTGGAATGTCAACGCATCGTGGAAGTCGTCGGTAAGGTTTGTTCAGTTTTAAACTCTTGCTTTGTATATATAGAAAAGCAATTGTACTTCTAGAAGACGAAATGCTGATGTGTGTACCTTGGGAAGTTCGTATGTCTTTATATATGGTAAACAATATTTCCTCTTATCCACTCAAGCAAGACACAAGCTTGCTAGGCTTGGGTGGGAGCAGAGGGAGGGGAATATAGAGCCGCAACCCGCAGGCAAACCATCCCCATACGTCAATTGGCAGCAATGAGCACGTGAAAAATAAATTAACAGCCTTTATAGAGCCTTTATACAGGCCATAAGGGGGAAAAGCGAAGGTGGAATAATTTCTTTGTGTACATCGAATATCTGCATTGTCGAACCACGGCGGCTCGATGGGAACACAGTCGAACAAGAGGCAGGCCGCACGGCCCCAAAACTCACACTACTTTTCCGAGACCGCTCGTAATGTCTGTTACGGTGCACTTTTCAGTAGTTGATAAACACAGGGTCGCATAAGGGTTTCCTGGAAAGTACGGGGGGGGGGGGGGCGAAGGGGGAAATAAAATGCACAACCCACTCTAAAGAAGTCCCTGTGCTGTACCGCGCGCAACCCATCGGGTGCTTTTTTGTAATGATTTAAATTATAACCGATAGATATAATAACGGAATGGAATACTACAGCTGCCTGTGTACGCGCGTGCATGGCATCCCTACAACACGACCAACCTCGACATTGGAGCAAACGAGCGGCCAGTTAGGCAGTATATAAACAGATGTCGATACGAAAAGCATGTACGTTCTCGCTCTACAAATTTGAGGCTATTATTAGTCATTCGCTCACATAATCTAGACTGTAATATGTACCAAGACATGGTGTCACCACGAACTCGCGGTGACAGGGTCCTTCTCTGTTCAGAGACAGACAGACAGAACAACTTTTTTCCAGCCGTTAGCGGAGTGCAGGGGCCGAATTCTCTAAAAAATTCTGTCGCTTTGAAACGACGGGGTAGCGCCATGCAAATGTATGTGTTCTGGGGTTGGGGCCGTCGCTTTGAGGAGCTGTGCACGGAGTGTGAGCCGCAGAAAAGCACCCGTGGCAAAGGGCGAAGCGACAAGTGAAACGAAGGGGGGCAGTGGGTGTCGCTTTGCGCCCTTGCCAAAGTGCTTTTCTGCGGGTCACATGTGTGCACAGCTTCCTCAAAGCGACGGCCCCAACCCCAGAACACATGCATTTGCATGGCGCTACCCCGTCGTTTCAAAGCGACGCCCGTCGTTCAGACAATTCGGCCCCAGTATTCATAAAACGATAAAAAATGGCGCAAACTGAACGCAGAAAGTGAGACGGCTCAATCCCAAACCGATCAGGCAGACGAGAATATCGCAGCAGATGCTGCGTGCAACCGGATGTTCTTGTAGTCGTCACCGAGAAGCAAGGCATCATGGGCAGTCACGCTCGCGCGGTGCGAGGACGTGGACGAACTAAGGGAGACTCGCGATGTGGGCAAAAATGTGATGCTCTGACCTAGACTAACTCCACTAATACTCGTCGCTTTAACAAAATTATTTAAGGAGGTGATTACTAGAACATTGATTTATCTGAAAATGTGAACACCCATGTATCGGGAAAACCTCTTTCGGGAAAACCTCTTTCTTAACGTCTACGTTTCTGTTTTTCTGTTGTCTATTGTTTTGCACAAATATTTTTGATGTAACTACTCCTGCTTGGGCCAGCGCATTGCCCTGCACTATTGTAAAGAAAATAGTTTAAAAAATTATTGCCCTGCCATTTTGTGCAAATCGATGACCTGCGAAGCTGTACGTAGTCGTCGAAGCACACGAAACAAACCACGTTTGTTCGTAATTTTCGCTTGAGCATACTTTCTAGCTACTCAGCTGAAAGAAACTTGGAAGGACTCCATCTTTATTCTAGCGAACAAACATGGGGCTCGGTTTCCCTCCCGCGTCGTAGGCTTCTCACTCCCTGCATAACACACAACCTAGTCCGATCGACCAGTGAAGACACCAGACAGGTCTCAATCGGCTGTTTGACACCCATTGAAAGCCTCCCACCAGCACAAGACATGTCATCAGTGAGGGCGTGAAACCTACACCGTAAAGTTCAGACAGAACGCCCTCCCCTGAAATATGCATTTGCTAAGAGACTCAAAGATCAACCCCCTGCTAAAATAGATGGTTTTAGCGCCAATGAGAGAGCAAAAAAACGTGATGAAACAGCTATTCACGTCTTGATGTGGTACTAATTTGTCGTCTCCGCATTTTACCCGAAAGTTTGCTCAACTCGTATTGTTTTGTGACATCTCGCCAGTTTTGTTTGGCGGTGCGGCCACTTTTTTTTAGATTTTTTGCACCTAACCTGAAATTAGCCCACCCTGCATTTTTACCTTGATATCACTGTAATTTGGGTGGGCATTCTTTCAGAACTTCACAGTAGCTTCGCGTGCACGCCCCCGCCCTTCGTCCCTCCACTCCCCACACCTGCCCGCATAAATGGTAATCCCTCATGTGCACGCACTAAAACGTGCAAGACACAGGCAAATCACAGCTGTGAAAGAAGGGTTGCGGCCCTTGTGAGGACGAAATAAAGAAATTAAGTGCGATGCACTTCTTAAGCGACCCTGAACCTGCGTCCACCGGCGATGTCCGCATAGCATACCCACGTGGGGGATTGGCTAGGAATCTCCTCGTCTTCCTTTGCAAGGGGGGAGATCGGGATTGGCCAGGAATCTCCTCGTCTTCCTTGGCAACGGGGGGAGATGGGCGCGCGCTGCCTGGCCGCTGACATGGCACATACCCACGTGGGGGATTGTCCAGGAATCGGGCGTGAGAAGGGCTGATGCACCCGCTAAAGGAGTACTGACACGAAATTTCAAAGCTGAGATCCGCTCTAGCAATCAAGTACAACGACAACACAAATAGGTGTCTGTGAATAAGTGCATCTTTCTTTCTTTGTAGTTGTGTGTGTGTGTGTGATCTCTCTTTCGCGAACATTACCGAACCGCGCAAATTCAACTCGTGCATTCGCACTTTCACATTCTTCCCCTCGGGGAAATGCGGGGAATTTTTTGGTATGTAGCACTACATAGGAATACGTGTATGATCTTGTTGTGGTCTTCAATAAAAGGCCCCAAGTACTTTCCACTTTGCTACGGGACGGCGACATGGCCCTAAAAGACTCCCTTCTAAGCCATGTATAGCTTCGTAGTAGTGGAACCGACTTAAAAAGGCTCGGCGTAATAGTAGATCTCCCGAGTCTCTCCTTAGATAATTCCCATTTAGCAGTTTCTGAAACCTTTTCCTCACGGTGTACCCGTACAGATAGCAAAAAAAATTGTTTTACCCAAAGGAAAGACGTTTTTAATAACTTCCCACTGTGCAAAGACTTGCCTTTCTGCTTCTTATAGTGCTTGCTCAGCTCTTGAAAAAAAAACAAAAAAAAAACCAGGAGAGAAAAAAAAGAAAGAATACTACTCACCCCGGATTTTTTCTTTTTTCAGTTGAGTGGACATCTTGATGGCCCCTCAATTTTAGTGCTTGAAGAAAACGTCCGAATAAATATTGACAATACAGTGGCCTATACGGGTATCAAATGCAAACCCGTATACCCTTGGAAGAGACGCAGCCATAAATAAGGAATTGAACCATCGAACCCGCCTCAAACAATCCAATGATGAGAAGTTGAATAAGTGTATTGGCGCGAATCCTGTAGCCTTTTACCATACAACGTGCAAAATGCAAATGAATTGTCTTGTGCCCATTGGGAGATGGGAAGTGTACAAAGCTAAAGGTGCGACATCGCGCAGATGTGATGTCGTTGCCCTTTGGCTTCGCGATTAGAGTTATGGTAAATGTAAGGTATTGCGTTGCGGGAGACACCCGCAATGCTTATTTTTATTTTTCTGACGGTGTTTGGAAGTTCGGGGGACTAATCTGAGCATAAAAATGAACAGGTCTATTCCGAAATTTCTGCGCCCACTGAAGAGGAGCAGAACCTGGGGCCATTAAACTAACAGCGCCCCCTGGCAGACACAGAGGGATATCTTGCTTGTTCGGTGCCAGCGAGGTCATCCGCCGCCAGCGGCCCTTTTATGGCAAGAAAAACAAAAACGCTTGTGTACGTTAGTGTTCGCGGATGCCTTAACAGTTACTTTTTGACCAGCATAGACCAACTACACCAGCAACAAGTGTTATGAAGTTAAAAAACGCATCTGTAACATAGCCGAAGGGAAGAATGAGTTGTTTTCGTTACCAAGCAAATGTACTAAAGGGAGCGCGGGCTGCCTCCAATGGGCGGTATCTGGTCACCACAACGCCTAAATAGAGCATTCCTTTAAAAATGATAGTCTCTCTTGGGCTACTTGAATGGAAAATTGTTAGCTGTCTGTCTGTATGTCTGTCTGTCTGTCACTCTATTCAGCCAACCGGCCAAACTGAGACATGCTCCGCAATAGTCTTTATACTTCCATCCAAATCTAAACGTCTGAGCACGGTGTTATTGTTCATGCTTGCCGACATTGTTGGCAAGAACAAGACATTACGCAAATAAAGACCGAAAATCAATACATGAGTGATATTGCCGTGTTCCTTTATTAAAAAATACGGATGCTTGCTTTTTGCGACAGCAAATAAAATACCACAGCAACTGCAGAAAACGGTCACCTTCTCTTGCCCGCGCTACCTGGCGGATCATAAAAAAATCACGCCATATCCACGGAATGAATGATGATAAGTGGCGAAGCTCGAGAGGGGGAGATCATCGGTAACCGTAACTCTCCCGTGAAGTTCGCCCATTACATCATTAAGAAAGACGTGTAAGACTGCGTGCGTACATTGTACAAATAAACTTTTATTTCCGGAGTCAATGCTCCCAGGCCCAGACCTGGTGAAAGACCCCGCGCCATCGAGGACTACCCCGCACCTCCACCACAATTTGTCACGTAGGATGGGACACAACGGTAAAGAAAAAACTTTTATTTAGGGCCAACTTGTGCCCGAACAAGACGAGAGGAAACGAGCAAAGGTCCTTGCGTCTCGTTCGATCTCCGAGAACGACTGCCTGCGTTCGTGGCGTGATCTCTTGCGTGATCTCCCCCTCGCAGTGCACTTGCGCTCGTGCCTCGTTGGCGAACACAGACAAGCTCGCGCTCCCGGTGCCGAGTTTGCGCTGCCGGTTGCAGCCGGTTCTTGCGCGTGCAACGCGGCCCACTTTGCGACATCTCCGAAAGCATGCGGCGGTCACGTACCACGAGACACAAGGGATGGACAGACCCATGACTTAAGGAGCTTCGCCCCTAAAAATCAAAAAGCGACAGCAACGAAAGGTTCCACTAGATGCGTTCCCCGTTCCGCTTGGAACGCTCGCGGAGTAGGGCAACGAGGTTCTATAAACGTTGTAGTAGGCGCCTCGATTCACGCGCGTCTCCGCCTACGGCAGCGCTGGCATCAGGCACCCGACT